>JACDOX010000010.1:6996631-7110642 GCA_014549065.1 Cardinalis cardinalis
TTCTTGCTAGCCAGAATGCACAAAATATGATGCTACTTTAAGCCTGGCAACCCGGCTTTTGATTAGCTTTGCCAAGCTATGACAGTATGGGAGATCCCCATATGCCTCAGAGGGATGCATTATTCAATATATTAATTAGTGGGCTGGCTTTCATCAATGCTTCCTACAAAGAGTCACTAAGAATTACTCTGGGACTGTTCCTGACAGGCTGGAATTAATTTGTGTCTGAGTTCACGTGCATCAGGAGAGCCAGGATGAAGTCAGGCCAGGCAGACTACATGAGTCAGCAGTGCAGCATTTCAGCTTCCAACACTGGCCTTTGAAACACTGTGATGGGGTTTGGACTTCCTTGTTTTGATGGATTTTGATCTTATTTGTTACCTTCTTGCAGGAGAAGAACACAGATCCTCCCACCCTGTGCTCTTCAGACAGACACAGCACTGGGACCCACTCCAGGGATMAACACAAACTGGGAGAAATATTCAACAAATTCTTCCTTAAAGCATCCCTGGTCTTTCTTACTAGCGGTTCATCTASTCTGCTTCAGTCTCAGGCACTCAGTCTAAGAGAGTGTGGGGGAGWTGGGGTTATAATATTATTCAAAATCAGCAATGGGAGAGGTAAGAGAAGAGACTGGCTCCTGGGAGATAAAGAAATCTGACAGATGAAGWGACCAAAGCCAAAGGATTTTTGATGGCTGACAAAACTAACTGCAGTGCAACAGGTGGCATGTAGTGGTAGGCATTAGATTTAAGCCAAATGAGCAGAAATATTTTAGTCCTTACTTTTTGAGGCCTTAAGGAAAAAAATAACTTCCAGYCACAGAACATTAAAGACATAAATGYGGCAAACATCACAAATTGTACTAAAATCACAACAAATCACAAAYTCTAAAAGYTTGCTGGTATTTATGTAAGGATATCCACCATTACATTAGTGGAGAGGGATAGTTCTTCCTTCTGCAAGATATGTTGTGTTTCTCAAGCAAAAAGAGGTCAGAGAGAAAAAGAAGATGGTTAGAAAAAGAAGTCCTCCAAAGACAACTTATTCCAAAATTACCCTTTCAAAGGATATACCTTTCATTGAAAGAACTCATTCTTGCTGTGAGAGCAGCCAGAATTACAGAGGTGTATACATAATGTGACACTTTATCATGCAGCACTTTACTTAGGGTTCACTTATTATGTAGTTCATAGGTTTTAAAGGAGAATTTAAAGTACTTAAAATTATTTCCCTTCAAAATCACACAATCACACACAATCCTCCTAACCAGAATGCTTTTAGTATGTTTTCCTTTTTTTTTTTTCTCATTAAAAGAGCTTTGAGCCTAGGCAGCCTGATTAGCATGACATCCACGGGACTTAGTAAAAATGCCAATCACCTATTTTCGTAGGAAAGCAGGCACTAAGGAGAGGGGCACCATACAATATTAAAGCRTCCATCAGTTACAACTTAGAGCTTACATTCATAGCACAAGAGATTAGTTGTAACAAATTTCCTTTGTGAGATAAAGTCATCAGTCAGCATAAACATACACCAAACCTGCAAATATCTTTGGTTTTAGTCCCAAGTAAATTAGAAAAYAGTCTATAATATTTCTCCAGTATTGTACTATGGGATTTTTCCATCTTCTACAAAGATGCTCTCCCACATCCAACTATTTCTGTTGATCTCTCACCAATTTGTTGAAAAAGGAACATGGACTGTGCTCAGAAAGRGGAACAGTAGTCTGAACGTTACACTGACCAGAGGCACAAATGGAACTCGTGGGGTCTGTGCAGTCTCTATAAAACAGTCCTGCAGCATTTCCCAGAGAGAGAAAGTGAAGGATTTTCCTGTTCTTAGGGTCATTTAGGGTTTTATTCTCTTAGATACCCATAAAGTCTATCACAATGTCCCTGGAAGAGCACTTACCAATCTATACWTCAAAATCAGGATAGGATTATAATTAGGAAAAATTATCACACACTTTGTTTCAGACTGTATTGTTTCCCTGCTTTAATTTTAAAATTATATATTGCAAAATTAARTTTTAGTCAAATTTTAAAATTACTTAAAAAGACCATCCAAAAGCTGTCAAATATTTCACAATATTCCTTCCTTTAATTTCTGAGAGAAATATTTTGATAATGTTGCCATGAWTTCTAAAATACCTTTATTGACTTGGAACTTTTTCAACAAAAACAAACACTATTTCAGCCAATAAAAAGTATCCACCTCTATATCCAGGCTCCATTTATATCTCTATCACTGAGTTACTTTGTAATCACAAGTTAGTCACCCACAACCTAACATTTGGAAACACTAAATATCTACAGTGCTGATGGCATTAATTGTAGGCACACAAAATGAAATAAAATAGCCAGCCTCACAGTTTCAGTTAAAAATTTTGCCCATTTTTAACTGAAAAGGAAAAAAAAATTAGGTTTATTATCACCATGGTGTTGTGGTCTTTAATTAACTAAAGTTACCTTGCAAGGAAATCTTCCAATACATACCAAGAATTTATGAGAAATTCTCATCTCTCCTGAACTCTTATTACAGAGCTTGAGGCTAGAGTTTGAAAACGTTGTCCTCAGCTTAGTACAATTCATGGTCATGGTGGCTTGAGTAACACATTCCAGATTTATGTCAGCTTTACTCTCCAGGAGAAAAACCTTCCCTGGRTGTTCTTGCCCACGGGGCATGGGAAGCAAGTCCCTTTGCAGAGCCAAATGAGTCATTAGCCCAAGGGAGGCTCCAGTAATAGRCACTGGGTAAGCGCCTTGGTGATGCTCGTAGGTGGCCAAACTGGAGTCATTCCYTTATCCATAGCTCCATGTATGGTATGGTTTCAATTCTGAAAAACTCTAMTGTAGGATTATTTAAGAGTCAATTTGACATTTACAAGACTATGTTTTCCTAACACTAAACTTGGCTGTAAAAAATCAGGCGATGTTTCCCCAGCACTGTGCAATGACACCATCTGGCAGTTAATGATTAGTGGGATTTACAGGAGAGGCAGGCACATATTTGACTAACCATCTCTTTGCTGACAAGCTAGGCAAGTAAAGGTAATGTCAGCTGTATCCAAAGGTCACTACTGGAACTGCTGCTGAAACAGTCTGCATGGACCAAAATTGGCACTGGAATTAGGAAATATCAGTGCTGTCACAATGAAGAAATAAAAACAGACATAAACATCTGCGTRAAGGTAGATACAAACCCAAAAAATAACCTTTAGAAAAACTGAAGCAAACCCCTTAACTTCTGCCAGACTACTCTCAGATATCCMAACCATCCTTCACTAAAGTCATCCTGGAATTCAGGCTGCAACCAAAAAGAAATACACTGGCTGATACATTTTATCACCTTTTCCTACCCAAAATCACAAAAAAGACTGAAAACCTTGCCCTCGAATGACAAAATTTGTCGTCTCATTCCTCAAACAACTGTGACAGAAAACCTTTAACTCGAAAGCAAAGCCTAAGTTAGTGGGCACAAAGYCTCTTTCTTTCTTTCAGTGAAAGTGTTCCCTTCTCACAATTTTTAACTCTCAGAGATCAAAGTGAGTGTGGCTGGCATTCATAGATGCAAAAAAAAATAAAAATCCCAAAACAAAATATAAATCTAGTTGATTATCATGGAAAAGAAGAGAAAAAATAAAATTCTGGGGAGATTTGTTGAGGGAATCAGTAATGTATTTGAGAACTGCTTGATACAACTAATTTTTATACTTGCAAATATAAACACTGCTCCTTGAAGCCATGCTAGTGTATGTCCTATTTTCCTCCCTTGTTGGTCTTATCTGTCCAACTTTCATCACTAGTGTGTATTTCAGTGGCTTTTACTGACTAGAATCATGCTGCACACTCACTTTAGGGCTCCAAGTATCAGAAGTACCAGAGGCATCAGAAAAATGGTTCCACATCCACCACGTCATATTTCTCAGTGGTGACATAAGGCAGGAAACAGGAATGTGTTCYCCAAAAAAACAAAAGCCTGGGGAGACCCTAAGAAAGGGTGTTGGCGTCCAAAGGAACACAGTGCTGTTCTCAGCTCAAGATGGTGATCCTCATGTCTGCTCAGGAAACACAGAACGGCCTCCAAAGACAGATGGACAGAGGATATTCACAGCTGTTTAGCTGATTGGACAGAAAACACAGGTCCCCTTGGAAACTCTGTATTTGAAAGAATTAAACCATAAGATGATAAAAGGATTTCATATGCCACTAAAACATCTTTTCATTCTCTTGTACCCTCTGKTGCTTTTAATCTACTGCTGTAGCACTTCATATTACTATATTTGAATACTTCACCCACTACAGTCMTCAAGGTGCTCTCCCATCCCAGTCTCACCCTACAGGGTAACAAGGCAAAGTCAATTGGAGTCACCCAAAGTGACAGGGAAAAGCTGTGGTCCAGCAAAGTGCTGGGTGAATGCTCCAGTAACCAACCTATCCTGCCCCCCTGCTTGGTCCCATTGTGCTGCTGCAGGAAAAGGCAGAGGTAGTAAAAAAACCCAAAAACTTAAGGACAATTCAAGCCCTACGATTCTTTATCAGGAGAGCAACAGTATTTAGTCAGCAGAACAGACCATGTGCTTTACAGGCGAGGAAGCTTCCCCAGCATCTCTACGGTACAAACTACGGGCTTTATTTTTTCATATCCTCCACATGGCAGCACAGGTGTCTAAGTTATGGTGATATAAAATGAACAGGGCCCAGAGGGAGCTGCAGAAATGTGTTCTGAAAGAAAAGAACATTGAGTAGGATTTTAACAAACTTTGCACCCATGCTGGTTTCAGTTATCTTGATTGATCTTGGAATTTCTGCATCACATTAGCGTAAACTYGCTATTTCCAGTCTTACAGGATCCTAAGTTATTAAAATCTGAGGCCAAGGCACGTGGGAGCCAAATCTGGATGCCTGTACACACATCAAGTAACACATTCTGTTCAAGCTCTGCCACTGTCATCAGTGGGTGTAGTTAACAAATGAATCACTACTACCAAAGTAGAGAACTCAAATCCTAGGTTTTTTTATAACTGTGAGTGGCCCAGGGGTGAATCTCAGCTCMTGCACAAACTTTGAGCGGGCTCAGGAACCCATGAGAGATGTCCCATGAACAGTTGGACATGTGACATCCATAATGAATGAGAACACAAAACTACAAACCAGTGAGTAGCACCAACAGCTATGACTAAGGAAAGAAGCTGAAAGAGCCAGGATACAATGCCAAAAGTTGGGATTGGAGCTTAGGGCTTTGTTTTTGACCAGAGAGCCATCACAGATGCTGCCTGCTAGAACTACACCAAAAAATGCACAGAGTGACTTTTGTGTCTGTGAGTAACAGAGAGGTTGTGCTTACTCTACTGCAGGAATATCCACATCCCAGTCTCACAAACTCTGAAGCAATCATGATTCTCTCCTGGCATTAAGGTCTCTATGTGTGAGGTCTCTCAGGGAAGGTATAATTATTCAGAAAGATCTCAGAGAGAAAAATAAGACCTCTTCTTGTCAGGTTGACAGATCACATGAGCTGGGTGAAGTTTGTAGTCTTCACAAGCCCATTCAAAGCAGCCTGAGAGATGAAAGTCATGTTTTGAAGGCAAACACATTCAGCAAAGCCTACCCCAGATAAAGCCAGCTGCATTCCAATCTGATGRAAACCATCCCATTTCATGAAGGGTGCTTATCTGAGCCTCTGCTAATGAACAATGCAGAGCAGCACAAAAGAGCAGCTTCTCTCATTTTGGCATCTCCCTATCATTACTATTTCAACTTTCATGGAAGTTTTAATTCAGAGGTTCAATAATGTAGTATTTGATAGACTGATGACAGGGACAGTGATTTCCGATGACATGGAAAGGAAAGCTTGCCACAGGCAAGCTGAGAGCTGCAGCTGACACACCAGAGGGAAGGGAGGGCATCCAGAGAGAGGCTGACAAACTCGAGAGGTGGGTCTGTGTGAACCTCATGGCTCCAGGAGAATTTACAGCACCTCTCAGTAGCTAAAGAGAAAAGAACATATTTTACAAGAACATGTACTAATAGGACAAGAGTAGTGGTTTTCAATRTAAAGATGGTAGGTTTAGAATAGATAATGGGAAAAAGTTCTTTATTGTAAGGCTGATGAGGCATTAGAACAGGTTGCCCRGAGSAGTCACAGATGTCCCATTTCTGGAAGTGCTCAGGGCCAGGCTGGATGGAGCTTTGAGCAACATGGTCTAGCGGAAGGTGCCCTAGGCCCTGGCAAGGAAGTTGGAATTAGATGGTTTTTAGGGTCCTTTCCAACCTAYACTATTTTATGATTCTCTGAGCTTCACAGAGTAGTGGCTTATGTCCCTCTGAAACTTACAGCTATATCCACTTTTCTCTCTCTTTTGTAGTGCACTAAAAAGAAATCAACAAATTTTGGAGGCTAAAATGGTTTTTTGCATTTTTTTCTGTAAAGATCTTACAAGCAGAACTTGCAAGCCATCACAGTTTGAAGCTTTAAAGAGAAAGAAAGGAAAAAGAGAAATAAATCAGCTAAGGAGAGTTATTATGTTCCACAATTTCAATACCTCTTATACCTGCACTATGGATTGTTTCAAATCCCTCCCACTCTGGGAAAAACCTAATTCACTCWCTTGGGAAGCTTATTCTCTGTGAGACTCTGCTGTTTCTGAGTGGAATAAAGATTTCTAAGTCTATGTCTCATGAGTTTTAACTATAGAAGACTTGTACATTTCCTAAGAGAAAAAGGCACCTGAAACACAGACATTACATAATGTGTTTTTTAGCACTGCTAAAAAACAGTGTTCAAACCATGCAGCAAAAGACAATGAAAAATTCAGTAGACTGTGGAAACAATACACATTTGGGTGTCAAATGGACAAACAAGCAATTTCCATTAACCTTTATTATATGGAAGCTGAAAATAAGGCATGACATCACAACCTGTCCCTGAAAAAGAGGTTCTGCTTTTCTTCCCAAGTCAGCTTAGCCCTTGCACTTTATCCTCCAAGAAAGCCTCTCCCCTAATCTCACTTGTGTTATTTGAAGGATAGGGTAAAATTATTCCAAGGACCAGCTATTCTGCTCTACAGAGGGATACACCTGGAGAGGATCTAGACTCTCCTTTGTCATGTGCACCCTGCATGAATAGTGAGATCAAAGGATTTTTGATAGTTAGGTCAATCATTCACCTGCCACCAGAACCAGAAAAAAAACCAACTTCCTTTCCTACATTATGAAATAGTCCTCTGTCCCCTGCTCAGGATGGTGATGCTCCATGTCTGCTCAGCAAACATAGGCAGGGACTCTAGAGACAGACGGACAGGGGATATTCACACCTGTTTGGACAGAAAAAACAGGTCCCCTTGAGAAACTCTGTATTTGAAAGAATTAAGCCAGTCTGTCTGTAACATGGACAGACAAAGTTCTAGACCTTTGAAATATTTTGCAGGTCTGTGTGACTTAGGAACCTTAAAACTTCCTTTCCTCAATGTTCAAAACCTTCTCACACTGTCCAGATTCCTCATAGACACTAAGGGAAATCTCTAGATCTGATGCCAAAAAGTCAATGTTTTAAATGTTGGAGTCTAAAGAGGTTTACAGAGATTTCCAGAAGAATGTAGATAATTTGAAATGAGGAGTCTACCTCCACTGCAAGGTGTGGAAATACTGAAAATACAATCTATAGATATTTTGTGCCTGGATTCCAGGGGCTTTGAATGAGGTGCAAAAATTTCTACAAGAATTTGACTCTAAGATATTTGGATCTAGACATAGATATGTATCATGCTTTGTAATTCGGAGTAAATTTTTAAGTTTTCCAAGTCCTTTTTATTTTTAACCATCCAAAATGTGACCCTCTGGTTCCTTAATATTACAATGTTTTTGGGTCTTAAGGACCAGACACTTTTTTTAGCTATGCAYAGATCCTGTAAATCAGCACTTCTACACATTCACACACACCCCATCATCTGGCATAGAGTAAGTACAGCATTAAGAATCTGATTCAAGCCCCAAATCCTAAATTCAACTACGGAAGAACTACACTTTTCTTTTTCTCTCTAAAAGTCAATTCTTAAGCCTTCACATGGTGCAGAGAAGTTTGGAAAAGATGCATCTGAGATGGCTGAGCCTGGAGATAGGAACTAAATTTGTTTCATCATCTGATTTTAAGACACTCTTCCAATTTGAGAGGTTGACACTTGGGAATTGAGAAGGAATTGAGTCACAAAGCAGATTTTTAGCAAACTGCAGATCTTGGGCTTTCACTAGTCACTATAATAAAACTGGCTCCTCAGAGAGTGATTTAAAGCAGAGTGAATCATCCCTTCTCACCAAGATTGCATAAGGAGACTGGTCAGAGTGGCTGGCTCTGCACAAAGACTGTGTTCTAGGCTAAAGTAATTCTCTGAAGGGCTGAAAAATAGCAAGTCTAATGGTCACAGGTTTGTCACTGAGGCACTGGGCAGCTCCTCTGTGTTACTCTAGGCAGGTGTACAATGAAGAAGCAGGAGTTCTGCAATTATCAAAAGACTTGTACTTCTCTGTAAAAGATACCACATTTTATCAGACAAGAGGTACAAACACRGAGACTATTGCACAGAAAGGTGTGTTCTATGGACTGAATTTATAGCATTGATGATGAACAAAACCAAGAGTATACTTCAGGTTCAGATAAAGTAACCAATTCCTTCAAGTTAGATGCCCTTCTCCCCTCCATGGCCCACCCAAAACAAGCCAAGCCAGTGGCCCTAACTCACCAGTAAAACCTGTTTGGCGTGACCCGCTCATGCATGAGCTGCCATTTTCTTCCAAAGTCCATGGAGCTGTACAGCTGGAAGACAGAGAGAGAGAGAAAGTATAAACTTTGATGAAAAAGAAGGAAGACTGTTGCTAGATAAAGTATTAAAATCAGCTCAGATCAAAGAACATGAATGGATTGTTCACAATAATTATACACAATCACCCTCACTGCCAGGGGAGGCTAATGTCTTCCCTTTACTCTTAAACCACATTGGGCTTCAGAGAATCAAAAGCAGGTTGTCTCTTCCCAAACCTTGTCAAACAACTTTGTCCTTCCAAATTTCAACTGTCAACACATTCACTTCGACTACCATATAACAAAGCTGGCTGTTCTCTTGGCTTTTTTTGCTTAATAGGAAGCAGGTGACATGTGAGCTCCTAGTATCAAATAGAATGAGAGACAAATCAGATTAGTCAACATGACTCTGATGAGGTAGTGACTCTATCCTCAAGGTCGTGCCATTACTTGTTTTTATGGAATGAATCAGATCTCGTCTGTATTGAAAAGTAAATTTCTCCTAATTTATATTTTCTAATATTGAGAACAAGGTCTAAATTTTTAGATAAGTTAGAAATCAACCTGYTCATTAGTTAAACACCAAAGATAGTGACATGACTCTTCTTGGAAGCCAAACTTTCAATATAATTATTTTTTTGAGTCTTTCTGGCTAAGAAATGACATGTTGTAATGTAACCAAATTTCCATGCAACTCYACACTGAGTTTCAGATATATGTTGATTCATATATATTCTGCTTAACACCACAAACACCATTCTCCATGTTATTATTTTCTTACCCACAATGCATCCTCTCACAATCAGAACGTATGTAAGCTCCTTTTCTCCAACTATGAGCAAATTTGGTTCTTCAGAGAAAAAAATATGCTTTGAGAAATAACTAATATGCTTTACCACTAGATCACAGAGAACTAAATATCAGGCAGCATTTTGATTAGAATTTCAAATAAATTTCATCTGATATATATTCTGGCTTAGCAAWACAAGGGTTGATTGCCAGCTAAGGAGGTAGATAAGGGAACTGAAAAAACTTCAGTGTTTGTAACAGCCAAATTTAAGCCCCTAATGGGAAAATKATATCATTTGAGCACAAGAGTCTGCATTGCATTTGATTTGAGTAACTGAATTTGAAAATTGGAGGCAGGTCCATGTTCAGATTGGAAGGGTTCACAACCTAGTGATGTGTCCTGTGGCACCRCTGTGATGGATGGCTAAGAGTGACTGGGAAGATAAACCACATGTGCTCACACTGAATATTAACATTTCTTGAACAGGCAGCATCTTTGACCACAGAGAGGCAGCAGCCACATCAGAGCTGGACCATATATCAATTTAGAAAGATGATTGGAAARGGCTGTTTGAGCAGTGTCCAAAGCCTGAGGCAGTTAATTAATTTTTGCTATGTTTGTACTCAACTACACAACCAAATCACTGTATAGTCAGCAGAAAGTCAGAAACTGAAATTCAGACTCCATCAAGTATCTAATGCAACTGTTAYGTGTAAAGACAAAAGAATCAGGCCTTTGCATTTTTGCCAACAGGAATGCCAGTCTGGCCAGTAACAGCTCAAGCTGCCAGTAAAACACATACGGAGGAAAGATATGGAAGCAGGCGTCCTTCAATCTTCATGTCAAAAAGGGCTCCAATTATGTAAACTTCAGCCAACACCACTAAGCTTGTAAGAAATATTAAGAAAGATTTTCTACCCCATGTTTTTCAGGAGATCAAATATTATCTGACTATTCTAATTTGCACATATTTCTTTAGCACTGTCTCTAGATAGGGTAACATACTTCCCTACAAGTCTACAACAGCCAGATTTCCTCTGCTTTTCAGGTGATTATCTAAAAAAATATGATAGAGTCTTCTGCCCCAGAAGGAATTCTGTGTCCATATAAAATAAAGCAACAAAGCATCACTTGTCTTCKTAAATTGAAGGAGCCAGGAAAAGAAAATTCCTTGTCCAAATTTGAGATTAGGATTTATGAAGTCAGCATCAATATTAAGATGACTAACTCTCAGAACACACAGGTTTTTACAAACAATAACTGAGAATCCACACTCCAAAGTCAAAATTCTACAGTGCTACAGCTCTGCCCAGACTTTGGCACAGTTCCTGTCAGGAATATTCCTTGAGTCACTGGACATGATTTGCACACACAAGGACCTCAGCATGGACTGAGCTGCATCAGTTGTGTCAAACAACTTCGTTATCCTTTTTAAGTCCTAACTACAGGTGCAAGTTAGCCAGGCTTCAGGCAACCTAGTCCCAGTTAAGTCATGCTCACRAGCGAGTCCAAGTGGGTCTAGCATCCTGATTGTATTCTGCAATGGATTAAMCATTCTCACCATGAGAGGGAAGGATTAACTACATATAGCCATTTCCTTCGATTMTCTTTTATCTTTTGCCCCTGGCATTTCCTTTTCTTCTGCAGCAGCATAACAGCAGTAGCTACAGAAAGCTCAGTGACATGAAGCACAATMTCTTTCAACCACTCATGTCTCCCAGTGTCTCTTTCAGRGAGCATCCCACTCTGTATCAAGTTAAAAACCAGAGATCAGCTACTGGTCRGGGTTTTTTCCTTTCTTTTCTCTTTAAAGYTCAGATGACTRATGTCAAAAGAATTAAACTGAACTTGCAGCCTTTATGTGATTTCAGATAAAAAGATAAAGAGGATATTATTAATTTCAATAATTTTTATTTATTATTCACATACTTACTCTGGRCATTCACTTCAACTTTTAACCTGATGACTTAAAGTCATACAGTCTTAAAGCTGTATGACAGAACAAATCCCTAAAAGGCCTCTCTGGCCCAGTTCAGTTTTATAGTATTATTTGCAGATGCAAATGCAAARGTTAGTGTTGAATAAATAAATAAAACATACAATAAAGTGATTTCTAGTATGCATTAAAATTGAATATATACATATACTTTTTGTTTATCTCCCTTCATGGGAGAAGACAAGCTTTAGAAAAGRCAACAAATTTAGTGGCAAGTACAGCAGAATTCAATATAAATGAATTTGTCCTAAGGCTGAATATGAAGCAAAGGAAAAAAATGCTGTAGGTATGGTGCCAAGATTTTCCCATTTTAAAGCTCTGCTCTRGCTCTTCAGTGACAAGTAAACATCTCTGGAATTTCCACCTCCCAGAGCACTCCAACACATTGGTTCGAGAGGGGTGGACTCCAGTGTACCGTGGSGGTGGCATTGTGAGGGTATGGCCCTTCTGCAACCTCCTCTGTTATTTGACTTTGGTGACTGAAAAATCACTTACAACAGGAAAGGCTGTAGCATCAAAAAGGTAAATGGCAAATATTTATCCAAACAGCATCACGATACTCCCCACTCAAGGGGAGTAGCAAAGCACTAGCAAACACAGCTAGCACCAAACATATCACATCCACCAACACAGCCGTGCAGCTCACCAAGAACACAATCTGTGCAAGGAAAGACGTTGGCAGCCCCAGTGATACCCAACTTTGTTTCACTACAGGCCAGACCTTAACTCCTGCTTGTTTTGCTCAGCACAAATCTGAATCATAAGGATTTTATGTACCACAGGCAGAATGCTTCATGTTCAAACTCTAAGAACAGTGGCAACATTTTATTTCACACCAGCATTGTTTCCAAGTAAATTGGCAAGCCCCTTAAAGAAGGAGCTTTATCCCTGGTGTCAGATTCTGTGCCACAAACACAAGCAACATGCCAGAAACACATTCAGAACTACAGAACTGCAAAGAAAGGAGCTATAGATACACAGTGTTGCATGTGTAAAATGCTGTTGCAATTCTCCAGGGTGACACATCATGTTGGCTGGCTTGGAAGATCTTGTTCAGGGTTGTGGGTAATTTGGTTTGGGTGTTTTGTTTATCTTACCAAGGAGAGCTAGGGAAAAAAAAAAAAGTTTTAGGTTTTCTGGAAAAGTAAAGCTTCTCAGAACTGGAACAGCATGAGAAACTGGTCTGCTTCAATTTCAGTTATGGAGAGAGAGGAGAAGAATGAGCAATGAAGGAAACACAGGAAGAGACTCAACCCCCTGATGTTAGTTATCCATAYCCAAGCTAGTCACCAAGGCTCATTTTTAGACAGGCAAGACACTTCTAAAACTGCTCATTTTTTAAGCTTTAGAATCTTCTACCTCTCCTGACAGATGCTAAAAAAAGCTCACAGTGACTAGTGGAGAAGGAGATAACCCCACCAGAGAGACATGATCTGGCTGAGATGGATTTCATGACCTGCTTGGGCTCCATGGGGGAAGCACACAGAAGAATGAAGTTTGAAGGCAAGCCCAAGAAAGACCAAGCATACAATATCTTGGGAACACTCCATCACGGCAAGAAGCATGTACAGATGTCACTTATAGACTGAAAAGCAATAGAAAACAGACCAAAGAAATTCACAGAGCTTTGATATTTYCAGGCTTTCATGTATACACATGTAAGAAGGAACATACATAAAAGGCACATACATACATGAAAGCCAGTAAGCAAATAAAATCAAATATTATTTCTTGCTATGAAATCAGGTCTATTGATTAGAGAAAACATCTGTTGAGATACTCCATAGTTTTCTGCCTGCCAGTCATCCAAGAGTGCAAACAATGTTTGGTAAAGTGAGGAGGATCAGCTGAACTACATGCATTTAGAGGAACAATTCATTTATTACACAAAAAACCCATACTTCCTCCAGACAATACATACAGCTGATGATGGAAAGATGTATTCAAAATAAATGCATCAGGRAGACAGTGGGTCTAGTGGGAATAACTTGGCAGCAGCTGACACATTATGGGAGAGAAGGGTCAGATTAGCCTGGCCTGCTTGGCCTCAGAAGAGCACAATCCCAAGCAGCAGCTCAGATTGCTTACATGAAAAGATGGCTCTGATCCCAGAAAAGCACAAAGCAAACTAGCACCTTCTCAGCCAGAGCTGGTGGGAAAAATCTACAAGATGTGTGGAGGGTTCCTGCCAAAAACTCAAACCAGGGCAGAAAAAAATAAAATTAGGTCAACATTTCTGTAGGAAATTGGACCGCATGCAAAGGATAGCTCAGAAAAGAAAGTCTGTTGCAGGGTCTTAAATTTTCTTTACAGAAGGACAAAAACCATTAGCACTAGAAAAAAATTAAAAGCTCAGAAAAAGTTGCAAATTCTCAGAAAACTCAAGGTGTATCTTTTCTCTACACTTCTGTGTTACAAATGAAATTGAAGAAGAAGAAAGGTGTCGYCATTAATATTTCAGAAAGGTCATTCCTAGAAGGAAAATGAACTGGAGGAAAAGTTCACAATACTTTTCAGTCTCTAGAGTACAGAACAGATAAACCAGGTCTGACAGCAGACACTTGAGCACAGGATAGATTCAGTACAGCCATGAAGACAGCTATTGGTATCCCAGGAACATGCCCTACTTCTTTATCACTTCCACTTGTTTTAAGGACAGATGGATACCTCTCCCTTTCACAGCATCAGTGTAATATTTAAACCAGGGGGTGTATGGAAACCCGTTTCTCAGGTTCTCCTAGGAGGCCGGGCGTGTTACTTGCAGCACTGTAGGTACAGGACTCAAGTCTAAAATACTTCAGTTGTGTGGTTGAAACCAGGTCAGGAGCAACCTTTGCCATGGAAGTGGGTTTATTACCCACAGAAGAAAAGGCTGCATTGGAAGAAAAATCTGGGGTATTCCTCCCTTTCTCCTTTTCCACTACTCCCCTAAGTCTGGGCCTCAGTGAAACATCCCTGGAGTGTCAAGAGTTACCATTTGGGACACAAAGGCTGACATCACCTTCAAGCTGATAACCACCTCAAGGACTGTCTGTGCTTGTTCTTTCCAATTCCTCCAAGGGAGTTGCCTATCCTTGCCACCTTGAAAGGCAGGGTTTCAGTGGTACCGAGATCTGAAACTTGGAAGTGTTCTGGAGCCCTAAATAATGGAGAAAAAGAGCTTATCCTTTTCTTCTCTTGTCACAARCTGCCTGGAAACCACAATTCAGGTAAGGCACCCTTGACAGCTCCACACTAAAGAAGCTAAAAATAAATCTTATGTCTCGAGCCAAAAGATTTGTGCAACAGCTTGTGGGGCTGAACTCAGTAGAAAGAAGTCTGCCAGCACCAAATTTATGGTCTTTGTTTACACAGAGTAGTAAAAACTAGTAATTGTAATGAAAACAAATRGACCAGTTTATCTCTTTACTTTGATTTCCTTTCCAGGTGATTAAAAGCTGCACCAAGAGCCCTCATTGCAGCCCAAGGTTCTCCTCTAGCATTATACAGCCAGATTGTCTTAGATATGGAAAGAGAATATGCCCAGACTGATTCATGTCTGAGACTCACCAGAGCTGCTCAGTTCCCTACAGATGTTGTATTATAGATGGGACACTGGAAATAGGCTATTTTGAAAACTGGTCAAGACAGAAATTAAATACAAAATACATTTTCGTCATCTGTCCCATACAGAGAGGAAAAAATTGGAAAGGTTTCTGAAGCTGGGAAGTTAGGGTTTTTTGCATTTTAAGARAAATATTACACAAGCTAATCAGTACGACTAGGTCTTCAGGCAAAAGAAACTCAGTCTCTATCCCACCACAGTAAGACACTGGTCAGGGATCTTCTGAACAAAGACCAAATGCTTTGGAAATGTCTGACTTCAGGATGTAATTGCACAGTTCAACCTGGTTTCTAATGAAGTCATTCAGGTTAAGACAATGCACAGATGTCACGTTTCATGATTTCACAGTTTAAAAAATGCTTTCACTCAATGGGTCCACTTTAAACCTGATGCTGAAAGCAAGGCTCGGCTCTCTCTGCTTTGCCACTTCATCGCCAAAAAAAGACAATAGTAGATTAAACAAGTGAAAAAAAGAATTCAATTAAAAACCTTCACAATTCAATTTTCTTTAAGCCTCATTGGCACCAAGCACACTCAGCCAAATATTTGGTATTTATGCTAAGAGCAGACCATCTTTTGCTTTTCTACTCCATGACTGGTTTCCAGTGGAACAAGAAATCCAGATACAGCTGCAACAGGAGCAGTGTCACAAATGAGTGTCCCAYAGAGCTTAAGGTATGTTTTAGCCCTGGGTGAAAAACAGGCTCTCCTTTTTTGTGCTTTTCCCCTACCTCCAGAAATGCTAGAGTRGTGAAGAAACAAGATGAAAAATATTGCTTCCATATTTTTTTAGCTTGAACTGAAAATCTGGAGAAAAAATATGTTCAATTTGGTCAATCAAAACACATTTCAATCACTGCTAAAGAATTTAGCAACTCGCAAAAGGTACTATAAATAGAAATGCCATTTTAAGGGAAGGCTAACTTTTCTGATTGCTTCTTTATTCCTTTCTCCATGACCTTTTAACTATTTCAAAATCACCTATAGAGTTTGAGGGAGGACTAAAATAGAGAACAGGCACAAGGGAACAATACTGGGACCATGAAGAGATCAGAATGGGATGGAGATGGCAGAGCTGGCTCCTGCTACCAGAGGCTACAAGGTGCACCAGGAGTTGGCTTTACCAGAATTTCTTCCTTTGGCATCCAATAGGCTCAGCAGAGGGAGGTTTCAGGTTGCTCCTGTCTACAGAGGCTGCTTCACTCCTTTYTCCCCTCAGATCAGCTCTTTAACATTCACAATAAAGCGAATCACCTCTAGTGGCTGCTGATTTTTCTGTCTCAAAGCCAGGCTGATCCTTTAGTCCAGTTTCTTCAACTTAAAATCATTAGGCAGCGTTTGGTCTGAGGTCTGTGCTAATTGGATCCACAAACCATGTGGATGAAGCCAATGCTGCTGTGCAGGTCAGCCTGCACTGAGGAGCTCTGTGCCCTCCCAGCCCAACAGGAAAATTTTCTGTGCTTCTGGGGGCTTCATATTGCAGCCCTTTAGAAGTCCCTCCTTACACTCCATCAATGGTTATACTCCAGAAGTTTAACAATAAGGGGAAATAAATGTGAACCACACATCTAATGGGAAGATTTTTCATTCAAATGTGCTTTATTGTGTGATATATGCCTTTAATTACAGTGCAAGCATCTGGGTACATTCATTGCTATTACAGACCAATCTTTCATGTTTATTGAGCATAAGACTACAAGGGACAAAGCAGCAGAGGCTGAGGCATTAGCCAAAGTGGGACATAAAGCTGCAATCACATGCTTGGCTGTTCCTCTCCTCCTTCCTTTACAAACCCTGTGGCACTATTTGTAGGTTAACCTCTATATTATATAGACCAGGATTTAATGGCAGAGGGATATTTTCAGATTAGTGAAAGAAATAGATTTCACACCACCAAACCACCTTCTAAGCTTACATAAGATTTTTCTGATTTATTTATTCATGTGGAAAAAAAACATTCCTGAAATTATGTACATGGGCATTAATGAATAGGTTTTAAAACTGCATTTAGAACAGCATTTTTTTCTGAGACGTAGTCATTGTTCACGTAAAAAAAACTTCACACAGCTTGAAAGAAATATTAGTCTGATTTCAAGCAGTATGTGTCATTTAGGCAAAATTAAAGCAATGCATTCTGCCCCAGTTTAAATTGTATGTTATTTAACACACACACACACACACCTGCCACACAATGCAGTTTGCCATTCATCAGCATTTTCCCAGACAGGGAGGGATGGTTACTCAGTTTCTGTGACCCACCACCCTCAGACACTGAGCAGACACACACCTGAACTCTGAACTCATCTCACCCAGGTGAAAATGCTGTTCCCACCTGGGATCAGCCCTGACAGAGCGCACTTGCCCATTCCACTCAGGTCTCATCTCACCAGCWGAAGAGCAGCAAACCTCACAGGTCCTCAGGAGCTGCTCCCCACTTCTCAGAGTGTTGGATCTCTCCACAAAGTCAGAGCTGTCTCACAAACTATCCTTACTCTTCTACTCCATTCCCACTGTGCCCCCTCACCCTGCGGCCATGGGCTCTGTCAGGGATCTATGGGGCATTTATAGGCTGCCACTACACATCTCTTTTGGTCATGGATATGTCCCCAGTGCCATCCTGAAAATCTTCTGGGAAACTACAGTAGATGAACAGATAGTGCTTAGGACATGTACACATTCTACACTGGGACAAATCCCTCTCTGGACAGCTCTGGTCCACACATACAGCCTGTGCTCTATGCTGCTTGGGACAAAGGGCAAATACTGGATCAAAGCAGCCCAGAGAAAAGCCCACCTTAGTTCATGGGACTCTTATGTACCCCAAAAGAGAACACAGAAGCTGGTCATAGGACAGCTCTTGCTATGAAATAAATTCTGTGAGCAAAGATTTTATAAAAAAAAGGTAGAAAACTTTAATTTCTGACAGCATTGAAGATGTAGCTTCAGCAAATATTATCTCCTGCTCAAACACCCCAGATCTTGATTATTTTAGGCCAGCTCCCTTACCACGCACTTTTCATATCCTGTCCTATAATGAATGAAGAGGCTTCTGCAAGCTTGAATATGTAATAAAGAAAGTTAGATTCCTTTCAGCCTCACTCTCCTACTCAACACCCAACTGGTCTCCACAAGGGGCTCTGATATCTTGAAGATATTCTCCAGTACTGCTCTTACTATAACTCGTAAAATCCAGTGGAGTAATTCAGTTCACCTCTAGCCAGCCAAATTTCTTTTTTGACTAGATTCCCTGGCAATCCATGCATTGACATTAGGCAACAACTGAAGGGAAAAGCAGAGCCTGATTTTACAGGCATCCATCTCCACACATACACAGCCAAGCCAGAGRTTACATGCAGGAAGAGAAGAGTAAGAGGTCTCACGGAAAAGGAGAAATTCCTCCCTGCACCTCACAGAGATTCAATTCATCCCAATCCAAGACTGTTTACTGGAGGAACCCAAATGAACAGCATCATTGTAAATACCAGCAACCATCAGGAACAATTTAGCTTGACAGCTGGAGCAGAAGCTGTCACTGCACCGAGGCATCACTGCCAGAAAAATCACCAAATGAGAAACTCACATGTTCCAGGGATCCCTCCAGGCTGCTGGGCAGACACCATTTACACTGTCATCTTTGATTCATCCATCACCCAGCTCCTGCAATCAAGCTGTGTACCTTTGGAATAAATGAATCTGCAACTGCAGATCACACAAGAAAAAGAAAGCTCTTATCTAGCCTCTCTCAGCAGCCCTCTAGGTTTGTAAATATTCTACGGTGTCTATATTCAAGCCATTTATCCCATTTAATTGATACTCTAGGTACCTTCCTACCATCTTATGAAGTAGGGTGAAGAAAAAGCCTCTACAAAGCCCCAGAACTACACAAAGTCGATTCAAGGCAACAACTGAAGTCAACAAAAACTCACCAAACTTGATTTAATGTAACTATAATTTCTGGTATTAATCTAGTTTCACAGTGATGGTATAGCATAACTCATAGTGGAAGGCTGCAAAGGAAAAATAAAGCAGCTCTTTCCATGCTGTCACTAGAGAAAAGTACAACTTATCTAGCTAGGGAATATCAGACTTAATTTTGCAGCAGAACTTTCAGACTCRTGACGTTTCTGCCACTGGGTATGTGTGCATAACTCTCATGGACTTGCACCAAGATCTGAGAAAATCAACTGGCCTCAAGCAAGTGCTGTGTTAGAGGACAAAACTAGAATCCTGTTTTGGCAGCAAAACTTTTGATGACATTATTGTTCTCTTACTATATGGCAGGAAAGTCCCCTTGGGTCCAGTATATTCTGCTAACATGTTATTTGTACGTGCTTTTATCTCTTGAACACTGCAAGTATAAAATGCTACAAAATCTATATTCAGACAGTTTATGATCACTGAACCTCTGGCAGAAATGAGTTGCCCAAGGTAGGAAGCTATGGGAAGGATCCCATTTTCCTCCTTTTGTACTACAGAATCACAAGGATTTTCTATAAAGCTTTAAGCTTTGTTGTTTCTTTGATCAATTGTCCGCCTCTCAAAAATATCACCCTTCATTTTGGTGCTTCGGCTCCTCCTTTTATCATACCCACAATACTCCCAATGAACTAAAATTTTACTGGATCATGCCCTAACTTTCATTTTACAGCCACCATGGTCCTATAAAAATCAACTGAACAAAAAAGTAAAGAATTTTATTACTCTTGAAGAACTTTGTGTAACTGTCACAAAACTTACGTGGGGCTTCTATTGCAAAACTTCAAACCTGCACACAGGTGTGTGCACACCCTACACAAACAGRTCACCATTCTTCCCCCAGACAACCTATATAGACAGCCAGCTGAAATATGCACCAAAACACAACTGAAGATTTGCAGCATTTGCAAGCATAAATAAAGATTTGTGTCTTAGAAGCATAAATGCCCTGCAGAAGAACAGTATTGGAATCAGGACATTATGAAAATCTTGAGGGTTTTGTTCCATTTTTTTTTATGGTAAAATTTCTAATTCTATTAACTGCAAGGAGGCATTTGAAAAACATGGTTTTCAACACTTCCTCAGTCCCAGAAGCACAAGAGACATATAAGAGAGGACAACTGAAATTATTCACACACCTCTGACTTTTTCTCTACCAAACTCATTATTTTTAAAAAACCAATTCATTATTTCTAAACACTTGGGATTGAAGTTCCTGAGGTGCTAGACCAAAAATTCAGGAACTGGCCTTCTCTTTCATCACTGACACAATAGGCATGAAAAGCTGAATCATCCATGCCTAGTAAGGGGACARAGGTGTTGCAGCTGTTCCTCTAGCACTTTTATCCCCCAGAAAAAATTGATTACATGAAGCCTCTATCAGAAGGAAAAAAAAAAGAGTAGAAAAAAGAGAAAATTTTAAAAAGAAAAGTGAATTTTYATTTGTCAAGATTGAACAGAAATAAGTAGTTGCCTTAACACAAGAAAGAGCTTGCACACAGGCTCTCTGCCCTGCATCTCTCACCAGGCAGATTTTAGGGGGAAAAAAAMCCCTGTGCACTGGGAGGCATAAACKAYATCTATCTTGTTTTATGTGAGAAAAGAATACTGTACATGTTTTCAGGTCAGATCCTCCAGTGATGYTAATCAGCATTTCCTTKCTAAAATCAATGGACTCACACTGAACATCAGCWGCTACATGTGTGACTGCACACATCTTTTGTAAAGCACCTCAGGTATGCTATCAGATCAGAACATGGTCCATTTCCCCACTGAAAACAAGCACTGGAGACRGGGATGGTTTGTTGTGACTCAAAAAGGAGAGGCAAGAGCAACAGAGAGAAGCCTGCTTGCAAAGAGCAATCCAAGAAAAAACATACAAGCTTCTAGCATTACATAAACCTGTTTCACATAATAGACACAAAGTGATTCGAATTTAAATGTATGAATTTTTTAATAGACTGCAGTGCCACAACATAAAAGAAGGACCCTCTCTGTCTTGYGGCCCATTTACTACTACAGCACCTGCTGTAAACTCACACAGGGTACCACACCCCAGCCACACTGGAAGTTCTGCCAGGACATATCAGCTCCTGCCTGCTGCCTTCTGGAGCTTCTCTGTCTTTGTCTCTCAGATATGCATCTCTCAACTGTATAAAAAGACTTTGATTTCAGGAAGCTGAAACGCTCCCTCCTTAGGGGCAGAACAGAGAGCAAGGGCCAGCCTRCTATTTCCAGGCCTGCCATTCCTACTCCTGAGTGCAAGCTCCCAGTCCAGCACAAAGAAATGCTCCCTCTGGAAGCACCTCAGAGACTGCCCCTCTTCTTGGGKGCTGGTGATGTAACAGACAGACATGTGCAGGGGCTTGTTTGGGGGGGATAAGGGGGAGAGGACTGTACCTTCACCCCTCAGCATCATCCATCTGGCATCTTTCCATCAAGAAAAACAAAAGGTTGCAAACTCCTTCTTTGCTTGCACATCATGTTTGCTCTCTTCCCCAGGGTAAGGGTCATTAGAATCTGTAAGCACARTAACAGGAACTAGGAAACTAAATGCTTTTTGCTGTTTTGATCATATTGGAATTGTATCCCCTGTAATCCATTTTGCACACATCCAGATAGCAGGGTTGGTTTCAAGTCTCCTAATCTCAGRTAATATAGCAAATAGTTACATCTCAGCAAAGGAAATTACTTCCTTGACACTCAGCAGAGGCCTCGTCAATACGAATGAGTCCAAGGTACAATTTACCTCATCCTMAAAGAGTCACCTCCATTTGCTTCCAGAAATCAATCAACACCATTCAGTAGATCACCATCAACTACGACRGGAAGCCACGACACCCAATGTAGGTGTACATTGCAACATTTTAGATCTCTACAGTCAGGCAAAATAAATCATGCCCCTGGTGTTCTTATTCTTCAGCCTTCTTCACTACTTCATTTGTATTCCCATCTGCTATATTTATAACCACTCTTCACCCCACTTAGGCTCCAGATAAAATCAATATACAGCCATGATTTAGCATGGCCAGGATTAAGCCACAGGATCCTTGCTCTCTTACGCAATAAACTAGGTTGCTCCAGCAGAAGAGCACATTTAAGCATCAAATGTGTCTCGCTCCATTTATCTCTATATTTCCCTTTTCAAAGTAAAACCTGCTCATGAAGTGTCTATAACATAAATAACAAGCAATAGCAAAGTCTGTTCTGGCTAAATCAAGTTTCACAAGCCGTTACTTTCTCTTTGCCACCACAAATCATCACAAGCCCAAAGTTCAGTATTTTGCCAGGACAAAATTCATTGGGCATTTCTGAAGTAGAGCCAAGGTTGCATAATTTAATTTCCCATCTTCTATTAAAACTGCCAGGCCTACCAYAATCAGAATGATAAATGTAGAGTCATACGTCTTCTTTCTGACGGTAATGCCCATCAATACTTCAAATGCAAACAATTGTGACATCTGACTTTATAAAAATTACCTGGTGCACCCAYACCACTTAATTAAATTTTAAAAATGCTTTTGTTACGTTTAATGAATGATATATTATACTGCAATGAAACATGCAGCAATACAAATACTTCACAATGCCAACAATTAAGGCTCACTTCACTTACGGCAATTGACAACACAAGTGCTCCTCACTTCATTCAGCTTGTGCATTCCAAATGAACTGGTTAGCAAAAAGGGTGCTTCTTTGCTAATGAGTTTTGTAATCAAGGCATCTATTTTAATTTCAAATTGGCTAGATTGGGGGAAATTGCTGAACTAAATGACTRGTTCTAATTAGGATTATAAAAATATTCATCATGCTGCAGAATTAGCGCAAGGTCTTGATTTACTGACATTTGCATATAGCTTTGGTTTAGGAGTGGAAAAAACCTCCTGATAAATTGTCTTCCTTTTAATGAATTGAACAAACACTATATCTGTTTTAGTCGTCCTTTCATTTAAAGGCACTGATACATATTCATGATTTGTAAATGAAGTTAAGTGATTTCAATTCTTCAGTTCATTATCATATTGAAGAAGAGACTTCTGTAAATTGCTTTTAAGTATTTCCAATCTCAAGGGTTTGGTTCTTTATGTTTGGTTTGTGTTTTTCTAACTTTACTAACATTTCAGTTTATCTGTTTGATGGAACCCTGCCTGCCTGGGAGAGCTGCAGGCAGGTGGCTTGTCCAGCAACACAGACACATGATATGTTCGTAGAACCTGATGTTCTCAGATGAGTATTCAAAAGGCAAAAAGATGAAAGGCTTATTTGTGGCTAAGTCATGGGAACAGGATTCTATCTGCGCTCAGATTCTGATTTGTTATAGTTCTCAGTGGTAGTTAGGCACTGAAGCACTTTAATGACCTGTGCCTGAATACACTAGAGATGCTCAGGGGACACCACTTTGTCCGTGAGCCTCATGTTTAATTGCAAGCACTCTCAGGCAGGGATTGCTTCTTAACATGAGTGTGCAATACAATGGACCAGTCAGTATGGTAGAGATTTCTATGAGYAGTTACTATAATATGGCTTGTATCAAACATGAAACATTGTGTGCTCCTTTACAGGTGGGCAATATACTCACATTATTTTCTTCCTCAGTATGGTAGGCCTGTGGGACTAACTGGTATTATGGCAGCTTCCTCAGWCTCTTTCCCTTTGGGGTGAAGAAAAGAATGCAGTAGGTGTGCCTCCAACTTCACTCCGTGGGGTGCTAAAATGTCAAGTCACTAGTGCAAGATAAATCTGAAAGCTGAGCATTGTATCCAGAGGACTGGAATCACAGGCAGTGTACTCTTCAGATATCAGTGAACTATGATGAGAAASTAGCCCTGGTGTGTTCTCTCACATCATGGAATGAAATGGTGATTCTGCCATGAGGATCCATGCAGTAGCAGAAAGAACTTACTTTCCTCGTTAAAAGTAATGTTCACATCTTGCTAAGAAAAGCTGTGTTTTATCCAAGAGATGCAGTCTTGAGCTGTTGTTGATAAAAGGAGTAGTTACTCACACTTCTAACAACTTCTGACAACTACARTTACATTTAAATTCCAGGAGCAGAAGTGCTGCTGAGGAGCAGGTAACAGGTCTGGGTGCCTGCTGATTTATATCAAAACGAGATGTGACGCTGACACCAGCCTGCCTCTCCTCATCAGCCCCATACCTCAGTTCCTAAGGAAAGAAAACCTACAGGCCTGGGCCAGAGTCACATCTCACTTCAGACATGCAGCAACTCTCACTGCTTGATTTCAGCACATCTGCAGTAGCAGTTGCTCTCCTGGAATCACATTTCCAATATTAGGAGTTCCAACTCAAAGTACAATAGCCTCACCCAAACACAACCCTGAAGTCCCCGTGTGCCTAAGTTTCCTTAAAGGGCACAAAACCTGAGACTAAGGAACCCTTACTGGAGACATTCAAGACAGGACTGGACYGGGTGCTAGACAATCACATCTAGGCTCCCTTTCCCGTGAGGGCTGGACCAGATGATCTTTGGAGATCCCTTTCAAATTGSATTGTTCCATGTGTCCGTGAAAACAGCTCATCACAAAGAACCCCAAAGATGAATGACTGCTTGGAACAAGGTGCCTAAATTCCCAAAGCAACTCCYCCTGGATTTCTCTAGCAGCACCCTGAGCAACTGCACACTGTCAAAAAAAGCCCCAACCAAACAACCCCATCCTTAGCTGCCTTACTGTTCCATGTCATACTGGGAGACTGGGACTAAATTCTAGGGGAGCATTTTACCTGGAGCAGAGACACTGCCTTCATGGSTCTGGTTCTGTGTCTAGCACATCAGAAAAACTTAGAAAAAAAAAATTTAAAAAACCCCAACAAACTTTCRCACATAGTCCCAATCTTATCTATGATTTTTTTTTTATAAATTCAGTAGTGTCTAGTCAAGGCTGTGACATGCACTGCATCCAATTTTCAGATTATAACTTGCCACATCTCCCACACCAAAGGAATATCCCCAGTCAGACCTGATACTGTCTTCCAGGTGCAACTTGGTGATACAGCAGAATGTTATCTTGCACCTCTTATTTATCACCTCATTCGAAGAGATAATGAGACACCCACTTTCTTTTGTTCACTTTCTGCTGAAGATTAAGCTCCATGGAGGGAGAAGCCACTGATTGCCAAACTTCTTGTTTATCCAATGTTCTCAAATTTGTAATGGGTAGCTGGGGAATTTAAATTGGTGTATTASTGAATTATTCTGCCTCTTACCTATTCCCAGCAGGCTGCAAATCACAGTTTGGTCTGTAAAGAAAAAGTGGGATTCTACCATGTTGTATACCTGGGGTTTCTTCTCTTAACAATGGTAATTTCAAATATTTTAAATATCTCTCTCTGTATTAACTAATATTTTCTCTTTTAAATTATCTTTTTAAATTATCTTTTAAGCAAATATTTATGCAAGAGAGTTTTGCATGTTTCTCTGAAAGTTTCAATGTCATTCTGAGAGAAACTTAATGGAGCTGGAAAGTCCCTTCCATTTCTACCTCCAGACTCATCCTTTCCCCACAGAGGAATCAGAGTGTGGGAAGTTTTGCCTATTGAGAATTAGTTGTTTCTYGGATAAATAAGACAAAAAATCAGACACCCAGCATTACAGCATCAGGAATGTAAGATAAACTCAAGACATTCCTCCCCAGTCACTGTGAATGGCAGCAATGAAATCTGTACCTTAAGCTTGTGCCGGGAGACTTTAAACTTTCACAGCATTCCACAGAGCAGCTCCCCACACATTCCAACTGGCAATATTCACCTTTTTCATATACTCCCCTTCCCACCACATTTTGATCCAAGGATTGTTTAAAATGGCTTCCTATGTATTTTCTGCAAATACCCACAAAAACTGGAGGCTGCAGGCCAATTTTCCATTTTATGCTGGGTGATATATCCAAGTGTCAACATGGACACTCCCTATGAGACCCAGTCTGACCTGCAGCAAATTGTCTGTAACATTTACACAGTGTCCACCTTCTGCAAAGGCCACTTAAGGGGGCCATTAATAGAACCAACACGTGCRCACATCAGATCGTGCTATTTTATCAATAAAGTAGACACACACACACAAAGCTACTGGGAAGAGATCCAAGATTTTCAAAGATGCATTTAATCTCCCAGGACCTGATAGTTATACAATATCACATGGCAGTTCAGGGGGGAATAGCAAACCCACACAGGTTTGCTTAAAGCCCTGTAAAAATTCCTCCAGCCTGTGCTTTATACTCTGTGAGAAGACATCAGGGTCTGTGAACTTTCTACATGTTCATGCCCACACACGGAGATTTCTTGGCTCAGCCCTGCTGCATTTATATGATGATACAGGAGAGTTACCAAAGCAGAGGAGGGTCCTAATTGGCTATAAAAATTAAGAACAGGAACGATATGCTGCGTTGACTCATACCGAGGAAGTATCCTCAACAACTCCTTGGATACTACTAAGAGAAAACAAATGGTGGTAACTGTGATTTGTCCTTAAATCAACAAAGTAACCAGCAGCCACACAGTGATGCATCTTTCAGAAAGCCTGCTGAACTCCATCTCGCTCASAGGTCTTCTGGAAATTGCCCTAACCAGGGAAAAGCAGGACARTACCTATGTGGGAGTGGAAATAAAAGAACTGGTGACTGAACTGTTTTTATATTCAATTATTTCACTTGAAGGAAGTGGTAATACCACAAAGTCTTTGGCTTTCTCAATATGAAGCCATATTTCAAGGAACAGTTCTGTAGAGAAGAGATGGGCTCCTCCTCTTTAAAGAAGGTTGTAGAATATGGAATAGGCTTTTTGAAACACTGACTTGGAAGGGACAATAATTCTGTTAAGAGGGCATTCAAAATGTGTTGGATTTTTTTAGTTGGTTGSTCATTTCTTTAATCAACTAGATAAATACCCTAACATTGTTGTCAACTGTGGAGAAATTAGCTCAAAATAAGGAGGGATGTTTAGGTTAAAATAGTCATTAAAAAAAGGCTTGAATCACAGCCATGGAACTGAAGATCAGAAGACCTTAGAGGAAAACTATTTAATGGGAAGATCCAAAACACTGACTATTTGTATTTCATTCTGAAACTCTAATATTGTTTTCTATTTTTATAAACAAAACAATTCAAAAATCTTTTGATCTAGGCAGTYACCAAATTCATTATTTGTAGGGATATGAGCTGTCCCTATTTAATTTCATTTTACTRTGTGGAACAACATACTAAGCAAAATGGATTTTCAGGTTCATCRTTCTCATTAATTTSCAAGTTGACTACAGCTTGCTTAAAACACTACATTATTATTATTTTTAATTGAAAGAAAACTAATAAGAAAAATATTAATCTGAAATACTTRTTTTCATCTAAGATATGAAATTAWTTTTTCCAACTTGTTTACACTTTTACAGTTACAAAAGGATGGATTAGATCTTCCCTTAATAGTTTCTGCTGTTGGGAGTCAAATTATATGTAGTTTATTGATTTGTTTTCAGAATAACATTTGCATTTTTAAATCTGTCCCTAAAGAAGTCATTAAAATAGAATTTAAGGGTCAAACACACTTCTAAAACTTAGAGAGGTGKGAAAATATGGTGTCCCACTGTAGCGGTGTCTGCACTATAGAGCAAACAGCAAGTCACCTTCCTTGTCACAGTATCAGTGGATGAGTATTACCCACAGGTTGCAGACTAATGATAAACTTTCTATTTTATTGCCCTCTCATGCATCAAGTCAGAAGTATTTAAGAGCAGTTTTATCCCCAGAAAATGGACATAAGAACTGAGAAAGCAAGAATTATTTGATACAGCTCCACCTGTTTTGGACCAGGCAACTTTATGCTGCTTTGCAGGAAAATGGGCACAAAAACAAAGGGCAGCGGAGCACGAGCAGAACTAGGCTGCAGTTGGACAATTAGCCCCTGCCAGCATGGCATCCCTTTGGACAGCCTCCTCACAGCTGTGAGCACCACTGCAGCCTCTCTAGACACTTATTTTAGAAGCTGTTGATCTCTCTTTTCTGGTGAGCAGCAGAGAGATGAAATGGTCATTGCCATTGGCATGATCCCATAACCACACCCAGGAGAGAAGGCACAGTAGAGTGGGAAGCTGTGAGATCCAGATCTGGCTTCTAGAGAAAAAGGAGAACAACCACAACAATCTTATGAAGATGCAAAARACATGATGAATATTCTCAAGTATATGGGACTTAAATCCTAAAAGACTCTTTATTTTTGCATTGGCCTAACCTGGGGGAAGGACAGGGCTGACCTCTGGTTCCCACTCGACTGAGGCAGTGCCCCTGTTTCCAGACCTGCAGGAATGCATTATACTGGCCTCTCAGAAGACTTCAGCTGGGGATTTCCCATGGCACTGCTGTCACACTCCAAGAGCACTGCCCATTACCTCAGCATCAGCCATGACTGCAGTGAAGCTGGTGATCCTGACTCAGAGTGACAGCTCTTTCACAGCTCTTACTAACCCAAGACATGGCTCAGCACAATCTCTAYCTCAGCTGTGTTAAGCAAACATTTCAAGTGGGAAAAGCACTGCTCCGTGGCTCCATTCTAGGACCCACATTGAACCAGCACTTCAGATCATYCTTCTGACCAGTGAAGGAAAGCACGAGTGGCCTTGAATGCAAAGGCAGACAGAAAGGAAAAGCCTGGACTTGGCATTGCTCCATTTCCACTCGATCAACAAGCTACAGACTGACTCATCTTGGCTCTCACACTTCAAACAATTTTATTTGGTTTCTAGGATGAAATGCAAGCATCTTCAGGGTGTTCCTAGCTCATTTAATTTTTCTTGTCTTTTTCCTGGGCAGAAGACAGCAGCTGACGTGKGCACACAGATGTATTTGTTTGAAAGAGCAGAAGCAAAAATGCTCCTGGCCTGCTATTGCTGCACTGGATCCGTGGAGCATTAGTAGCACCTCACAGTCAATCATGTGCCTCCCTTGTATTTTGATTTCTCCTTCCAATGACTAACGTCACGAAAAGATTACAAAGCTCTGCAAGTAGAAATACAGTGCTTCATCCCAACAGCAGATGCTCTGCACTCACTGCAGATGGATGGATCTCTCTGCAAAGGCATGCTCAGGATATCTCATCTGGCTTCTCACATGCATGACTACCTCATCAGATGCCTGTTTCTTCCAAGCCTGTCTATATAAACACCAGGATCATGCCAATTATTACCTCCAGTTTAAAAGTAGCATCAAGACATTTTGTGACATCAAATAAATAGATTGGTCTTTCCAGCCTACTTCAAAATCCCTGTTACACTGATCCTCTGAGTGCAGAAAAATATTTGACATTTGACTAACTCCTTCATACAGTAAAGACTTGATRCTATGAAAGGAGAGTGTTTACAATACCTTTGTTCTTGCAAATGTCACTCAAGAATCATTAGTAGCACAGCAGCAAAACACCTGGTGCCTGCCAGAGCATTCTTTTAGCAAGTGGGAAGCAGAGCAATAGGAAATTATTTGATTATATTCTCAGTAACTGGTTTGGTAAAATCTTGCACTAGCCTTCCAAAGGAAATTCTCAAATARAGAGGCACAGCATTTTAGCTATATTGTTCCTTTAGCTGGGATGTGAGACTGACTAGTTTAGAAATCTTCAAGAATAACTGCAGAAATTGAAAATCCCACCCAGAACACACCCCCACATCTGACAGGTTAACACACGTTTTTGGTTTGTGTAGAAAGGTTTTCATAGCAGGGAGAGGGCTACAGGGGTGGCTTCCATGAAAAGCTGCAAGAAGCTGTCCAAGAAAGTAAACACCAGCCAGCTCTGAGATGGACCCACTGCTGGCCCAGGTCACACCCATCAGTGACAGTGGTAGCACCTCTGAGATAACTTATTCATGAAGTGAGGGAAGAAACAAATAGCTTCAGCCAGAGAGGAGTGAGAATACGTGAGAGAAACAGTGCTGCAGATACCAAGGTCAGCGAAAAAGGAGAGGAGGAGTGTCCCMGGTGCTGGAGCAGAGATTCCCCTGCAGCTCACAGTGAAGGCCATGGTGAGGCAGGCTGAGCCCTTGACCCATGGCAGGACAGGTGAAGGTGAGCCCACAAGGGACCTATACTGGAAGAGTCTGTTCCTGAAGTCTTCATCCTATGAAAAGATCCACACTAGGGCAATTCATGAAGAACTGCAGCCTGTGGAAAGGACATTGGAAAGGTGTGTGGARAGCTGTCTCCTGTGGGAGGGACACCATGCTGGAGCAGGGAAAGGGCGTGAGGAGTCCTCCCCTGAGGAGGAAGAAGAGGCAGAGACAACATGTGATGAACTGACCACAGCCCCCATGTCCTGTCCCATGCTGCTGCTGGGATGCAGAAAAAAAGAAAAAATTGTGAGCTAAGTTGAGCCCAGGAAGAAGGGAGAGGTAGTAGAAAGGTATTTTAAGATTTAGTTTTTATTTCTCATTACTCTATTCTTATTTGATAGAGTAGGGTATAAAGGGATAAAGTACAGTAGAGTATTGATAGGTAATAGATTCCATTAATTTCCCCAGCTGAGTGTGATTTTCCCATGATGGTAATTGCTGAGTGATCTCTCCCTGCCTTTATTTTGACCCACAGACCTTTCATTATATTTTCTGCCCCTGTCCAGCTGAGGAGGGGAGTGACCAAGTGGCCTTGATGGACACCTGGCATCTAGCCAGGGTCAGCCCACCCCAATGAGGAAAACTTAGTTGTTTTTCAGCATGTTTTTGCTTTCCAGAGTCTTGGGATGACAGAAACATAAGAGGGGAAAGATAAAAGCTTGGCAAGTTTAAAACTTTGTAGAATTTGTAACYTGACCTCAGCTTTGGGCTGTAGTGGGGACTGCAGCTCCAGGTCTRAAGCACACATTTCCTCACCACAGAACTTTGCTACCACACTGCACCTGCTCAGCACCTTTCAAACAGRTGAGTGCTATGTAAGAGCAAACCGGCTAAGGACAAAGTAACAGACAGGAGATGTCTCACTCACAGAAGGCACTGCAAAGAGGCTGCAGAGKGGCACAGAGGAGTTTGTCATCTGCTGCTCCCTGGCCTCCAGTTTGCAAGCAGAATGAACACCCCTCAAGGCTCAAGAGCCAGCTGTTACAGACCAGCTCAGCCTGAGTGCTCCATCCTCAGAGACAGCGCAGAAATCAGCGCCTACAAATCAATAGATTTTTAGAACARCTCCATGTGCCATGTCAAATCTCTAATTCTTTTCATCTTTTATAGTATCACCAATACTGAAGTTCCCACACCCATCATGATCACTCTAACACTCAGCTCCTTTTAACAAACTGGCTTTGGAGTCACTGCATGGCTTTTGAGCACATTTAAACCTGCAAAGTGAGTACAGCAAAGCRCACTATAAATTCTTCATCATCTCTGAGAGGGCGCAGCTCTAGACAATATCCCCTTCAACTCCTGGCTCAAAATCATTGAAACATTAAATCAATTGCTTACCTTTTGATCCAGACTGTAGGCCAAGATCCACTCCTCCTGCTTGGGGTGGAAGAGCAAGCTCTGGATGTAGAAGTTCAAACGGTACTTCTGATAGGTAGCTCCTTCATCAGAGCTGATGAGGATGCTGCTCTCAATCTCTGGATCACTAAGAAGCATGATCTAAACAGAAAAATGGAAGGAAAGTGTTAATGGAAAAGTGAAAGTGAACATCATTTAAKAATGAGGTCATACAGCAGTGACTCCTATCAGATTGATTCAGAACATCACTCAAGAGTATAAAATCCAATAGAATTAGGATGGGTTTTTAGTATTTCAGTTTCATTTTCTTTGGCAACTCATTTGCTGATTTGAGCTATTCTTTTTTTTTTTTTTTTCATTTTATCTGAATAATTTCAGAAAGCCCAGCAAGAAAGAAAAATTCTATGTACCAAAGTTGATTTTGGTTGGATGTAGGAACTTCAGGCAGTCACACCAGGCTTTCCTGGGCCATTTGCTGTCTACCACTTCTCTCACCCCATGTGGAATCCTCTCTCCAAAAGTAAACAACAGGGCATTCCTGAGATTTAAGGCTCATTACCTAGCATCTTGCAGTGAAGGAGAGCATCACCTCCCTGGAAACACAGAATGCCTTCCTGGATCAGCTGCTSGCAGCTGGGTATAGTTCACATGCACATGGGCAAACACTGACACCATTTCATATATCATACTCCCAATTTGTACAGCAAGAGACATTCATTCAGTCAGTGAAAACATAATTTTCCCCAAGCACAGGAAAGTGCATGACCTCAATTTTTGCAGGGAGGAAAACACTTCTGAGCCTCTAATTTTAATTAGAAAATTATTACCGATATTTTAAAATGGGTTGATTCCACACTATCAGATGGCAAGCTCTACATAAACGTTAGCAGGAAAAATGTTGTGGAAACATTAATACCATCTTATTAACATCTGGAGAAAATGACTTCACATTAAAGCAAATACCAGTACCATAAAATAAAGGCAAACAGTGGGAAATAAATTAGAGCTGTTCTAAACACAGCAGGTTGTTGATACAGCAGCTGAATCAAACATAGAAACTGTCTTTCAGCAGGAAAACAGATCTAGGAATGGCCTTTTCTAGTTCACTGCAGAATGATCAGCTAGCTGAGATCCACTGCAGTTTTGGGTTTTGTCCACATTGACTTCTCTTATCCAGCTTCACAGAGCTCTAACTTCGGGACTACAGTAGGGAAATACATTAATTTTGACAGCAAAAATCAGTTTCAAGGAATGGTAAAACCCTTGGTATGTTAGSCCTTCATCAAGCAAAAAATTTCAGTGCTTGTTTAATCTTATATACCTCATTAACTCCATGAAGTCACCAAGGGAAAAGGAATATAAYGTAAATGGTTTCTGATCCTTTCCATTAAGGAATGAAAAGCTGAACTAGAAGTGAACATTTTCCCAGAGTGAAGCCAACTGTATGAATCCAGCTTGATGTCAAAGCACCTTCAACATCCCTCACATACACCACTTACCAGCCCCAAAATCAATCCCTAGCCATTCCCCCAGGAAGCCACAGTATAAATCCTGAAGAAGTGCACTTGCATTGTGTTCTGGCACGTGGTCTGGGGAACGAGAAGCGTTCCCCACACACAAATGATTTCCTGGGAATTAGCCTGAGAAGACACCTCCAAGATCTCTAAAGGATGCTTTGGTACATTTATTCTTTCTGATCTGATCAAAATATCAATTTCATTATGCACCAAACAACAGCAATTTCACAACTATTGGAAGATATTCTTTTCTGTCACTTTTGAATTAGACTGCAAAGACATTTTATACCCCTGTTCACCTAAAGTATATTGCCTATGCCAGAGAACTATAACATAATTTAGTAAAAATCACTTGTTTATATGGAATGGAAAAAGATGTAAGCCTGTCCATTTAAGAAGACAATCCAGAGAAATCTTATATTTAAAATAAAGGATACTTCAGGAATAAAAATATATTCCACCTGATGTAATAGAGGATTACATAGTTAATAATGGTCTATATTAAAAGGTTAATGCTGGAGTTCTGTCCTCAAAGAAGGAGCACAAGACAGCTAACAGTAGCATGGACCTAAGTGGCACACACACAAAACATCCCCTCTGCCCTTTCACACACGATCTGCAGCACCTCAGTGGATAGTGTAAGAAATGGTCATATGTGACAACAAAGGCAGTATTTGCACCAGATGGTTGACAAACCTGGCCAATCTGTTCTTCTGGATGTGTAACAGTGTTAGAAGATCAGAAAATAAAACCATCAAGCTAGGAAAGGTGGAAGAACCTAACAACAGTCAAGTCAAGAGATGACATCACATAAATCATTCCCTGTGCCTTCACCCAGTTTCCACATCCACTCTCCATTCTTCAAATGGAGAAATGAACACTCAACATCTCTGCTGTCATCCATCCTCCCAGGACCTCCCTGGTCCTATACAGAGCAGGATGGAAAGRTAGGGGGCTCAATCAGAGTGAAAAACAAAAGCTCACACCAGCCATGCAGCTCGGACTGGCACACATTTGTTACATGTTACACAGAGAAAGAAAAGTGACAGACTCTGGGCTTTTTTTATTGTTTCTACTTTTTCTTCTGGAATCTACGGGGGGAGGGAACTTTCAGCCTTCTCATTATGGGACCAGGAGGAAGCATCTACCCCACTAGTGATTTAGATTAATCACTTTTCATTAAGAGACAATAAACAAACTCCAGTCAGAATGAGCATTTCTGCCAGCAACCTGTGTTGCCATTTATAATTGCCATAAGGAATAGCAAAGGAGAACCAGAGAGTTGTCAAATGTAATTTATAAGGGTTTAAGATCTAATCATTTTCTATAATATTATATTAAATGGCAGTCTTTATTTAAATGAAAATTACATTTGGTCTTCCTACATTCTAGATTGTTTATATATACATCCACGTATAAAATGTTGCTTTTTTCTCTAGTTTAAGTGAAGAGGGGAAGGGCAGGCAGGACTGGTTACTGCCAAGGGTATATCCTTGAAAACATACTTTTCCTGACCTTCAAAATCCAGTGAACAATGAAWGGCAAGCACCAGACAAACAAAACAGGCTGAAAATCAGACTAAAATTCAGAGAGTTCCTTAGGAATGGATGCAGAGGAAAAGAGCTGTCTGGGACATGGTGCATCTCCTTTCAAGCAGGAGCTTTGGAGGCAGTGAGGACACATACAGAGCTGTTCTGAATGAACTCCAGGCGGGCAGAACACCAGACACCAGTGAGGCAGCACATGGAAAGATGATGGTATGGAGAGATCACCTTGCAAGAACATTACTTACAATATATGGACTGAGAACTTCAGTCCATGAGGAGGAAACATCTCTGAACACTTCAAGGGGATTCACCCCAGGAATAAACAGCATAAGCTGCAGGCAGAAGAACAAGGAGGGTATGACACATGTCATACCTGTGCCTCCCATAATGTGTTTGGTACACAAACCACAGCAGTAGTTAAGAGTAACTCAGATTTGTTGGAGAGKGTGTAAGACCATTAAAGGAGCTCAAATAGGTAGGAAGGAAAGTGGCACCATATTGCAGCRCAAATCCTCTAAGAAGTCATGCCTTCTGATGGGGCTAATATAATAAAAACTGGGGTAAGATTTTTAACTGAGAACCTGAGTTTCTGCTTGCCAGATCAAAATTCCAGGTATCTGACTGGGTTAAAGCACACACCTTCCATGGCATTGCTTTCACATGGGTTATGGGCAGGTGGATGAGTTAAGATGGCACCACATTCCTCTTTTCTGTGCCAGGGTAGCCAGGCACAAAGAGAGCTGTGATGTGGAATACTGAACTGTACAGAAATGGGGCAGCACACCTCTCACAGGCATAATGCTACAACATGCCCAGACAGGCATGGAGATACACATGAGCACAGAGATCACAATGGAATGTGTTTTGTACGCAGCTGAATTAGTTAATAAACAGCCACTGGACCAAAAAAACCCCAAAACAACATGCCACATAAATGGCACTTTTATTAATATTAGCTTTCAATGAAGCCTTTTATTTTTCTCAACGAACATAAATTTTCACTGTAAATTACCAAAGCGCATCTCCCTAAATCAGCACAGACCAGTTTTATAGGTGCAATAATCTGTAGCAATAGTACCRCTGAGCTACATTAGCAAAGAAACACCAGAGAGCTGTCAAATGAATAAAGAAGACAGGTTCAAATAAATGTCTTTTGTTCTGAGAAACAGATAGACAGCATTAAGCCCTGGTGTATTGCCCCTGATTCTCCACTTTCATGCACCTTTCATACACTGTTCTTTTCAGAGGTCCTTGTCACATTCACCTATGTAAAAGGCTATTCTAAAAAAACATAAACAAAGCAGTTTAAAAAAATAAAACCAATAGGACACCTACAAACCATGCAAGCCTCCACAGCTTCAAAAGAAACTCAGTTCCTTAGCAAAGTATTAGAATTTACTTGGTAGCACTGGATTATCCTCTCCTACAACTGAAAAGGCAGTCTTRCCACAAACATTTCTGCAAATACAGAAAGTTGAATTTTAGTGTTTACAGGTTCACGAGGATTTCCATATTGAATGTGCTCAGCTTAAAAGTGAAAAGGCTTTTTTGGGGGTTTTTAGGCCTCCTTCCACTAGGCCCTCAACTCAGAAACACTTCAGATCCTTCCTAAAGCCTGACCAYACCTACATCATCAATGAAAAAACAAATCAGATTCTAAAAAAGAAAAATGTTCCATTTGATTTAAAACATCTGATGGGTTGTATTGTCCCATGTCTCCTTCCCAAAAAGCTTCACAGTAGCTTTGAGTTTAAAAAGCCAAAACGTCTCAACAATTTATACTGAAAGGCCAATGCAAGTGGAGGATTTTYGCTTTGTTTGGATTTTTGATGTCCTTTCCTCCTTTCAAAACTGAGAAATCAAAATTCAGTGACATTTAAAGGCTTGAAGATGCAAAAATCGTTTTCTTCCATCAAAACACCAGTCCACCACAAGTTAAATATGAACAGTTTGGAATTCTCTTACGGGAAAAGTAATTTTCTGCACTGAAGCATTTTAGATTACATGTTTGACCATCTGAAATGTCTCACTGGCAAATACTTGACTATTCATTTCCCGCTCATTCCTTCTCTCTCCAACATTATGACTGCAATTACCTGCCCTGCAAGCTGAAAGATGCCCTCAGAGGTCTGATCACAACCCAAATCTCCTAGAACAGAGCTACAACACAATATATCTAAAGCCCTTCCCTGCCATTCCCATGGAGGACAAGTGCAACTCATTGCAAAGAAAATCTCATCCTTTTTTCCCCTTCTTTCATCAGTATATGCCATTTCAACTAAAAAACTTCAGTTTAATTAAATCAGCCCAATTCCTTCTGAAACTAAAAAGTGCTAAGGTACCACAAGTAACTGTCTACTTACCAGCAAAAGCAACACCCATATAAATCAGCTGAGCTAAAGCTGTCTTTGAATAATTTGCACTAGTTTAGAAAGAAGGTTTCTAGAAAGCACACCTTAACTTTATACAAACTTCCATAGATGTTCAGAGATGGCTAAATACCTGCTCACTGCCCTGTAGATAGGTTGATCTCTACAATTATCAGGGGGAAATGAAAGCAACCTCTGTTTTCTACTCACCAAGCMTATCAGTCAGACAGGAAAAAATGGGACATGTCACTGATAACAATCTGCTCTGGAGAGAAATCCTGTGTATTTACATACAAGCAAAGAAATTCACTCCATCATTTAGAGATCAGCAGCTGTGACAAGAAGGACATCTGCTCTCTGGGAAGCCAAACAAGACATCCATGAAGAGGGCAACAGCTTTTATGTAACTACTTACTTTGTGTGCCAAAAGGAAAATGCTCATTGCAAACTTTTGTGTTACAGAGTAGCCCAGATTTGGGCTCTCTCTACTTCTTCCTTCACATGCCTCAAAAACTCCCTTAATGTTAAGGATAACCTGTGGGCATCAATCAAGAAGTAAAGGGGCATTGAGCTTTCATAGGAGACAAATTGTCTGGACCTACCCCATTTCAGCTTCTTGTAACTTCACTTCTTATTGCCCGAAATTTAACATTAATGGCAGTTCTAATTAATGAATATAGCATCAGATCACCAGCTCTCAGAACCATGGTGCTGTAATCTTAAAGGATGAAGTGCACTGCACTGACTTTATAGGGGTTTATGAAGCATGTGTTATAAAAGTACCTCAACCATAAGGCTTTTATACCTTGGCACTCACTTCAATACAATCCCATAAAACCCAAGCAATCTTTAAGTGTTAAAGGTGACTTTCACTACTGTATTTATTATTGGATAATGAAAAATGACTCAGATACCCATAGAAACTCAGCAATGAAATAAGAGTTTCCTGAGACTTTTGCATTAGGTCTGCACTATATGTACCGTGACCAAAGAACCCAATGGCTCTCTCAAGACATTTTAGACTCTTCACACTAACCTCCCTCCAGAACTTCCTTCCCATCAGGAATTCTTTGTAATTACAAAACAACTTCTAGTCTGCAGAATCACATTGCTTGCCACAGAACTTTTCAGACATCAATAGCTGTTTCTGTAAGGATTCACCCCTCTGGAGGACTGTTCCAGACTCCTGCAGCTGTGCCAGAAACTGAGAGCTCTCTAATCCACCAAACTGGTTTGAGAAGACAGCAACCTCATGTATTCTGCAATTACCCACACATGGGTTCCCCATCTCTGCAGCAGAGACAGAATGGTCAGAGTACCTGATGTTGTTCATGTGACATACAGGTTCACTGTCTCTGCAGAATGTTTTGTATTTCGTAGAGGGTACATAAAAGAAGAGAAACATTATCAGAAATAAAATAATAAACTGTAACATGAAAAATTTTCTTTAACATAAAACAGCAGAGTTTTTGAAATAAAAATGAACAGTGTTTGAGTGCATCAAACGAGTACCAGCACTACCTTGCCTTCTCTGAGGAGATGCACATCAGCCTACCACACTTGTTTACAGGCAATAATCCTGGTTAATCTTTTGTGGTCTTCTATTGTCTCTTATATCCAATTATACTCACACTAAAATTACAATTAACTGTTCATATTGGTACAAAATTGCAAGAGGCTTTTGGCACTTCAGCCATACCTGCCATAAATTGCAATACCAAAACAAAACACTTCAGAGAGTTCCAAGCCCACACAATCCCTTCCCTATGGAGAGGGYACTCCATTTTAATCACCATCTCCAGCACCTGTGCAAGAGCACAGATGCACCATGCAAGAAGCCCTGAGGATCMGGAGCAAATTAAGGTTAAATTGCATATAAAGTAAGAGCTCTTCAAGGAAAACCACTCTGCCATCCTCACTGGCAGGTGGGAAATTAAAATCTATCATGACTGTAAGACTTAGACAAAACTCAGAGCTGGGAAAAGAACACAGACACTCCAAGGCTGCCATCTGAACCTGCCCACAATGCCAAATCCCAGGCTGCATCCAGTTTGCATGCACAGGAATTAAATAAACCATAACAGACCCAACAAAGCAGAACATCTTATCTTTGTTTTGCTGCAGAGTAGGTCAGAACAACATGTCTCCCCTCTTTCTCTCGCCTTTTTGGCACTGGACACATGTACTTTTCACTTTTAATTACAAGGCACAGCAAGCATTTGCTTGTTAAATTTCAGGTGCCAGTGGGGATGGAAGCCATCCAAAAAGCATGTGCTTGACCTGGCAAAGAGTGGCTGACTGGCAACAGCCAGCCACATGCTTGGCTGTAAAACCTTTTCATTGTCACAGCAAGGCAGCCTTTATCCAAGGTTACTCCAGCCCATTCTATTCTTGTTACAGCTGCACATTCTCCAGCTCCCCACAGATCATGGGAGCAAAGTCCTCTGCCACGGTATTCCCACCTGCCTGAGGCCACTGCAGTGCTGTCCAGCTAATCTGCCAAAGGCTTTTCTGTGTCACAGCACGTTCATGCAGAGCTCTGCTCCACAAACTGCCAAATGGGTTACAAGCATCACCACTGGATTTGTACAYCCAGTTTGACCAGAACTTCTACAACTGGGCCTGAACCAGAAGTAGAAGAAACCTCCACTGGTGATCTTAGGCACCAACCAGTGCTTCCACACAAATACAAAGCTTCTGAGCTATATTATTATATTGCTCCAGAGTCTGGTATTTCTGCATAGCATAGCTCTGCATGATGCCTTTTTACTCTTCAGGACTCTACACAGGAAAGCCCCAGTTGTTACAAAATCTGACACATTGTTTTGTGGTCACCAGCTTTTTTCTGGTGACAGGGAACAGCTCTAATCCCAAACTGTCTTCACAGAAAGAGAAAAGCAGCATTCACTGTTATAATTATATGTTATTTGAGTAAATGCATGGTTGTGATATTCTCCATACAACTACAAAGTAATTTTCACCATTATGGTAACTTCCCATGTAAGCAGAAATAGTTACAGAAAATAATGTTATCAGTAAGGAGAGGCTGTGTGCATCACAGCTGCTGGAACTGAGAACACCATTTATATAAAAACACTCCTCTGATTATAGGTCKCACTTGGGAGAACACTTTACATGTGGGTATGAGTTTACTCACAGTAGTTGCCCCATTACAGAAAACAAAAAGATGTGCATGGATAGTTACTCATGGGGGTAAACTTTTGCAGCCTGTATTCAGGAATCTGTTTCATTTGAGGACAGTAGAGTGTTTCATGACTCTATAGAAAAATAAAAATCGTGTTATGTATCTCCCTCGAGGCCATTAAATCTGAATACAATTTTAAATGCATCATTGCTTCTCTTTTGCTTACCCACTTTATTTTTCTGCTTTTTTAGTCAGATTGCAGAGTGAACATAGACAGCAGTCAGCTTTATCACTGTTCACATCCAGATGCTTATAATCTATCTCAATTTACTTACTTGGCATCTATTACTCATGTCCCTCACTGTCCCCAGTGTACTTCTCTTCCTAACATCCCCCCACTGGAGGAAGCTAAGATGACAGGAGAAGGTCTATCCAATTTCTGGATGCAAGGCTGAGGCCCAAGTCACAAAACATGATGGCATTGCAGTTCTCTGCCTGGCAGCACTCAGCTCTAAGCTATCCACTGAGGCTGCAAGCTCTGCATGCTAACTTGGGTGCCAAAGATTCAGGWGCCAGATATGGGAAGGTTCAGGACCTAGGTAGAGGATTCCCAACCAGCACCTCACTGGCTTTGACATTTTCCATTACATTTAATAATTAGCTCCCAATGAAACAGTCCTTGCAGATTTATGGTAGTCTTAGCGGGGGAGTGGCTGAACCCAGTGGCTGCTACATCCTGTTCCAACCATTCCATCAGGGTCACAGGTACTTCACAGCCTGGGGAAAATGGTGTACTTTCCTTTCTGTATCCCTTCTATGTGAGCTCTGTGGGTTTCTGAAGAAGCAGTGTAAGATCAAATAGAACTGGAAGACCAGATAAGAGTTTTATCTCCAACACAACCCTGACACTTTGGTTTTAGATTCAATAGGCAAACATCAGAAAACGACCAAGCTTACTCCATTTTTCCATGCRTTTCCAGGTCCTGAGCACTGCATTCCTTGTGTGCACCCCATTGCCTCTCAACCTCTGAGCACACCTGCYCCAGGAGTTTTGCTGCTTTCCTGCAGGTATTTTTAAGGATCATGTTGTTCTACCATGGGAAGGTTCCAAGGAAGGAAAATTATGAGCTTGTTTTGTCAGCAACAGAGAATTAAAATATTAGAGGGTGCAATAYAACAAGAAGGCTCACTGTAAAAGGCAGAACTGATCTCTCCTCAGAGACAAAAGGACTGGTCTAAGAGTTGATTGCCTAGATTTATAAGAAAACAACAGCCTGAGTTTTCCCTAACTGCATCTGTGGACCACTTAGAAAACCCCTGTCATTACTTTTGGAGTCCAGCAACATCTGTCTGAATACAATGAAAAAAGGCATCTTAGAAMCAAGAGGGTGAAGGGCAATGAAGTCCCACTAATGAACACAGAAGCCTCAAGCACTCCACAACACAGTGAAATAACTCTTTAAGATCTAGCCCTGCCAAGCTCCATGCTGAAGAAAACTGATTTTAACAGTCACAGAAGTGTTTGCAGGTTTCCTAGTGCTGCTTGAGATAAAATATTTTACACAGAATTGATAACACCGGAACTGACATTACAGTTACACTGTAAGAGGCAGATGTGTGTRTGCACCACAAACTGAGACTGTGGCCACGTGCCCTGCAGACTCTGCTAATCTAGGCTGTTAAAATGAGAATTCACTCAATAATGCTGAGCTTCTCTATTCTTCACTTTATAAAAGAATGAAATAAAAAGATATCTTGCCACATATTATTGGGTTTGGGGTTGGCAGGGGATGGGGGGAGGATTTTCCTCAAAGAGAAATAAGTAAGTCTTGGTGAACYAGCCCTTATCACTAAAGATCAAGGTCAGATCATTATATGGTCTTCAAAAGGACCCACCTGCCCCTTTTCCAAGAGCTGCTCTCCACCCATTCTATTATTTTTCCCTCCTTTTTAATAACAGGATATAGTGACTCACTGCTATTGATTGATTATCCTGCTGTCTGTGAAGCACCATGTCCCTCCTCATTAATTCAAAACTACCTTATTTTTCATACTTCATAAATTAATATATTATTGGAGCTGCAGCAGTAAATGAGATGGYCATGTTTCAGAGTGTGGTAAGAAGAATGGAGAAAGGAAAAAAGTCTCATAAAATTGCCCTATACCAGAACCTGCAGCTGTGTTCACTCTGCTGACAGGCCATGTGGTTAATACAGGCAGCYCTGTACAAGGTGCTGCCTCCTGACAGACCCTCTCCTCCCTCTAACCAAGGCAAGACACTCTGAAAGCTCACACAGGTCCACTCTGTCACTTCATAAAATCATTGCTCATGCTAAGTGACAAAATTGCAGCTTTATTTCAGGTGATATCCTTACTCCTGATCTGTCCTTAGCACYCCCTGTCTAAACTGGAGCAAATTACCTCTGTTCTTTTGACAGCCAGCTCTGGGAACTCTACATCTGAATGTGGATGGGACCTCTGCAGTTTTACCCCATTTCTTGTCTTTATGACCTTGTAACAGCCCTAACTCTCCATGACTGGAGCAATACAAGGTGAAGCAGGCAGAGAGTGCAACAGGAGAGAGGGACTGAATTTTAGGAAGGCAGACAAAGCAGCCCTGTAACAGACATGCACCAGGATGCTGCCAAGCTTATTACTCTTACCTGGTAACTGTTCTTTTGCTCCAAGAATTGTTTGCAATTTGGAATATATGGGTACAAAGGTGCAAAATACAGATGAATAAYGCTATACACAAAGACAACCCTAACTCAAGTTTTGTGATATATGAACTTCTTTTCCTTCACAAACACTGAAAGAATGGCTTTCATTGTAAATGGAAGTTTCTATTTATACCTATTTTCTAACCCTCTTCCCTTCAGCCCCATTAAATAATGCCATATGGGAGTATTTTGTTAATTATCTCAATTGCATTTATTTTTAGAAACAGCTGATGAGCAGCGTGTGTAGTTCAGTGGGTACAAGGATTTTTTTTTTTCTGTTTTTTTTAAATGTATTTGCTTCTTCAAAGAGCTAACTGAAAAAACCACCAGGAATCCCCAGTTTTCACATTCATGAATTCCAAGGGACAGTCTTCTCTGGAGGACAACAATAACATTGCACCTGTTTAAGAAAGGGGAAAACTTTCACTGGTGGTCTTTCATAATTTTGGGTTCCAATGTTGTTTTGWCTGTGGTGGAAAATGGTCATCTCCCAGACCACAGATGTTGCACAACCTCTGTTTTTCTCTATGATTTATGTGAAGCCAGAAATAGTGAAGTTAAAACCTGCAAGCAAGCAGACTTTGTTCCTTCTTTAAGATCATGATCCTACAGGTCAAGCCAAGTTCCAGTGGGGCATTTGGCATGCCAGACCCCACAGTCCCTGATTGCAGGATGGCAGAAAATTCTCACAAGAGCATCTTGAATACAAAGATTCACAAGGAGGCATAATTTCCAAATATATTAGTAATAATAATTTTAAGAAAACAAAACACACACACACAAAAGACACAACAGAAAAAAACWACTACTAAAATACCAACTTGGACATACTGAAAAAGATTTAAGAGTATTTTTGCCTTTATATCTCAATGTTTTCCAGGCATTGATCCTGAACCATGTTCAAAACACTAATAAACCAAGTCATCCAGCATCAGGAAACTATATAGCTCAGGTAGGRAAGGTCAGAGAAACCTACTTTGAAAATGGCTGAACTTACTGAACTTACTCTGACTTTGCTGAATTCAAAATAGAAAACACTTCAAAACAAGAAATTCCTAAAGTMGTCTTCCTGAAATACTACAAAATGTCTGTAAACCAGGATTTCTTTCACACAGTTGCAGGCCACAGTTCTGCAAACATTCACAAAAATTATCTCTTTTCTCAGGTGCCAAATTCAAGCGGAATTAACTGGACAAGTAGAGAGAATCCCATGTACAACAGCTCACAAGACTGCACCTTGTAAATAAAATACATCATGTCACACATCCTCTCATTCTTCCATAGATGTTGTGGSTGACCTTGAGGAAAGCATCTTTGCAACACCAGCAAGTGAAGAAAAATATTACTTCTTCATTCATTTTATTCCTCTATTTAAATTTTCAGTTCTGGAGACAGAGTGTGACTGTCCCTGAAGTGTGTTTACGAGATGGATACTCTGAGGTGTTACCCCCATCACAGCCACATTTATACATCCCACTGGTACAACCAGAGTAGGCAAACCCGAGCTCAGCTAAGCCAGGCACTGTGCYTCACAGTTCTCCTATCCACCCACAGCAACCCTGGACTGGGTGACATGGATTTTKGAGCTCTGAGAAACACAGGAACATCATATACAGCTTAGTGGGTACAGAGAAGGGGTGCTCAGAGAATTTTACAGAGAATTTTACAGCAGCGTTTGCAGGTCAGGTAGTTTAGTCCCTGTTAATGGCAGCTGCAAAACCAAGAGCTATTTAGTGACTGTATTCCATTAGGCTGAAGGGAAAGATTAGGGATAAAAGACAGTAGAAAGGGCYTCTTCCATCACTCCTGCCCTGTGGCTCTAACTCTGCCCCACTGCCTTTCAGTTATAAATACATCCTCGAGATCACATCACCAAGTGCCAGTTTGCAACACAGACCCTTGATCACGGTGTCAGCACAATGAGGAAAAAGGGTCCAAGGAAACCTTCCATCTTCCTAAAGCCCAAACGGCTTTAGGATATTCCAGAGCTCAGTTCTACACCAAGAGCTTGGGATGCAGCCTAAGGAAAAAGCAGCAGATGATTAATGGGAGCTGTGGCTAAGCACGGCAGCTCAGTTCAGGCTGGGCTAGCAAGCCTCAGGTACGTGCTGGAATCTCKGCCTCATCAACCTATCACATGTTTGATGAGTAAGGAGAAAACAAAATGCTATAGAATTCCCTTTGGGAGCATGTGAACTAAGAAATGAAGGCAAAACAAAAATAAGTTTGAATCATGGTTCTACCCTGAGGCTCCAACCACAGCTGAGGAATTCCCTTTGGAGATACAGGAGGCCAGGACATATTTTGCTCTCAGTGATTCTCCAAGTGAGCAAGAAGAAATAAAGGGGAGGTCAAAATGACTTGTGCTTATTTTTGGATCTCCAGTTACTGTAAAGGAGGGTGTCACTCCCAATATTCTAGCTAGTCACCAGTCAAGTAAATGCATTCCTCTGCAATTACAGTATTACAGACAATTAATTTCTTCCTTCATTAGCACAAACAGCAACACAGTATTGCTCCCTGCCAGCTCACAAACAGGTGCTGCACTTCAGCCCCCAAGAAACTGCACAGACACAAACAAATCTAATTAGATTTATCTTTCAGAAATTCTTACTCTCTAAATACCTCTGAACATTTCTTCTGACAGGCCAAGTTCAGAGGCATGGTGAGGTATGAGAGGTGCAGTGTGACTTTGGCTTTTACAGTTTCAATGATTTGTGCTGCCCCTCTATTTTGATTCTGTGACAACTAAGAAACTAGTCTGAAAAACCATTTTCCCAAACCTCTTCAACTGAGCAACATAACTTTATTTCTGCTTTATTCTGTTTGCAACTACTGTTCAAATAGCTTAGCTGGAAGGTCTACCTTTAAATAAAACCTAAAATGCTTCAATTCTGGTATAAGGGAAAAATGGGGGGAGTCCTCATTTCATTCACTGCAGCTGGGTGATGCTTCTGTTCAGACAGTCAGCATAAAAGGCTACAGACTTTTTAATTCTTCAAGTCATCACCTGCAACAATGATTGTAATACCTCRGGGGAAAAGCTAAAAACAACTGCAGCCAACTGAATTGCAAAGCAAATTMATGAAGGAAGGTATTTCTAAGACATCAGAACTGTCACCTCAGATCTTGAATGCAATCAGGGCCTCCAGTTTATCCACACCTTATCTGAGCAATACTCTATACAGGAAAACGGGGTTGATTTGTCAGAGTTGTTATTCTCTTCCTTTTTCCTCTCTTTCTTTTGCATTCTTTCTAACTCCATCGTCTCCAGCTCCACAGTATTCCCAAGGGTAGAGAYAAAAGTTTCTTAGTGAGAACTGGATTTTCAACTAAACAACATCTTCACCAAAAATAAGCACTCTTTACAGAGTATTTCACAGGAAAAATTAATACCTAAAATCTATGGTTCAACAATTCCTTGAGATTCAAAGTGGTACCTCTGTGCCTGAAAGGAGCAGTGCTTCAGATATTTGGGACTTCAATTCTCATCTTCTTTCTGCACCCTTTTGGAAGGGCTTTACATCCCTCTGTGAGGCATCAATTGTAAAATGAACCCTTTGTTATTGACAACCAAGAACAAAGCAAATGTTTTCACAATAGGGGATCTTACCCAGCAGACCAACTCATGCTAGAAAATATGGAATCACAGCATTTCAGCTCCAAGCAGTGACATTTTGAAGTGCGGCCAGTTAAGCAAAAAATCACAGGCTTAACTTTTTGCAGAAATTATTCAATTTTCTAACAGAATTTTYTCAGCAACCAGAAAGAAAGAAGAGACTTGGGATAACAAGAAACTGGAAATTTAAAAAGTCAAGAGAAATGTTTCTATTAAAATAGAAAAGATTTTTCCCTGAGTGTTTTGGAAGAAATAAACACTTTTAATTCCCAGACCACTGTGAAAATCTGCCTCTAGTTAAATGTAACTAACACCCAAAACACAGCTTTAAATTAAAGGTCAGCAGGGAACTGAGATCTCTGCCCAGCAGAGAGTAAGCAGCTTTYTGTCATATCCCCAAAGACAAACAGGCTACAGGGTAGAAAAGCCAAAGCTAAGCATTTTGCTAATTTCAGCTTTTCAGAGCACTCAAACATCTGCTTTTTTAAATCCCATTAATCTKTAAGGAAGGGGTACTGCTAAACAAATATGAAAATTTCTCCATTCTGAAGTTTACCACAAGTTACCTGCTTGTTGCAACCTGTTTGGCAACTGGACAAAGCAGATGCTTCACATGAGGTCTTTCTCTCAGGCCAACAGCAGGGTGGGCAGGTGCACTGAAGGGGAAGATGTGCCCTGGAATACACTCTGCCTACTGGAGCATTTTCATGGGTTTGGAAGAGTCAACCCTGCAGGCGCTTGGCTTCTCACCAGAGCCCAACACAGGAACTCTCAAAAAGTCAGTCCCCAAGACTTCAGAGCTGTCTGACTGCTAAGGGCAAAGATCAYCTGGAATTTCACAGAAGTAAGGAGAGCTCAATGCACATTTTCCTGATCCAAACACAAGTGCCTGTTGTGCAAGTGAGAGGAGAAACAGCCCAGCCACCTGCAGGAGAGCAGATCCAAGTCTGGCAGTTTCACCTCCCAGCAGCAGAGGCTTCCCATACACTTGCAAAGCCTTGTGAAACCCTGAGCTTGCTAGTTCTTAGGGGAAGGGAACTAGCAGTGTGACAGCTCCAGGGAAGATGAAACAGTCCTGGCTCACTGCAGGGAGTGTTTTGGCTCCCATGCAGCCAGAATCTGCAGATTCACAGTGGGCTGCAGAACGTGTGACAGCTCCCTTACATCGGCACCAAACGCGGTCTCAGATCGCCAAGCTGGCCCTGACCACTTGGAATGATACCTCTCAGGTATCACAGCTGGGAAAAAGAATTCCCAGCAGCTTCCTTTGGTATGTGCATGTTGTTATATTGATTTAATATAGCTGCAAATGTCAAATTGCACAAGGGCAAAGTGCATTTTCACAGTACCTTCTGTGATTCCTAGGAAATGGACACACCCCGTCCCAGCTCCAAGAGCAGCCATCAGCAGGTTGAGGAGCTCTGGGAGCCAGATCTGCATCACAGCCAAAGCCAATTCAGCTCAGTCTTTGCTTTCGGCCTTGGTTAACTCTGTGCATGAGRAGGGTGGGGTGGATATCACCCAGCAGCAACTTGTAAAACCCAGAAACAGCTACAGACTAAATCTCACCTCCAAGAAATAAAGCACAGGTTGCCAAAAAATTAAAATAYTCCCATCAAAGTTTTTCAAAAAAAGAAATCGGAAACAAAAGGCTTTTCTTCTAAAATAAGAAAGCAAAATGCCAACTTTTAAATCCCTGTGTCTCATAATTGAGCCCAGGGTTATGCCACAATTCAGGTAAATGATGTTTATATAACTGGCATTTGGCTGAACACAATTCCTATTTAACAGCTGAAAAGAGGCATTTTGGGTCTTCAAAGAAATCTGACAGGTAATTCCCACTGTAGTTCTGCAGGGTAGCTGAGCAGTAATTATCCTTCTCACTAGTAAATCAATTAGGAATGAATGTATGGAAATCTTTTCTCCTCCTCCAAGTAAGCGYTAATCCTCTGAGCGCTAATGAGCAGACAGGGCCAGCAGCGATGTGCAAACCCATCAGAAATCGACAGGAGCTACCAGGCAGGCAGGCTCCAACCAGTGCCTGGGAGCSAGTGCCTCAGGAGAAAACACCTGTCCCGGAGAGGTCTGCATGGCTCATGGGTCACACTGGCTCCGTGCRTGTGAGCTACTGCTGGTCCCTCCCTCCCACTTAGCGCCTCAAGCAAAGACCTCTCCCGCAGCTCACAAGAGATCCCTGCATCACGCTCAACAAGGCAGCACTTCTGCTGCTGGAGGTGAGCCACAAGGGACCCGGGCTTTTTCTGCTGGGATCCMCCTATTGCTTTGTGATTCAGTATTGGCAGCTGTCCTCAGGAGCTCAGCAAAACCATTCTGCTTACTGCCCATGCCACAGGAATAATATTCACCCAGAGAGACTGGGAGAAGACTACAACCCGAGTGCATTTTGTGCAGTGCATAACCTCAAGAATCTGGAAGAGGAGTGGGTGGACAATAAACCCAAACCTTAATTTGACAAATTTCAGACGTTSTGGTCCAGTGACACCTTGTTCAGACATTTCTCAAGTGCTACATGAATGTCTGGAATTGCTTTGATGGTTAACAAAGCAGAGTTCAGACAGACCAGCTGTTTAAGCATGCACAGTAACAGTGCTCATATATTTAGCAGAGGTAGAAAGAATGGAAGCAAATTGTTTCCACAGCAGCCAGCATTGAAGCTGGTTTCCTTTGAGTTTTCCTTATAGCTTGTCTCTACATTTCATAAGATTTTTCAGAAGGGATAAGAAGGGCACAGATAGGTCCAAAAATCATTTCCTTGAGWCAGAAAACCAAAAAATTTCTTTTAAATTTCTAATCTCAAATAAGTAAACAGCAGGTAAAGATAGGCCTGTATGCCACTATATGATGAAATGTAGGTGGTTTTAATTAAAAAAAAAATACTGCTAATCTGTAAAGCTCAGTAGCCTAAGAAATTGCTAGAAGATAATAATATATCCTTGTACTCTGATTTGTGAGGGAGTCTTTACACCAGTGACGTAGATTTGTAACTGAGCATATTGCCTGTGCTTTTGGGTGGGCAGAGTTGCTTTGGAAACAGAATGAAGAAGAATTAACTCTTCAGTGCCCCCATATTGGATACAGGATGAGGGTGAAGGTCAGGAAAACTCACTACAAAACATCTTAATCTGTTTTGCTCAGGAAAAAAAAAAAGCCAAGGTAGTCATAATAGCTCAGCTCCTGCATCAGGAAAAACATAAGCCRAACTGTGGCCACTGCATTCTTCCTCTTCCCTGTACATCCAAACACACTTAGTAACCAGAGCTATGTCTGCCTTATGGTTGCATATACTGAAATAAATATCAGTCCCAAAACATCTGTAGACTGCCCAGTGATGGAAAACACAACAGTCATAATAAGAACAGTACCAGTAGCGAGTTACTAGTTTGGAAATCTTTTGATGGAGACAGGATATGGCCAGTTTGGAAGTGATCAAGCCAAATATGCTGCACTGGGCCTCTMCACTGGCCAAGCACAATTTCACTGTCAGCAATTAGCTTCGTGCTGCAGCCCTCCCACACTGATTTCTGTGGGTAGCTGAAAGCATCTTTGTCCCACTACCTCCCCTGAATCAACACAGGCAATAATTTTGAAGCAAAAAGGCACTGAGTAGCAGTTCCTGGGCTGTGCTTGTGTGAGCCAGCTGCAGCCCTAATTRCATCACGTGGGAAGAGTGAGCAGGGGGCTGGAAAGCTGTGACCTCATCTTCTCTCCTACACAACCAAATCAAATTGTAGGTCTTCCACCCACTCACACAGGCATATTCTGCTTTCAGCCCCCTTACATGATGCAACCAAAGAAAATGTCATTTACATCTTTACCTCCAAATGTGGGGAAAAAGAATCAAATGCAGAAATAAATGCCTCTTAYTCAGTATTTCTAATAATGAGATACAAGGCAGGGAGATGCGTAATAGCCAAAGCTGCTATAAGCAAGAAACCCAGAAATATTTGAGTGAGCTCTTTAAAGTTGTAACAGTCAGAAGCAAATAAAAGCAATCTTTTTACTTCTCCAGCAAATTCAGAAGGGAATTAAGTCCTTCATCACCATCACTAGTAAAGCAGGAAAAGTTCTATGGGATTCCATGGAATTGCACCAGTGCAACTTAGACAGCAAATTCAAGCTCTTGTGAATTACAAACAGATTTCACTTCAGGATCCTAATTCCTCTCAGAATGCTGTCATTTTGTTTCTATAGCTACCAGTGCAATGGCTCTCCCTTACCTTCCTCTTGTTAGTGGGACTGACATATAGGTAGCTCAGCACAGTCTTCAGGCCTACTTTGTCATTTAGCTTTTCATAGGTAGTGCCATAGTCTGTTGACCTGGAGAAAAGAGGAGACAAAAAGAGTTTATGTGGTTATTAGAGCTCAGGGGAAGGGAATGACTGTGTGCACAGATGCTCCAAGTTACAGTTTGAGCATTTTTATGCTTAAAACACAAGATTTTATGTGTCATTAAGGGTGGTCAGCAGAAAAGAGAATAAAACTCGAGTCCTTAGGGGGAGTGTCTGTTGCTGCATTCATTGATTTTACACATCTGAGGAGCTGTGGTGCTCCCATGCAAGTGGACTTTGGGGGTAGGCTCTGCCCTCATGTGCCAGTGTGGGATTGCAAATGGTATCTACACATAAGAGGACTCTGATATCAGCAGAACCCTTAGTACAAATTCTCTCTTCTGACAAATCCAACATAAGAATCCAAATTAAACCCAACAACAACAGTTTTATTTAGGTAGGTTGATTTTTGACTCGAAGATGAGGATCCAAATGTGGATCAGAATTGTAACAGCTGAACTCATGTCTAGATAAAAATGTGCCTAAACTGGCATCCTGAGTCCTCAGTCACCCCCATCCTACTTTGTGCCAGGCATTTAATTTTTCTGAGTTACAGAGACAGATTCAGGCCCCTACACTAGCAAATCCCACCCAGAGGAGCAGATGATCTGGGGGTGGYATTACCCATTCGTGACTGGGGAAAAGGGCTGCTTCGTCACAGAGGGTTTTCTGTGGTGTCCTCCTCCTCATTTGTGGGCATATTTGAAACCTCGCTGCCCTGCTTGTTTCTCTACTGTTTTCATACTTTGTTTTCCTAACAAACAAGATTTTTCCTACCAGAACAACCCAACAGCTACATCGTACAGGATCCCACACCTGAGGAGTGCTCAGCACCAGCTAACTTTAGGAGGAAGGGGTCTCAGACCCTGCTGGAAAAGCCTCCCAACCCCATGTGGGGAGAGCCTGGCTCCCAGCCCAACTCAGCTTCTGTCATAAGGACAGAGCAAACACAGCCCTCAGCAGATGGACAAGGAAAGGTCCCCATAAAAACCTACCTGGACATATCTACAATTTTATTAGGATGAGAATCCATGGCCCCTGCCCTCCTCTCTAATAATGTTTTTTACTGGACAGATGATCAGAGAACATGCAGCAATTCTGTGCCTTTCCCAGTACCGATCTCCAGTAATTTGTTTCTGTAAGTTCAACAAGCCTTTAGAACCGCTTCGTGGTTCTGCTCTCAACCAATCCTCTGCTCCTTTTGTGTCTGGCAGAGAAATGGCCCAAGCCACTTCTGGCATCACAATGAACAGTGGCTGGAGAAAATGAGCAATGCCAGAGCCTGCACCCAGCTCTGCTGCTTTCCTTGCTGCTAGTGGAGCTCAGAGTGACACCAAGGTGACTCAAGAGTGACCAAAACCAGCCAGCTGGTTTCAGGCTTCCAAGCAGTAGGAAGCACAAAGTCAAAAGCTTGCTTTGTTACTGATGTGGTTCCAACACATTTCCTTCAGTGCATCCTTCAAGGACAATTTCTAAATACTTTGTAAAGTCCTTCTTTCCTTAAATATGTTCAACCAGCCTTTCTTCTTTGAACAGTCACCAGCCAAGATGCTTCAAGTCTCAAACAACTTCCTTGTGTTTTGGTTAACACTTTGATTTAAAAATAGAGCTAATACTAGCTCCATATGCACTTACCACTCCTGTGTACTAATGCATAGTAGTATCACCTGCTGGGCTTCACACAGGTACCCCAAAGAATATGCCAATAATGTACTATATTTTCAGAGAATTTTCCCACCCAAAGTATCTGAAGCTCTTGTCTCACTAGGTATCACTATCAAACAAACAAACAAAGAAATAATAGCAGCCTTCCTTCTCCAGCCAATTTCGAAACTGAAGCAGCCTAATTAATGAATCTGAACAATCCAGGACAATTAATTCTAGTACACRAGGCCTCCTATAAATGCAAATTCAACAGGTCAGGTAACAGTAAGCTCTAAGCAGAGGATAACAGACAGAGGGCAAGGAGAGGTACTTCCTTGATCTTACCCTTCCAACAGCACTGCAGCTATGAACAAGCCACTTTTGTGACTACACATGTACCAGCCACCAGGCAGTGAAAGAGATCACTGGTTTCAATCAGCATTAAAAGAGAACACAAATAACAGTTTAATATTCTGACAGAGCYACTTTGCGTTTGTTCTCTGAGTAATTTTAAGATCTCCCAAAATGCTTTCACACTTCTGAAGATGCAGGCGGGGTGCCCTAATGACTCTTTCTCATTAAACCATTTTCACTCATTGCATTTGCCCTTTCAAAGAATAGCTAGAAAGGAAGTAGGATCATTATTTCGTTAGCTTCTCTGAGGCTTGCTTTATTATCCTGACAGTCTCCACTGGCTTCACAGAAACATCTCAAAGGATATCACAATAATATACTGTATTTCCATGGYACTTTTTCTGGCCAAAAAAATCTAAAGCTTGTGTCTTGTGCTAATCCATCCAAACTAACAAAGTCCCAAAAGCCATACAGGGAAATACTATCTCTATTCTAGAGATGAAGAAGCRAAAGCTTGCATAGGTAATGAATTATTTTTTCAATAGCAGGCATCTACAATTAGGCATTTCAGCTTCTACAATCATATAGTGTAGGGCTCAACTCTACCACCAAATTGCCTAATTAGAAAACAGTCATTTAAAAAAAAAAAAAGTTGTCCACTAATTTTATTTACCCAAGCCTGAACATTTAAAGAGATGCAACCCACAGGTGGAACAGAAAAGTTTTAAGTCAGCTTTTAATCTTAACATGAACTCTTCTCCTTTACTAATTACTTCTWATTCCAAATCAACTAGCCATACATCCTTACAGTTGTTTGACAATACAAGCAGACTGGATACCATATTCTCTCCCATTCCTCTGGTCACAATTTGATCCCCTTCCAAGCACATTACTAAAGTAGTGGAGGGGAAGAAATGTTGTGGTTATACCAAGATGACAGAAGACTCAGCGATATAAAACATGGTATCCATGAGTCGCATCCAAAAAGCCAGCCTTAACTTTGTTTAGGCCTTTAATGGCAAACTGATCCTCCCTACCTGAAGGAGRGATCCACTCTACTGAAGCCATCCCTGGAATCTCATCATCTTGGAAAGTTGTTATTGCCTTCAGTCTCAGCTGATATTTGTACATTGCTTCTAACTACACACACGTGTGTATGTGAAACTGTTTTTAACAATGCTTTCAYAAAATGCTCCTCAATACACTGCTGGTAGCACAGAAACTCTTTCAATACAGGACTAGGAATGTTACAGTGGTTCYTGCCCTGCACTCAGCACTGGTGAGGCCACACCTCGAGTGCTGTGTCCAGTTCTGGGCCTCTCACTCAAGAGAGTCATTGAGGTGCTGGAGTGAGTCCAGAGAAGGGCAATGGAGCTGGGGAAGGGGCTGGAGCACGAGCCCTGTGAGSAGTGGCTGAGGGAGCTGGGGTTATTCAGCCTGGAGAAAAGGAGACTCAGGGGTGACCTTATCACTCTCTACAAGTGCCTAAAAGGAYGGTGTAGTGAGCTGGGGGTCAGCCTCTTCTCCCAAGTGATAGAAAAAGAGGACATGGGCTCATGCTGTGTCATGGGAAGTTCAGGCTAGACATCAGGAGGAATTTCTTCACAGAAAGGCTGATTATACATTGGAACAGACTGCCTAGGGGGATGGTGGAGTCACCACCCTGGAGGTGCTCTAAAAGAGACTGGCACTTGGTGTCATGGTGGAGTTGGCAAGGTGGTGTTGGGTCATAGGTTGGACTCGATGATCTCAAAGGTCTSTTCCAACCTAATTGATTCTGTGATGTGGAATGGACTCTGGTCATATATAACAATCCTGTATAAACTCAGTCYATGTGTTTTGTCCCACATTTCTGTAATAATATGGGTTTGTCCCTGTTTCTGATGATGACCTTGAGGGTCTAGGCTGCATCAGACTTTTGCTCCTCACCAAATTCTGCACATTCCATTTGGAAAAACAAGGTTTATAATTTAGTGCTTTATTGGAATACTCCAAGCTCTCCCATAATGATATTCTGTTTTAAAGGGGGGAGGGGAACCATCTGCTAGATTCCATTGCCCTCCTGTGACAGGCTATGATGTGTTTAAACCATCACTGCAACCTCCCCCAGTCTGGCAGAGCAAGGTGCAAAGGATACACCCAGGCAAAGAAACTTGTCTATACAAAACCTGGTCAAAGTCAGAGCACAACAAGCTAACAAAATCCATCTTGTTCCTCTGAATCTGAGCCTGAACTTCTCTGTGAATCCAACAAACTGGCCTGAGCCAGCCAACTTCATATAGTGGCAAGACTTTCTCAGTCACAGAGACATGAAGTAGAGGTGTGGAGAGGCAGAAAGAATGCCATGTGAAAGGCTTTTGGAGTTCTCCTCCTCTGTGACACCTTCCATGTCAGGGCTCTGTCAGACAGAGAAAGGCAGGTTTGTTTGTTTGAAGCCTCAGCTATTCAGCTACGGAGATAGGCTATAAAACATGTATCAGTCTCTCAGGAAAAAAAAAAGAGCTGCAAATGCTGGCACAGAATGACTGGGATGAAAACTCAACCTCTTCTACCAACCCTCCTGTCAGAGGGTTTCTCCTCTGTGTGGAGAAGCAGCCATCATGCTTTTGATTTTAGATTTTCAGCCATTTTCTAAGCTTTTTCTAAAGCTGATGCATTCATCTTYAGCACAGAGTCCCACTACACACACCTGCAGCCCTACACTGAAAACTGTATGGAGGCACAGATCTGCTTCAATGAGCAGAAGAATATCCCAGCTCTCTGTGCACTTCAGAGAGCAACAGGAACATACCAGAYTAATATCTGCTTCACTTCTGATGGTGAAGTGAGCACTCACTGTCTGCCTGCAGTGTGCTTGTCTCTCCATACCCCCCAAACAACTTCTTGCTTTTACTCATTGGCAAATTTTCTCCCAGTTTGGCAGAAAGGCAAAAACCCAAGAGGAGGAAAGTTTCTACAAGTTTCATGAAAATCAAGAGCCAGCAAAAGGAGAGCAATTGTGAGGGCTCTGAGAAGAGYGGCAGCATAAAAGTAAATCCCATGAAACATGAGAGGAGGCACATTTCTCTGGACATCCAGCTGCAGGAAAACATTCAAACTCAGCTCACATATTAATACACTGCGAAGAACTCAACTACACAACACAGGAACTCAGGCAGTCAGTCTTCCATCACTTGTGAAACATGTTTCCTTCTTTCCTTTCTCCTCCCTCCCCTCCCTGAGATAAAGGCCCTTCTGAAGCTCTGACCCACTGAGAAAAAGCCCCTCCCGAGTAAGAGTCCAGTGAAGCAGTGGCAGAAAGAGCCACTGTTACCACTGCAAGGCTGTCTGGTTGACCTGGTCACACACAGAGACACTTTTGCTGATAAAATAAAATAAAATTCAAAACAAAACAAAACCAACAAAAAACCCACACACAACAATAACAAAAAAACCCACGAACAAACACCCCACAAATTTAAAAAGCTCAAACAAAAAAAAAAAAACAAAAAGAACAAACACCCCACAAATTTAAAAAGCTCAAACAAATTTAGCATATGTTGAATCTATATTTTAATTTCTGATTATATTTCATTGCATCTCTATTAAAAAAAAAAAAAAAAAAAAAAAACTTTAAAAAACCCAAAAAAAAACAAAACCAAAAAACCAAAAATATTCAACTAGATCATGGCAAAGGAGCTTTTAACCCCACAGCCAGGACACCATAGATACTGTTATCCAATAGCATCAAAAATGACATCAATGGAGGTAACAAACAAAATCTAATTCTTAGTCCTTCCCTGTCTGGAGCTGACATAAGTCTGGATGTGGATATTTTATAACAGAAGTATCCACAGAAGCCCTGTGGAGCTAAATCTCCTCGCTAACCAAGAAAGTTCCAGTGTGTGTAGTCTGAATCAGCCAGTTAAGACAACAAAACATTTGCTCAGAGATTTTTTTTTTTACCCAACCATGAGTTTAGTGACTGCAATAAATGTAAAATCAGGATATTTTACAATTGCAAGCTGAAAGAACTGCCCCCCTTTGTCTCCATCCTACTAAAGGAAACTAAGGGCCACAATGAAAGTCTGGGGAAGTGAACAGAATTCAAGCAAGTGGTGCTGCTTCCTGGTGTAATGTCCCAGCCTACAGCAATATCACAGACTTCCTAAATTGAAGATGATGCCTTTGCATGCAAGAGTCATCAGTGGGCTTTTAGTTCCACAAATCTGTCTAATTCCACAGGGAAGCTTCTGGCAACTTCTCTATCACATGGTAGTAAACACCACAGCTCTGTGCTGTATGGAGAGGCTCCCTTCTCTTTTAACTGCTACCGCTTAACAARTACAAAACCATGGAGCCCCATGCTGCCATTTGTGATTTCACTGATTGTTGTCATATTCTCCACAGATTTTTTTTTCCAATCTCAAGACTCCCTGTTTATTCAGCCACTCCTTGCACAAGCTGTTCATGCTTCTGATCATTCTATGACTAGTTTTACTAGTCCAATTACATCTTTTGTCATGCATGCCTCAGGGACCAATCTTTAACAATCTTCCTGCAATAAAAACCCAACTATCCAAGTATATCAGCACAGACCCAGAGTATTTAACACAATCTAAATAAAACCACTCTCTGCCATCATACACAAGGCTTTACATTCTCAATGCTTCTGGAACCATAACCTATCAGTTCTAGTGGACTTTCAGTTCCATAAAATTCCAAAGATATCTAAAACCAGAGATCCCACTGGGGAAAAAAATGCTCAAGCAGATCATTGTTTTGATAATGTCTCTTGAAAAAAATCCTTTTTTTTACTTTTAGTTTGCATGTGATGTAAACTGCAGAATATCCACCTCATTTACTATTATGATCCCAGCACCCTCCCTCCATCCCTTTCTTTTTTGATTAATGGTGATTCCCATCACCAAACATCCAAAAGACTTGAAGATGACCTTTGCTGATAAATTTCTATCTACAATATAGAGTGGTGACTGGCAAAGAAAAATGAGCTGCCATGATGCAGTAGTCATTGTGATTCACAGTTCAAAATGAAGGTGAGAAAAGATAACTTGGAACACTGGCTTCCTCTTTATTTTTCTCCCTTTTCTCAGATTATTCCCTTTATATTTTTACAGGAAAGGTATCATCTTTTGTTTATTCCATATGAGCCTTTGGGAGGACACTGGATGTCTCCAAGGTTTAACAAAAGGATACAGAATATTCCACCTCTGGATTTGTAGCCAATAAAGCACAGGAGTTGCAAATAYCAGTCACATTTCTAGTGGCTGATTGCTCATCAGCATTTCATTTGATCACCATCACACAGGGCATGGGGGCTGTTCACACCAGTCATTTCCTGGCAGAGATGACAATTCAGATGGGCATGAACAGTCTATGGAGATGCAGTTTTTGTATATTAACCCTACAGGGATGSTGGGGACTAACTTGAAAGCCCTATGTTTGCATGGTGCTTGCACCTGTCCTGTAGGAACACAGTGAYGCTTCAGATATCCCCAGCAATCACTGACCACCCAGATCATGACACAGGGTGCCTAAATAGCATTYATCATCAGAAAACAGGGTGTCCTTCCCCAATCCCTGCTCTTCTCTGCACCCTTACCTTCAGATACACCATTTCTGCGGAAAAGCAGTAGTTTCAGATCTAAAATATTCTGTAGAACCACCTGAAGAAGCAAGACCCTCTTTTGAGACACAAAGAGGRAGGGCAAGGGGATTGCAGGAAATGGGTAGAATGGCAGAAAAAGAGAGGGATGCTTGGCAAAGCAGAACCAGATCAACCAAAAAAAACATCTTGAGCACCAGAGTGGAGTTCCCTGCTCTGGGACATTTAGGGGCACTATATCTCAGCCACTGTGCGACACAGATTTGGCTAAAGGCAGCTCTGAAGCTGCCTCAACATTTTGCTTCTACCAAAGAATGGCAAACTCTGCTCTGAAGCAGAAACAAACCCAGCCAAGCTGATGGATCGTAACACCTGATGGCAGGCTAGAGCCTGCATAAAAGCCCATAGTAAAGAATCCTTTTAGAGAACCTGGGAACCTGATCAGAGCAAGCACGCTGCAGGTGTAGTGGTTACTCAGCCTTGTTTTATACTGTGCTGCTGAATAATAAGCCCACAATAAGCAGGCACAAAAGCAACAAAGGTTGGTACCTCCTACTGTGAAACTGAAGYAACTCTACTCCTCCATTTTTAAGATTCCATCTTCTCTCTACCATGGCCATTTATTTAATCTTAAATTCAGCCACCTACWAACTAGGTATCTCTAGCTCACAAGCCTGTCCACATTTTCTTTTTGTACCTATAGACAAAAAGTGTAAACTAAGAGGATGTTTTATTCACCCTAAAATAGATGAGGATATATTGCCCTCTTAAGGTGTCCTCCACCCTTCAGTGTAAAAAGAGATGAGAGCAATCAATGCACAACTAGCACAAAGCAAAGTGTGTCTCACCATAAATGGGTYAGAAAATTGCATGCACTGAGCTGGCAGTACAAATGACAGGGAAGGACCTCAGCCATCCCGACTGAGATCAAAAGTTCATGATTTATTATAATGTTCTAGTGCTCTACATTTTATATGTTATTACTCTGGATCTGTATGAGAATTACTACTAGAAGCAGGTGCCAAATGGTATCAGGACTCCACTGTGACTTACACAATTTATCACATTACAAAATGAAGAGAGCAGAGATAAGCAGAGAAGTATGATATGGATTTCCCAACAGTTGCTGGCAGCGTAAAGAATATAAACAGAGATGTGATAAAATGTGAAATGGCTTCCCCTCAAAAGCTGGGATAAGCGCTTCCCTTCATTGCATGCTTGTCCTGTTACACCACTGATGAACTGGCAATCCTTCTGTGGCCAGGAAAGCTGATGCCTGCTGGTAGAAATGGTACCTCACAGAACCTCATCAAATGAGATGCAGACACACCCCAAGATAGAGTTGAGCCACCTTGACTCAGGGGCAACCTGGAGCTTAGAGAGTCTGGCTTTCCAAGGGCCTCTGCTTTTCCTGCTCTGGTTGTTTCACTACTGTAAAGTCTATGTAAAAGCATTACTTCTACAGCTCTGAAGAACTACACTTCATCATTACTCATTTTCTATTCATACTGTCTATAAGATCTGACATATTTATCATGTTCTTGATTCTGATGTATTCTAATTTTCCAAAGAGGTGCTTTATGCATCTCTGATAAGGCAGCATATTGATTTGATTCCAAGCCCTTGACTGACTCAGCAAAGATGGCCTTATCAACACATATTCAAGAAATTTGGTCTAGAGGACACTTTAATAGCTTCAAAGATAAAAGACAGCTTTGATGACAAAGCCTCATTAATTAATCAGATATTAATTAGATAATTAATTAGAAACAAGGCCCTTCCCAGGCCCTTTTCTACTTTTATTACTATAGCTAAAAATGCTTCTCTAACGATTCTCTGAAGTAGCTAATCATTTTAATTTGCATTATTTTATAGCAAAAGGGAGTGCTTTGAATGTAGGATTTTGTGAAGCAGTTCTAGAAGTTCCATTTAATATCTCTGCTATTCTGTGCATATTTAAACTGGAACTTCCCTTAAATAAGTCTTGAACAAAATGTCAAGGGGAGACTGTGGAACTGCCCCCTCTCTCAACTCTCTATTTTTGTGGTAGATGTGGATGACAAAAAAATTCCTTCCAACCACTCAGAGAATAAGCACACTCTGGGTTATACAAACTACCCTGAGAGGAGCTTACCATACCCTTCTAAAAGAGGGGGACAGGTGACTCAAATCTCAGTTTCCCATCTGAGGATGCACACGCGTGTCCACTCATGCCCCCTGAGAAGGTGATTTACCAAAACTTGCTTCTGACACTGTCTGCCTCTTTTGGCATCAGTGGTAGGCAGTACTGTGGGGACATTTAGAAGAACCTGAGTCATCTCTAAAATAACACAAGGCATGTTAATTTTTTCAAACCATCAGCAAATCTTCGCAAAACTGATGTAATTAAAAAAGAGGCCAGTGATAAAGATAGTTTAGTCCAGTTCCTTAGACACAGATATTCAAAATTGCAGACAATTCCCAAATCAACTTTTACAGTCAGCCTGCAGCTCCTTCCAGCCCCTACCTCAGGTGACCCCTCTCCCACAAGCCTTATGTCTACCCCTACTTGTGGCCCCCAAAGGCTACTGTCCCCAGCAGCACACCCACACAATCTGAGCATAAATACCACAGAATCCTGCCTGACCTCAGGCAAGGCTCCTCAGCACTCAGTTTCACATTAACTGAGCTTCCTAGGGAAAAACTGACTCTTACTGTTTCCAAAAATAAAAAAATCTGAAGCTCATGAGATGCAGGTACCTGAGACAGCTGGGGACTGGCAGTGAAAGAACCTTCTAGACTTAGGAACGCATCTTTACTATCAGTCACAACATGACTGAGAGCCTGTATGTGCTACTTTTCCAGTACTAATAGGACAGCACCAGATCCCCAATTAGTTGAAATCAATATGGCCCTATCATGTAGAAGTGAATGAGACATATTGGCATATTCACACAAATTTACACAATAAAGATCAGGATCCACTATATCTGTGTATATCTATAAACATAAAGACTCATAACAACATTATCAAGAGGATATGATGCATTTTGCAAGCATTTCACAATTTTGCTCTTGTGAGGATTCTGCATTTCTGAAAATTTAAACTTGAGTATGTAAGACAAAGCAATAGTGCAAATTTAGTTTTCTAAAGAAGAAAACAGAATTTGGAGCCATAAAAGAACACAAGTCTCAGGCTAATATTACTCTTAACAGGTATTTTGTGGTGTTCATATTCCCACCAGAACAGACTTCGCCACAAGTTGTCTTTCAATATGAGAAATAAATATATAAAATATAAAATCAGCACATTCCTGAATCCTTCAAAGCTTATCCATTCCAATTACCATTGAAATATCCATGACAGGGTCTGAAAACCCTCCCAGCCTTTTGGAATAACATTTTTGAGCATCACATAGCAGAGACAACATAATTCACCAGACAGAAAGAGCTTCTAGGCCAGATTATGCAGCTGACAATGCTCTTCTGTAGGTTGCACCACTTGCTTTGCAGGGTGACCTGGTTATACAACTGGCTCCCCAGGCAAGAAGCTAGGGTTGTTCTGAATGCTCCCAAATGACTCTGGCCATTCTCATCCAGACAGTTACATGACATTATATTCTCTCCTAGTTCCTCAGAGTGAAGAATTTTGGATGAGAAATACAGGGACAGGGATATAAGTGCAAAAGGGAAAGACAGCTGTGCCCCAGCTTCTTGGTTTGTGCAATAGTCAGATCAGCAGCTGCATTACATCTCTCCTAAATCCAGTGTTACACTGTAGGTAAGTATTTCACAGTAGCACTGGTTGAAGGTGAGTTTTATTCATTCCCTGAGCATGAGCATTAACAGCCTTGACTCCAGTTACCATGTTTTCAAAATGCAGACACTGGGGTCTAAGCTTGCATCAATACAGACTCTCCAAAAAGGCGAGCTTGCAGTTTACATCAAGTTTAATAAATTCCTGTGATCCATAGGGCAGGGGTCCGACTCTTCCCCACCAAATGTTTCCCAGTTGTGGGCAGCTCAGAAAGCACACAGCTGATCACTCCCACTCTGGCAATGCCCTAAGACCATCACTGCCTAATATCTTTCAAACCTCCACACAGACATAACTTCACCCCAGAAAAGCCTCCTTTTCCTGTCATCTTTTGCACTCAGCCCACAGAAGCTCATCTAACACAAAACACTTTGCCTTTGGGAGAATAAACCTGTTGGAATCTTTTCAGACAGAAGATCAATAAAGTGGGAGCAGCTTGAAAAGTCAATCAGCATCAGCAAATCCCCCAGGTGATAGCTGAGTGATTATCTTTTTAACGGAGGAATAGTAAACAGAGCACAAGAAAATGCACATTCCTTCAAACTCACGAGGGAAGGTATCTGAGGCTGAGACACAAGGACAGAAAAGGAAGCACTGGAAGAGACCAGTCATCTCTCCAGTTTGATAGGTTGACTCAAGAAATAGTGAGAAAGATCCAACTTAAAATTGCTCAAAGTGAGAATTGGCTCCAGTACTACATTGCAGATATTTCCTCTAGGTGCTGAAGGAGGAATAATTTTGTTTAGAACCTGAAACACGAGGATAACCTATGCCCTTACTCCTAAGTATGTGCTAAGAACATTTATATCCATAAAGGCTTGACTTCTATCTAAATGAATTTTATGAAGGGCTAAGTATCCTGCATATTATCAATACAAATGAAAGGAGAAAGCTGTCAATGATCCAAGTCCTTTTCCTAAGCACTCTATGGATTTACTTTATGTCTTTGGATTTAATCATAGAAAGGCTCAAACACAWACAATCCACCTGCAGTCTCCAAGGTTCACTGAAGAAATAATTCTGTTTCACTAAAGGCATTGGAAGGTACCTTGGGAGGCCTGCAGGTGGTTTTGACACAGGAGGGCACATTCTGCTGCTGTTCCAACCACCTGGGTTGAAGTATGGCACCTCTCAAAGGTTCACACAGAGGAAGACATTTCAAACTGTAAACTGAGATCCACACTTTCCTGTCCATGGCAGATGGATTGGGCTGTGTGAGGTCCTGTGCCCTGTGTMATGACAGAGCTCAGAGTCCATCTAAGCATTGCAGTTGTCTATCCAAGCATTCAAGTCTATGACTGTATATTTTGGGCCTTTAGCCATGCTTTCCACTTGAACCTGGGCTCCAGTCTAACCCAGGGTATCAGCCTAGTSATCAGCCAACTGTTGTTCATGTTACTGACTGCACTGTCCACAGATTTATGCCTAAAACCAAAAAAAATTAGACCCAAATTCGATAAATTGTGAAGCAGATCTTTAATTGTGCTCTAACCCAGCAGGATTAGAACCCCTGGAAGGTATTAAAGTAGTGGCACTTAAGTTCTTCCAGTGATGTTATTTAGACCAGGAAAGAAATGGACTTTTTTTTTTTCCTCTTCATTTTACTCAACCTGGTACTTCAAAAGCCAATGACAAAATGAAGCATGATTTTACACTCCTGTAAAAAGTCCCCCATGGATAATGTCAGCATAAAGGGTTGCCCATCTTTTAGCAGGTAAATTGCAGTAGCCTGTGATTAATTAGGAAATAGTGGTAAGTCATCATTGGCCATTTCCTTATCCCTTTTAGCTGTCTTACCAGAAGGCACGTGGTTTGTTTTAACATCAGCTTTAACATTCTGGAAATGAATCTTCCTGCAGGCTGAACAGGAATGCTCTGATAATAAACCCCCTGCAGAAAACGGGGGTTTGATCAACCACCTGGTGCAGAGGCAGCTCTGCAGACTTGTCTGTGCACACCTCTGCAGGTTTTACTCTGGGGACAGTGGAGAAAATGAAATGTGGGTACAAAAGAGGGAGATTCACATGTTGCCATGATTTCTAGCATAAGCGTTTGGTCATGGCTGATAGGTCAGTGAGCAGTGCATGGACACCCTGAGCATAAGAACATGCAGGAAAAGGGGTTCATCTCTGCAGTTCATTCCACAGAGTTACAGCAGTGATGAGTTGCCAGTGGCTCAGAACAGATGAATTTTCTTCCCCCACTTTTGTCCCTTCAAAGGGTTCCTGTAAGGTCATCTGGACAAGAAACCTGCTGGATTCACAGCACTGCCTTGGGTATGCTGCAGATTGCTCATTTTCTAACATTGAGCCCTCAGCTATTATATGTCCAAAAGCAACTATTCATCCCATCCAAAACTGGAAGCCTCAATAGAGTACAGTGTGTTCCTCAGAACATCCTGCATCATCCACTTTTAAATGAGCACCACAGTGAACCTGCATCATTTAGGCAGTTGAAAATAGAAATTGGTGAGAGGATCTCCCACTACAGGAAATCTACTAATCTTAACCAAGTTTCCCCCAGTTAATTTCCCCCCATCCCTCCCTCTCCCAATACCTCTTTAACCCCTCTAGTGTACGCCCATATTAATCACAGTCCATACAGAGAAAAAAAACCTTCCCCCAGAGTCCATTCTAGACACAAATATTTATTTGTCCTTGACTCAGATACAAGAGAATAGGTCTGTGTTAACGAGCTACAATCATGGATCAATAAAGTTCATACTGAGCTTTAAGTGCAGTGATTACTAAAAGAGAACACAGAAAGAGATATAACACCATGTACGTATGCATCATGTACTGTTACACAGCTGCTAAGCTTTAAAACAATGTGTTTGCAATAATCAAAGCAGTGTGGTGAAATAGCAGTTGTCTTTGCAAGCCAACTGTAACAACACATTGGGAGTGCTTTCTAAAGGGGTTATTTCTTTGTCCATACTTTACACAACTGATACTGAAAATGGAGAAAATAARTAATAATAGGGTTTTGCTACAAGTCATTATTTTGCAAAGATTGTACTAGAATAGCTCTAGTACAYAAAGTTTTTCATGAATTATTTTCCCTTCCTCATGGATGAGGGCAAACGATAAACATGGGTTTCTTTAACCCCCACCTTYTCTCTGTCTCTTTTTATTTTTTTTACATCTCATTCTGTCACCACTTATCAGCGTCCCTGCAGCAAAAAAGGGGAAAATATTAAATGCATTTCCAGGAATTCTATCTCATCCTTAATGACACCATCAATAATTGCTGTCACAAGCTAATATCATAGTTGCAACCTTACAAGGAAGATAAAGAGGCAGGGTTTTTCACACCGAGGTTTCTAGACAGGCTCTAAATGGGATTTTGCTGCATGCTTTGAAATGCCTCCTGGATAGCTCAGTGGGAGCTGAAAACAGGTTCAATCCAGACAAGGGAGTACTAAACCTAGGGCTGTCCCATGAACACACCAAAATGATGATCCAGAAAGCAGGATGGAAATAAATACAGCAAATGCTGTGCTTACAGCAAGGCTTACACCTTGGGACACCAGGATGCCCTCAGGCAGATGCTTCTTCGTGCATGAAACAGATTCCAGTGATGYCCATTCAGCAGTACCCAGATGTCCTTTGGTCCCTGTGCCACAGTGCAGGTAAGACCTTGTCATCACAATAGGCACAYCATTCTCCAAGATGCTTTAAAAAAATAAAAAATGGAACGCCTCCTAGTTGAAACCTCTGGCTGGTGAGCTGAGTAATGTCCCTTCACATTTGGGCAACCCGGGGGCCTTGACACAACCTGCACCCCACACAGACCTGCCTCACACCAGCAATCTGCAGAGGAGCAGCTCCTAAGGACTTCTTGTGAAGATGCTGAAGGGCAGACACTGGCATATCAAACCAAGAACAGAGCAGTTATTTGAGTGATTCTCTATGCTCTAAGTGCATCCAAGCATGTCCCTCAGACTTGAGCAGAGAGGGAGACAGGATTACAGCTGTCAGACTGAACTTCAGCTGGGAGGTACCAACTCCAAAGCTCAGGTATTTGGATTCACTATGACTTCTCAGGTGACTGAATTATTAATTCCCAAATAGATTTTAGTATACTAATCAATAGAAAACAAAGGAGAGGGGAAAATWACCATTAATTTTGCGCATTGGATTCTCCATGTAATTAATACCTAGTATGGCACGCTTGCACTTCTTGTTGCAACCCCTGAGAAAACTCCCATCAAGAGCTTTGCCAGGCAGTGTTTCATTTCTATTTCAGCAATTAAGACAYTTCCTCTGCTTTTTCTTACTGCTGGCCAGCAAACACAGTTCAGACCTTCCCTCCTGAACAGTCTAGTGATGCAGATCCTCTCTCCAATTTCGTTAAAAACCACCCCCTGCTTTTGTTTACTCTATGCCATCAGCCAAATATACTATTCAGTAAGAAGATCCCAAAAATGAATMATTTGTTATAGACTGTAGTGCTTCAGTATCATAAACACACTGTCAGACATAAGAAGTCCCTGAATCTGGCACAGGGAAATTGGAGTTTAAATTTTTTCTTTCCACAAAACACAATGATTTGGTTCACCTTTTGAAAAAGGTTAGAAAATTACAGAAAAAGGCAGAGTTAAGGTGCCAGCAAAGTCTCCACCATGGATCCCCCCAGTTCCATGTACTGAGCCCAAGAGCACAGTTTCAGCAGAGTTTATTACTCTGGAGCTGTTTAGGCCCCACCACACAGCAGACTGGTCCGAGTTCATGCCAGTGCAGTCAGCTCCAGGAGTCAGAGCCTCTAAGCAAGAGCACCATCTCAGAAACAAGGAATGATTTACTCCAGACTGAGAGCTGTAAATTTTTTTTCCAATGTCAGTGTCTCACTCTAAGCAGGACAGAAAAAGCAGATCTTGTCATTCCAACATGAAAAGAAGTGGAAAGGTACAGTACGATAATTTCAGCAAAAATAATTGCTTTGTGCCTACACAAGCTAAGATTTTCTGCACTGCATTACCTTCCCCAGACCAGTGTATATGCAATGCAAATCAAGTTTTGAGCAGCATTTGTACTACAATAATAACTTGGAAGAACTTGTTTAATATCAGAAGACTTATTGGAGCAGATGAATGGCTCTGACATGATATCCATGGGATAGAAATTCAATTAAAAACTGCAAGTGGCACAGAAGTGCTAGTTATTGTTCAACATGTACCATGGGACCTTTGTTGAAATACAGCTATTAGCTGTACTGGTTGAGAAATTCTGGGATTTTTTAATGGCAATCTGTTAGCTTATAGAAAGTTAAATTAATAAAAACACAGAATCACTCTCATGTTACRAGAACAGAGCAAAGCCAAGGACTAGTTGCATATTTTATAATTATGGATTAAATGCATTATGCCAAGGAAATTAGARATGTCACAAATATAATAAAAATGAAAGATTGTCTGGCTCTAGTGCTGATGACATGCTTGTTTGACAAGGCATGCTGGTTTGCCCATCCTTACCTCCCCAGGATGTCAATAATTATTCTTAATCCCAGTATCTACATTCATGAAGTGTTCAGCCCTCAGTGGGGATAGACTTGCATGACAAAGTTAACCCCCTGTCTGTTAGCAGCATCCCAAACTCATCTTCTGTCTTGTGGAGTTTGTTCTGACCCCAAAGAACAAGAATAAAAAGGATGGAGGGTTGTTCTTTGTTTGTTAAGTTAGATGGAGGGCAAACCTCAGTGAGATATAACTTCGTAAGCCCATCCAACTTTTGCCAAGTCACAAAGATGGGATAGGCAGGAATCCCTGGATGAAAGTTTGGTTTCCTGACATAATTTCTTACAGTGGACCRACAGCTAAACCCATGTTCTCAAATATGTATCCATCTTGCCCCTCCTGAGCAGAAAACATGAATTCTTAATCTCCCTTTTCACTCCTTTTGTAGGAACATTGTTGTTGCTTATGTATGTGGAAGAACAAATATTAATTCCTTCCTGCAAATGGAATATCAATCCTTGTAAGAATACCCTTTCATGGATGGCAAAGTTTACTGTCACAATGTTATTTTTCCCACCAAGAGCTAGATGCATCCTGCCACTCAAAATTAACACCACCTTAATGCTCATCTGTAATAACATGTGACAGCTGCCATTTTTTTWAAACYCCAAATGGAACTAGGGAACTCAAACTAGTCACTTGGATCTGTCTGGTTTGACAAAACTAGTTCAGGGAACAAYTGTCTTGGACTGAACACATCCTAGTTACTGGTAGCAGACATGAGCAGAGTGCAAAGGGAAGTAGTAAATGGTGTGGGAACTCAGCAAGCAGCTCTTCTGCCTCCAGAGAACTAAGGGCTTCTTCTGGTACACCAGACTGWATTTTCATGCAGAGTTGAGGATTTTAGCAACCAGCCTTTGAACAGAGATTTAAGTTTCTCCCAAGAGCCGTGCTTATAGGTCATGCTGTGTAAACACAATGGCCTTTGCTCGAGGGAATGACCTACCAGAGGATGCCATGATTCCCTGGTACAAGAACTCTGCAAGTCTAGTGCCACATAAACACTGCACAGGTCAGAGGGCAGGGAGTTTGGGAGAATGAAAAGCTCTCTGCTCCCTGTCCTTCTGCACAGCTCTGCAGATGGATTGTGCTGAGTGGGGAAGAATAAGCAGGTTATCAGACAGGTTTTCAAAGAGAGATCTCTGAAGGCACCGGAAATATTTGAGACAATCCATGGCAAAGGGCTACACCATGCTGAATTTGAGGGGATCTATTAAAACATCAGGGCAATACAAAGATCTTCCACATGTGGTTTTGTCAGCAGCCATAAAACCAGCCATGAACATTTCCTCCTTTTTTATTTTTCCTCTGTATTAGAAGTTATTACCTCTGGCTGGAAACACACACTAGGATCATGAAAGCATCATGTCAACTCCTCTGCTTCAGTTTCCCACTAAACAGAAATGAAGAGATGAGCATGGAGATATCCAGTTCATCTTTGCAGAAAGCACCATCTGAGTTTATTTTCATAAACAAAATAGCCAGTGTGACTAACAAGACCAAATAAGCATAGAAAAGGAAAATAAAGCCACAAAACAACCACTTCTCTAGGTTACATTCAGACCTGTCTGATACAGGTGCTTAGCTGACGAATCATAACTTCCATTTCAAAAGCATAAAAAGAGCTATTTGACCATCTGCTGCCCAAGGTTGCCAGGACATTGGTCTGTACATMAGCCACAGAGAGAAATCATCACACTTCCACTGCAGGTGAGTAACAGTGGTATCATCAGTGTGGCAGAAGTGTTTCACACTTTCACTGCAGCTCCAGCACCAGCCACAGCAGGAAGGTCTGCACAAGCTGCCTGAGCATCCTCAATGTGCAGAGTATCAGTGTGAGCACAGACAAGCCAGCAGCCTGTTTGTCATCATCAAMCACCGCCAACCACCCTCCACTTCTACCATGTCAGCTTGGCAGCATCCTAACAAAGAAAAAGAGAAATCCCTTCCTCGCTCCTGCCACATGCTCACCTCACTTTCAATCCCCAAACATTGATAGAAAGGATTAAAGTGAGTGCTGCTTAAAATAAAATGGATATAGGATTCAAAACCAATTACCAAAGCATAATCTTGCTCAGATGGGCATGCTAAGAATAATTACTATCCATAAGATGAATGCTAGTTGGAGACACATTACAGAAGACTGCATAATTAAATATAGCAACTGATCCTCATTTATCTACCAAGCAATTCACATTTAAAAGCTCACCTGCATGCATTTGGGCAAAAACCACTTGGGAGTTTTCATGGCAGYTGGAAGTTCAGGGAAAAGTGAAAAACAGGAAAATAAAACAGCAGGAAAAGCAATCAGCTTGTCACCCAAAAAAAAATACAGAAGGAACAGTAAAATCCTGCTYTGGGCATTATTTGCCCTTTAAAATAATAACCTTTGAGAGAAGTGAAAACATCTCTGATGTCAGCTTACACTTGGTCGAAAAAAAAAAATTGTTTCCAGATGCAGAAGCAAAAGAGGGCACACTGCCAGGTGGGGCTTTCTCAAGATGCTCTCTGCAGGGTCTGTGGACTGGAGAAAAGCAACAAAGGCAACCAGTCACCACATTCCAACAGTTCCCACATGGCACCAACCTTCCCCCTCCACTCAGCCAAGGGACAGCTGACAAGKGATCTCCATCATGTGCCAGGCACCATAAAGCCCTGCCAGCCCAGCTCCTGAAGCATGGCACCAAGCTCTTCCCCTGACATGTGGCACCCAAAGCTAATTATGCCCCAGCTCTTCTCTCCATGGAAAACTTTATTTATACAAATACTATTAGTAGCTGAACAGGACAAATRTCTACTTCATCCCATAAATAAAATATTCATCTAACTTCTTCCTTAGTGGAAACAAAGCAAAAAACAGCCTTACAATTTGGATGCCAGATGAATTTCTGTGGGTAATATTGCCTGTGCAGWAAAAGAGGGATGTATAAAGGGAAAGATTTTCAAAGACACCTACCTAATACAGATGTCCAATTAAACTTAATGAGAGTTGATCTTCAGCTTAAGTATGCAGCATTGACGACCTAATCAAAACACACTAAATTTTCCTACATCTATCTTCTGAAACATCTTCCTTCTTAAAATCCATTTTACTTTGTCCCTGAGAGATTAATTTTCTCAGCAGCACCTTCCMTAGAACCCTCTGATCTTGCATGTGAACCCCCAGCCAACCAAACAACTTGAGTAATAAACACTGAACACTAAACATGCAAAAAGTTTTTACTGCTGACAACCAGTAAAAGAAGCAGAGGCTGTCCTTTGAAAACTGTCAATCACCAAGGAAGTGTGACAGCATTGAATTCTTGCAGACAATAGCTGAAAAATAGCATTTTCATGCATCCAGGCTGAGGTTTGGATACAGAGGTGAGGCTCTGGGGGTTGTGTACAACAAATGCTTTTGATAAGTCCACATTTAACTTTGTATAGGAAAAAATACAGGTACAGACAAGCATGATTCTTAAGATTCCTATGTCATTTATACTAATAATTCAACAGTTTCCATTTCCACAATATCTTAATGCAATGACTTACACATTTGAGTGAATGAGCAYGACCACCTCCACATTGCCAATATGAAAAATACAGAAACCTCAGTTTCATCCCTGAACTTTGCTCCTACCTCAAGAGTTTCATCATTCTATACCAACTGCAAGAGTCCAATGATGAGGCATTCAGACACCATTTCCAGTGAACTTGCTTTGAACTTCAATACCCARTGCAAAGAGATGTGCACTGAAATGTAAAGCTTTCCATGCTAAAGTAGATCTTCAGCTTGCAGGAAAGCCTCCAAATCTCCCTCATGGAGGACTTTGAAAGCATCTGTAAAGATTTCTGAGCTACTGTACCCCAAAGAAGAATTGACCTTTCAATTCAACCACAAGGCAGGAGAACAGTCACAAGGTCTTAAAAACTCAAACATGGCTCAAGTCTGTTACAAAACACTGATGCCACGAAAGAAGAAAAAAAAGTATTTGCAATATTAGTTTTTGGCAGAAAGAAAAGCATCAGCACAATTTAATAAACACTCCATTGGACTCACTTTCTCTCCTACATGAGCTCTAGTTAAATGACATTGTGTGAAGAACACTGTCTACATTTTGTCTGYAAAATGCATCTGAAACTATCTCTACCCTATGACATATTTCTTCTTCTAGACTATTGGTACTTCAACACAAAGAAATCCAAAACCATTGAAAGCAAGCATCTGTTTAATAACAACCACCATCACCCTGACTGTGGTAGAACCAATGGTTTTTAAGAAAGAAACTATTAAARTACTTTCTTCCTAAAATCCATCTATATATAGCCCTGGGAAAACTGTATTTACTCAAACAAATCTGAGTGAGWTCTTAGCTATGCTGTGTTAGGGATGTCCAATGAATCCAGCAGATTTATTCTCAATTAAAAATCAGTTTTTAATCATATTGTGAAATGAATAACAAGAATTTGGGCAAAATTCATAGAGTAAATAGAATTAAGTGTTCCATGGAGAAGCCTACTCTTTGTGGGTGAGATTAAAATAATTAGACATGCAATTTGGCAAAGAAAGGATGGAGAGCTATTAGTAATCATCAGAATGTGAAAGGTCTGGGAGCTTTATCCAATTCGTGTTGGATTCAGCCAGAAAAAAAATAATCCTATTTACCACTTCAAAATGGATGCAAAAATTGAAACTAAAAAAYCCGAAATATTAGGCCAAATGTCACTAAAATCCTGCAACTTGCAGAATCATCAGTAGTGCCTCTTGGAGATTCTTCATCAAAAAGTCTAGATGGACTAAGAAATTGAAACATCTCTGCCTTTTCAGATAGAAAATCCAAGTTTTGGGACAGCACTGGCACTTAAAATGTAAAATTGGCTGCCAAACAAAGTGACAGAAATGTCACTGCTTAAAAACAACAAAATGTAATTGGTCATGCTAGACCTGTGCAGTAGCAAGAGAGCGCAGACTTGTAGGGGAGAGATTGTTCTCTGCAGAGCAATTTGTCAAGCTGGCCTCTCATTTGGGCCCTCCCTCAGCAGGCAGTACCAGAGACACCAGTCCCAGAATTCTCTTCCATGCCACAGCAATCAGCCACACACGCCCCAGCCCCACTGGGTTATTTCAGCAAAGACAATGGAAGTGAGGGACAGCTCACAATATCCTTCATAAAAARGGGGACTCTAATGGAAAAATGTCATGTTTGCAGAATGTAAACAGAGATTTCATAGCACCAAGTCTTCATTTTTATCACATCAGATAGCTCGCTCTKTCTAAAGAGAACTCTGAGGAAAGATAACTAAAGGTTGTTAAGTCCTGCTGCAGCTTTGGATTTATGATGGAAAACCATTTATTTTCCTAAACTACTTGCAACAAATGTTGCTAGGCAGAAAAAGCCAATAGAAACACTTGTAAATGGTCTATTGAGAGGCAGAAAAGTAGAAGGTGACAAATGCTGAAATGACCAGATGAGGTTTTAATTTTAAAACACTATAAACAACATAACAAGTATTTAATGGCAGGGAATCAAAGACAGCTTTTTCTCCTTAATGCAGGGGGATCTGCAATCTCATACAAATAGAAACKGTGCTTCATTTTGTGCAGTGAGCATCTTTCCCCTGCACCTGAAAATACATGAGAGAAGTAAATACTACAGTTGCAAGGGTAAAAAAATCGTCCAGTCTAGGAAGATAAACTAAAACCCATGTAAAAAAAGCTATTTTCAAGTAACTAATTACATGAAGAAACACAAGGCAGTTGTTCCAAAATGTGGAGCCATTTTTTCGTGCCAGAACAGTCAGACTAGGCAAGATCATATCTTTAGAAAATACTCTATCAGCTCCTGCAGTAGAAAAGCTGCATGCTTTGTCTGTATTCTCGTGATCTTACAGCCACAGCAAATAAAATCCAATGTTATTCTGCCATTCACCACCTCCTATTTCAGAAGAACAAAGACATGGAATTATGATTTTTTTTCTTTTGAGCCAAGAGGAACTTTTCCAGGTGAAACAATCAAGAAGGAGCTGAACACCTCACCCAGTTTTCATGCTGCCCTTATTCCAGCCAAGGCAAACAGGACCTTCATCTGCAGGGGTCTCCTGATTGCACCTGCTATTCAATGTACTGAGCACCTGCATTCCCAGCYGGTGATGAGGAGCTGGGGCCACTGAGCACCATTTACTGTTTGATAACAGCTCCCAGGTGATGCAACACCTGATGGGGGCTGCACCCAGGCTGCAGAGGCACCCACTGAGCACAGGAGCCAGCGGACACCAGAGCAGGAATGGATCCAACAACGCATCCAACAAAGGGATGCACCTCTGCTGGTGGGTCAGCCTTGTCCCCTCTGTCCAGCCTTGGGGCTGGCTGCATCCAAGATGTCTCTAACATGGAATCTTAATAATCTGTTCCACAGCAGCACCAAGCTTAAGTAAAGATTCTCCTTTCCCTCAAGCACCAGCTATATCCAAGATCCATGGAGAACAGAGTCTCTGTCTGCCCCCTCCAGGGATACACTCATCAGCCATGAAGCCTTTGGCAGAGTTGAAAAGGAAGAATGCCTCCTCAATCCTCAGTCTCAAGAAGAAAAAATTCCCTTTCAAGGGTCTTTTAAAGATTAAAAAAAAAAAAAAAGTCATTCACATGAATGAGCCAGTGCTTTATTTCATTCCCCTGAATTTTTTTGCCCTCAACCCTTTTTGCAAATAATTATAATGCCATGAAAGGGAAAGTGAGGAACAAAGAGCTCCAATGCCTGAGTTTCATCATGCAGGAATCATGGCTGCAATTTGAAATGTCACAGGTGCTGAGGCTCTCAGATATATAGCAAATCAGCCTGTCTTTCAGCATCACTGAATTTGGCCAACTCAGCCCAGAGTCCATTTGCTGCAGCATCAAAAATGAAATGCAGTTCTAGCAGCAATGCAAATCAGATCACATAATTGACAGACTATAAGTATTAGTAAAGACTGAGTATGTTTCCAGCCAAGAAGCAATACTTCAAACTACACTGGGGACTCAATGTAGAAATTATTGAGTAAGATTCTCTGGACTGCACTATACAATTAGATTATTACCATTACTTCTTCTCTGAGCTTTAAATCTATGAATCTGAGGACGTGCAGAGCTGCACTTCTACAAAAAGCACCTTTCCGAGAATTTTCTTCCCACATTATAAACTGGAACATGAGAAATCTGAGGACATTGGATTTGTTGCCATTTGTCAAGAGAAGAGTTGCCCAAACAGGAATTATTAGAGTAGAAAACTCTGCTGCATTATGAAAAACAACTGGTCTTTAAACAGGATGTGAGTACCTGCTTGGGGAAGTAGAGGGCTTTTCCGTTCAGTCCACAAAAGCACAAAGAGMTAAAACCTGATAAACTCAGGCTAAGCAAGCATGGGTAAGAAGATATTTTGTTCTACTTTGGGTGGGTTTTTTTAAAAACAGGGARGGAAACTGTCTCAGCAGACCGTACTAATGGATAAGGTAAATTCTTCATTGCTGCTGATTTTACAGTCAAGATCGGATGTTGTCCCAAGAGTTTTGCTCTTGATCAAGCAAATGTTAGATGAGGAAATAATCTCTGTTTAATGTCTATGACCGATTTTCTCCTACATGATCTTGCACAGTGTTTGAGTACAATGCTCCTTCTGCCTTTATAACCTAGAAATTTCTTAATAGTTCCACATCCATGAGTCACCAGTGACACTGTTAATACTTCACAGCTTATCCCCATAGTTGCTTCTAGACATTTTTTTCATTTTATTTAGGATTACACCAAGTATTTCTGAGGAAGACTCTAGTGTCAAGATTCCTTCTCTAAAATGTATCTTCCCATGATAAAATCCCACTCTACATACAAGTAACKAATCACTTGGTTATTTTGCTCCACGAAGGAGGGTGACTCTCAGAAAACAAAGCAACAGTCTGTTTCAGTGAACAAGGTCGTAAGACTCTCTTTATATTGTGATCTCTCCTACCTAACCACCATGAGCTAAAAAAAGTCACTATCAAGGAGTTCTTGCCTATATTCACCAATTTCTCTAGTACTGTATCTGAAAAATCATTCACTGCCTCACTTTGCAAACACAACAGCATTTGCCACAGCTCCATGCCTGTTTAAGAAAAAGAAATGAGATGCTGAGCTGCTCAAGATCCCTCACATTGCAAATGCATCCTTCTGCTTTTCYACCAGCTATTCAGCCAGCACTGCTGGCTTGAACACAGCTGCTTTGACAGCACTCACATTTCCAGCATTACTCCAGCATCAGCCAGCTGATTTTTGCACTCTGTCGTCTCCACTCTGTAATCAGTTGGAGAGGGCATCAAAGAGGTGAGATGAGAATTTTTCACGTTCTCGAGCCATCAGACCCAAGATCCTATCAAACTGCTCATCTGCACTGCAATATTTTGTTTGTTGATGGGACTGAAATCAGAACAGATGCTCTGCAGAGAGCATGGCCTCAGTGTCAAGTTAACACTTTTTATTCCATATTGTCCAATTTCCATGTTGGCCTCACTACCTCATTTACATAATATTTTAATGGACACATTTCAAAACAAGGTAGGATAGGTCACAAGATGCTGATAGGTAAAAAGWGTGCTGAACGCACTCAAGGAAAAATTATTTAACCTCTCAGCTCCTTCCATAGTCAGCTTCTAATATGAAGCCTGTTGTGTTGCTTGCCCCAAGGGATGTGGGTGAGAGGCTCTCCTATCACTGGAATACAGATATAGGGTTAAGAAAAATCCACCAATGTCTGCCCTCCCTCCCAAAGGCACGACTAACCAGAAGCAGACATCTCCCTCAAAGGCTAACATGTACCTCAAAGTCCTTTAAAATGGACACTCCTCACCTTCCCAAGAAATCCATGCTCTGCTTTAAGGGTGTTTTTCCTAAAACCTGCCTCTGCACTGCTGCAAAACAYTCAGTAACTGGAGAACAGGTATTGGGAGGCCAGGCGGGGGAGGGAATGATGATGCTGTATATATTTGCATACTTACAGGACTGCTGTAAGAACAAAGTGTCCAACTGTTTTTCCTTAACTGAGCTACTGTAGCCTGGCACCTCTTTTCTAAAATTAGCTCCACTTACAGATGTTGCCATAGTATTTGTTGCCATACCAAGGCACACTTCATAGGTGATGTCATTTGTCATACAGCAGAATGCCAGAGCTGTTTACCAGTTCTGAGCCTTGCTCATTTCTTAAAGCAAATCTGTCRCCTCCAGAATTACCTGCACAGGCTATGGATTATTGGAGGTTTTGAGGGGAAATCCTGCCTGAGCTCTGCAGTTCAGCATCTGCACCCAGGAGCCAGAGCCCTGCCCTGACACCCAGCCCAGGCCGCAGCTCTTGCCAGTTTCTCCTGAGGTAGATGATTCCCACAGGGCTGCCCCAGGGTTAGCTCAGGGAATTTTCTCAGGCTAAGTACCTGATATATGAAGACATGTTTCTCTTCATTACTTTTACAAGACCTGACCCAAAGTCTCTGGAAAAATGCCTGGAAACACTCTGACTTCCTTAGAATCATAGAATAGTTTGGGTTGGAAGTGACCTTTAAAGGTCGCCTAGTCAAATCTCCTCCAAATTTGGATACTACATTAGTGACCTACATCTAAAATAGGTTTCCTGTACATATTTCCTCTKTCCAGATTAAATAATAATTGTACAATCCATAGCCATGCTCCGATTTTTCATATTTCTACAACTAAGTTCCCTTGAAACTTCTGAGAAGAATCTGCATCTCAGAGTGCAGTCAAGGAAATTCTGGGGGTCTGGATTGTTTGCTCTTGCACTCACTTTCTACTACTTCTGGAATCAGACRTATGATCAAGTACTTTTTAAACAATTCCCATCACACTGGGCCAACTTTTCACAAAAGCTGGAACCAGAGCTGAATTATCTGACATGTTTTCTCCTTGTCCCTACTCCCAAGACCCTTTGCAGATTTTTATAAGAGCAAAGGTGAATTTCTCTACATGTTCACATGTAGAGAAAAATAATCAATGTTGTTCTGACTTCAGTCAGCCCTGAAATGAATTCTCAGATTTCTGCTGCACAAAATGGTTTMGAGAAAACATCCAGCCTGTAAGACTCTAACCAGATTTTTTTCTGGATCATTTGCCCACAATGAAAACTCTCAGAGAATAAGCAGCAGGAGAGAGATAGATTACAAACGCATTCCAAAATAATAACAACAATGCATTTTCCTTCTGCTGAACAGGCAGAGGCCCTGGGCCAAATTTCAAAGGGGAGTCAAGTACAACTCATGTTTTTCCTGGCCCTTTCACCTACACAAGTTGCTTTACTTTCACAGTATCCTGGACTCCCCTTACATTTCAACACGTTGTTGACAACTTGCCCATTCCATCCCTTGTGAATTTGCACACATTGCAGATCATATCTTAAACAGTCAAAACACAGAATTATAAGAAGGAAGCAAGTGCAGAAACCAGCACATCAGCCCTCATCACTCCAYACATTCATTTTCCATCCAGAGATCTGGAAAATCACCTTCACACACTGGACTGTAGCCACCATCCTTGCTGGCATGGGCCACGCATAGCTGCACACCTTCCTGACCAGGCAYAATTACAAATGGTTTTACAAGAGGTGCTTGTTCAGACACTCAAGTTGGGAACAGCCAAACACTGGCTAGAAAACCACAGCCATTGTGTGCAGCACCAGCCCTGCTCCCTCTGCACTCTGAGCCAGCACAAGCAGCAAAGACTTTGCACCTGAGTGTCTGAGAGAGCACAGAGCAATCATAACATTTAGATTCATAAGATTAAGGTCACTTTATGAAATACTTCTAAAGGGAAATCCTTTAGAATTTAGAATCCTTTGGTGCCTCCCCATCTTGTTTACAACTTCCTTACCCTGAGAACTATAATTCACATGAAGAAAAATAAAACCAAGGAAAATTGTACCTTATGCTCCAGCTGTTCTTCGAAAAGCTTGTAAGTCATTACACGTTAACTGAAATTCATTGAAGTCATTAAAGCCATTTTTCCCCAAAGCCAGCTCTCCCTGAACACCCTCTACTGTTTGAAATGGCAAAGAGAAACAGTGATAGGACCTATTTATGCCTGTTTGAAGGTGAGTCTATACTATCTGATTTTTAATTCCAATCTATCCACCACAATCAGGTACACCACACGGGTCCCTCAAACCACATGTTCCCAGCAGCCTGACCACTGTGACAGCGTCAAATTCCTTCTCTCCACTTACAAAGGCACCTTATGCTAACTTTAGAGCACCACTTTCCAAGATCAATGATAATTGACTGATTAAATATKCCTAATGCTGCCAGAATGTGAGCTGATTGTGTAATGGTGCTAATTAGTAACTGCCAGAGCTCATTCCAATTATTAACCTTTATGAATGTCATTTTTGAAGATAACAGTTTGCAACACTGCTTACTGCAGCATTTGTAATGMTTTTTGTCACATGGGATGAGAAGGAGCACAGCAACCAATGAAGCTGAGATAAAACACAGGAAAGGAGTCCTAAGAACAAAGGATTCTGACTTGGCTTTCTGCAAGTGATACAGGGACTTTAACAATAGAAAACTGGACTATCTGTGCTAAGGAATTCAAGAACTCAGTTTTCCACAAGATCTGAGCTCCTCAATAACACCACTGCCAAGCATGCCTCAAAAGCTTCCTAGCAGTGCAAGTACCAAACCAATTCCAGATGTACCAGAGGGACATGGGAAAGTGCCATGTCCAGTGATGCTCTGGAACCAGACAGGCATCAGAACAAGTTTGCTATTGCATACTGAGGAAAAGTACCATTCCCATGTCTGCACAGTCACAGCACTGATTCTTCTGACATGTTATGTGACAGAGGATGTTTCATGACAAACCACACCATGCACCCTTCTTGGATCAGAATCAGCTAAACAACTAAGTTAGACCACAGCCTTCCTAACTTCAACTTTATCTGTCCCCTAGACAAACCATGTGCATTATCACTATATAAAAGGAGCACTTTCAAAAAGGAAATATGGGCTCCTTGTAAGTCTCAACCACAGATGGGCCATGTTCTTGTGCCCATCACTGTTAAAAAGCCACAGGACACCAAACATATACAAACTCTTCAGGTGGTGTGACTAAAACCCCTCAGCCCCTACAATTAGGCAGTGTTGGTGCAGACCACTCTCCAATCCTCAGCAAGGCAAATGGTCCACTAGTCCCCCCTACCATATACTCTTCCAGAAAAGAAACCCCAGAGCTCTTCTTCCTTTGTTCCCCATGCCTTGTACAAAATAGAAAATGCACACTTGGGGGTAAAATGCTAAATGTTCTGTGGTAACTCTATATTCCTCATAGACATCCCTTTTATCTTTATTGGTTACACATATTAGRATCAATGGGATTTTAATCTTCCAGGGGACATTTACTCTTTACTTTGCTAAAGGCACGCTGAATGATGTACCATGGTCTACTGCTTACTCTGTAGCTTAACTACTCCGTGGCAATATAACATTATATCTGAAACCTGACATTTGAACAGATKATCTTACTCCCCTGGTTTTCTTCAGACACACTTACAGCTGCAAGTAATCCAAAGAAAGGACAAGGTTTCCCTCAGAATGGCTTTACAGAGGCTTGTGTCTGGGGTACCTCATGGTCAAGCTTTTCTGTGAAGTAATTACACAAGAAGTAATCCCTGAAGTAATTACACAAGACCCAGAGGAATCATACTTATTGATTTTTCAAGGAAATTCATACACCCCTGTGTGGTGATGGATGTTATGTGATTCTCCTGTCTCCAAACTAAGACCTGGGAAATATTACCTGTGTGTCAGCTACTCTTTTCCAAGCTGTCCTGACTTGTGCTCTGAACCTGCTCCCTACTCACCACTCCCCAGACCAAAAATCACAACCAGGCTTCCTTCTTAAAACAAATGATTCCTACAATTTCTAACATTTCAGAGAAAGAGGTGCAAGAGGACCAATGTGCATTTCTCTTTCCATGAGGCTTTTTTGAGCTCAGACTCCCACAAGGCCAGAACCCAGGCCCCAGTGATGGGTTGCTCTTTCTTTCTGCATAATTCTCTCCAGGCACAAGTCAGRACTTTTTGTAAAAAGAGAGCCCTGCACTCCTGGCAGTAGTTACAAATAGCTGGAGATTGTTGCATTTTGAATGCACCAGAACTCACCCAGGTCAGTTCACAGTGCATCTCTCAACCCTGGACAAAATACCTGATTTTGGGGTAAGGCTTGGCAGTAACAGCTGTATTARTAGCCCAGCCATCTTCCTGTTACCTGTCTGCTATTATCATCTTCCTCACAGATACCCTGAGYTAGACTACAAGATCCAGAAAACAACATTTAACAGTCCTGTTACAGAGGCCAAAGGATATTTTTKGATTTATCATCAACTCAACCTTTCCAATACACCACCAGATTTTTGCATGCCTGACTAGACCTGCAGGATGCTGAATGCCCAGCTGCTAGTCTGCTGCTAGATTCAGGCATCTGGACAGCAACCTTCAGGGAAAACTGGATATAACTGACTACTAATATTTATGGRGTCAATTTTCTAAAGTAACTGGCCTTCAAAGACCCAGAAACAAGGCCTAGCAATCTGGTTACAGAAAGGCCTCACTAGTCTCCTACAGTTTTTGTTCAGAAGTGGAAATCCTACATGTAAAAATGCACTAGCTTCCCATGATCTAGCAGYTTACAAGAGCTTTCATTTTCACTTGGTCAGGCACATACTGTAAAAGAACTGGCTGACAGATTTTACAGATGAAGCACATGTGTTAAGTAAATAAATCAAGGGCCGCCTTCCAGGCTGGGGAAATGTAGCCCTTTGTAAATATTATTTGGAGAAGTGACCACTTCATATGGGCACTTTTAACTTCATTAGAAGCCTAATGAATCTACCATGGACATAATGAGAGAGACAGACCAGACTACAAGAAAGATGGAAGGATTTCTTGCAAGTTTTTTTAACAGCTTTTCTCCACCCTTATGATTATTTATAGCGATTATAAAATAGCAGTGCATTTGGGGAAAAAAAAAAGAAAGAAACCACCACAACATAATAAAACATCAATATAAACAGACACAACCATGTTGAAATACTAAAGTACTAAATTCTACAAGTTGCTTGCAAAGCATCCAAGATTTATGGCTTGATCTGAAGCCTAATTGGAAAGAACAGAAAAGCCAAGGGAGGAAGGAGATGGGAAGAGAAAGGAAAAGAACAGCTTGGTTCAAGAGAAATCCTGTAAGGTGATGCAAAGCCTCTCTTCAGTGTGGACAGGGGCACTGCCCTGCCCCACTGGAGCAAGCACGAGGTGACACCAACACAGAAATGTTCTGTGCAAGAAYCTGGGGCTCCTTATGCAGGCCTGACTGCCTGGAGAGTACGTGGCAGTATCTATCTCTGTTAGACTCATCAGAGGCCAGGGAATTTCTGAGCCACAGATAAAGTCTTTGCACGTACTACAATCCTTGAAAGATTTTGTGTCTGATTCTAGGAACCCACCTAAAACATGAATAAAACCAGGCTCCAGAAAGGAGATGCACAGATTAACTACATATCGTCCTGACAACCACATTCTTCTACTGGCTCTGAACCTTAGATCAATGCTTCTTTATTCTTCTTGGAACCAAAGAATTGCTGAGGTTGGAAGGAATCTTTGGAGCTCATCTAATCCAACCTCCTGCTCAAGCACCTAGAAGACACTTGCCCAGGATCAGTCCAGATGACTTTTGAATATGTCCAAGGGTGGACACACCACAATCTCCTTAGACAACCTAAGCCAGTGTTCAGTCACTAACACAGTAATAAAATTTTTTCCATCCAYGTTCAGAGGAAACATCCTGAGTTTCAGTTCATGTCCATGCATTGTCTCTTGTCCCGTCACTGGGCAGGCACTTAAAAGAGCGTGGCTCCATCTTCTTTTCCCCCTGCTTTGAGGAATTTGAACATATTGTTGCAATCCACCAGTCCCACTCCAGCCTTCCCTTCTCCAGACTAAAGAGCTCTCCCAGCCTTTCCTCCTATGAGATGTTCTACCCACTCACTTTAGTGTGACCCTGTCCATACCACATAACATTGTAARATTTTTAACATACTCTTTTCTGGCCACTTCCTCTTCCAATCCTAGTAGATGAGACTTAGTATGGAAACTCTTACGTAATTTATTAAGAAAGTTTTATTTTTCACTAGTCTATTTGCATATGTATAAGCAAATTTAATGTGTGGTTTTCATTACTACTGGCACAGATTCCCATTGAATGCATTCCCTACTAATCYGTGCCAGCGAAACTCCTCTGCACAGCAAAGAGCGATCAGAAAAAGACATTAGTAAGGTCAAAACAAATTCAACTTTATGTGTGGCTTCCCGCAAAAAGTTTCGCAGACGACATCCAGATCTCATTAGAATGTAAGATTAGATAACTCAACAAAAGGAGCAGCTCTTTAAGGAGAGCAGTGGAATTGCTGCTCCAAACGATAAAAGAAGCGATGGAGGAGTCAATTCCTGTTAACAGGTGCGGCTCTGCTGATGCAGCAACAGTCACAACACCCACAGGATCTGCAACAGCAGGTTCTTGGCTACAGACTCCCTCCTGAGTGCTGCCTTGCTGCTTCTAAACAAGTAGGCAAAGCACTACAAACACACTTTACCTGCCAGCCCTGACAAGATGACTTCATAGGGACAGTGAGGCTTCAAAAGCACATTTGCTCTTGGCAAAGCTTCCTCTGACCTGCTCCACCAAAGCCCAGAACTAAATGCCTGGGAACATGACCRGAGCTTGAAATTTATTGCTGATGAGATAGGATGTCTCCTTTCTTCAGGAGCCATAACCAAAGAAATTCACCAATAAGAACAAAAAAGCTATAATAATTATAGCATATATTAGTTGAGAACACAGGGACAAGCATATTCTTCCAGCTTTCTAGAATACTTCATTTGCTTCCACAACAAATTTCATTAGTTCACACTGAGYTCCTAATGCTTATAAATCTACACTGGAAATACCTTTTGGCATTAAATTCCCTAAATTCCCCATTATCTAGTTTTCTGGAATGGAACAACTAGAGATCATAACAGATCTAAGTGTCCATTGACCCAGCTGAGTGCCTAAAAGGTCTAGATTAAAATTAAATTATGCCAAAGATATTTTTGGTCAGGATTTTTGGGGGGAGGGGTTGGGTTTTTTGGGGTTTTTTCCAAGCTACAATTTCAAAGGTTACTTCCAGGCCAATGAAACACCTTTACTTACAAAATGTGGTAGCATCCAAGAGATACCAAGTGATGGAGATCCCACCTGTGATGCAGAAGACTCAAATYCCTTGTTTGAATAAGATGGTCACAGTAGACACACCAAATTACAAATATTTGTGTTGCCTGTTAATCTGCCACAGAATATTCTTGGTAAAGTATATGAAAGAGATAAAGCACAGCATGATTTCTTCCCAGGGTCTGTCATCCAGTTCTCTGGACTTAAAGATCTCCAGATCCCAAACCCACTAAAATACTGTGCAATATCACGTCTCCAGCACAATCCCAGCAATTCCACTAGAATACTTAAAGCATGAGAGCTCATTGCTGACAAATAGATAAAAAAAAAGATGTTTCTGCAACTCTGATCCAAAACCTGTAGACTTGTCTGTTCCTTCATTGTTATAAAACACTATTACGTTATTCAGCCACCAGCAGAAAAATCCTCCATTAATTCACTGAGTCCCCTTTTGAAATCCATTTATGCTTTTATTATTTCTGCCTCACAGCATCCTGTAGCAATGAGTTACACAATGTAATTACTTGAGGAATAAAAAAGCATTTCCCTTTATACTTATTCAGAGCAAGGGCTTGAACTTGGATCTTCCACACATAAGATTAGAATGAGTCTCTCCCTGGAGAGATTCTCAGTATCTCCTGTTGCAGCTCTTTTGTAGAACATAAATAATTCAGGAGAGATGGCTGGGGCTCTTACCTGAACCGTGGAAAATTAAAGCAAAACAYAGCTTGTTTTTCTCTCTGTACACTTTGTTTGGAATTCCACTTTCATCCCAAGAACATTTCTTCAAAAGTGGGGAATTTGATAAATTGYCTTTTCTTTTTGCTTCCCTGTATTCAGCTAGAAAACAAGATGTATCCAAAAGTTCACAGGTCTATATATTAAAAGGAGCATCCCAGTAGCCCAGTTTTAGCTATGAGATCAACACATATGTACAAATACATTATCTCTCTAGGTATACTCAAAGTGCACGTTTCCCACCCAAACACATCTGCAGCWTCCACTGTCAGTGATCAGCCCAGTCCTCTCACAGCCACACATTTGAACATCAACAACTTCAGCCCTGTTTTCAAGCTGCAAAATCTGTGTGAATGGGGCACAGAGTGGGGATRTGTAGCACAGGTTAGACAGGAGTTACCTGAACGTGAAAATGTGAACCCCTGTGCTCCCACCATGCAACACCAAAACGAGGTTCTGGGGCAGAATACAGGGAAAGCCAAGATTTACCTCTTCAGAGATTCACAGGTATAAATAAATAAAGCATGGGCATTTATTTTGAAAAYAGCAGACTATCCAAAACACCATTACAATCTGCAGTTCTTTTTTTATTAATTCTCTCCAATTCAGTAGGAATTTCACCAAGGAATAGGGATGAGCAGATGCAGGGGGTAGCRCATTAATAAATCAAAAGTGTCATTAAAATTTGTAAACTAGTATCTTCKGGGAAGTCTTGGCAATTAGTCTCAGAGCTTTCTTGGCAAACAAAAAATTAATAAATCCAAAAGGCTCCCTGTCTGATGACATTCCCACCCCCACAGAAAGGTCACTAATGAAGCAATTAAGAGACACAACAAATGGACCAGTCAGCAAGCTGGCTCACAAAAGACAAATGAGCTCCATGAAGCAAGAGGACTAAGACATCTTAATAAGCAAAGGTGGGACTTCAAACCACACACCACTCCAAGACAYGTACAAAGGCTTTTAGATTCATTTGCTGGGATAATACTTTTTACATCATTTTGCAGTGGCCCCCTTGGTCTCCACCATCTCTGAGGCAATATTAACACAACTACAGCAAGGAACCACCAGACAGCAAAGGTGTGTACATGATTATTCTCTTTTTGGAAAATCCTGYGGGATATAACAGGGCTAGGGAAACATTGGGAAGGAGACAAATGAAACTTCTCTACAGAATTTAGGCTTATACTTAAAAAATAAAGTATTAAAAAAAGGAAGTCTTATCTTCATTACTATTAGTGATTTTGCCTAATCCTAAAGCATAGTCCTGAATTTAAGATAAACCTAATAATTTTTAYTATTGGACATTTAAAACAGTTTTAACTCACACTATCCCTTTGTTGTAATGACAGCATCTCCTTCTAGTATTAACTGCAAAGAAAGTRTGCTCTGGACACTACCTGGGGCTCTGGTGCATTTGAGGAGGGCTAAACCTATTGTTCATTCTGTTCAACTCCTTGAATTCAGTTTTTTTTTTTAAGTTACCATGACTCATCCCATTCAGCTACACAYAGCCCAAACAAATCTGAACAATCTCTTCAGTATATTTCCTGACATCCACAATTAACTATTTGTTTAGATCACACTGTTAAACTAAGGGCCRCTATTTTCATTTGGCAGCAGCTGGGCCAATATGCAGTTACTGTGCATGTCCCAAAGGGTTCCAGTGTGGCTCCCATGCCAAGGTGACATCTATGGCATCTATGACTGCCAGCCAGGATGAACTGGACCAGGCTGAACTGGACCACCCACTGTGGGGAAACAACTAATCATCAAGAGTACTGGAGGTTAAGAACTGCTTAACTCTGGGATTTTGCTGAAGGTGTGCACTGATGGCAACTCAGGGAGCTGGGAGCCTCAAGGAACAACTCTCATCCCACATTGTGGTCATCTGCTGTGWTTCCCTGTTCTCTTGGCTCTTCAGCAAACACAATCTGCACCTAACAGCTCTTGACCACAAAGATTTTCATAGCTGGCTCTGATAGACTAAAAAWACACCATCATTAAGCTAAGTTATTTATACATTCTAGCCAAAAGCAACAGTAGAGATGCCAAACTTTTGGTTGCCCTGGTTTTCAAATCCAAGAGAGATCAGGGTGCCTGCACTCACAGCTGGCTCCTTCCCTCAATGCCCTGATGGTGGCTCACTGCAGATACAAGAAACCCTTCTCCTCATCAGCACAGGATTTCTGCACTTTGCAGCATTATTAAAAAGTGCCAAAGAAGATGCAATAATGGGAAGCATTACTACTTTGAAAATCAGCTCCATTAATTTTACGCCTGAATACAATCATCCAGAAAATAGCACATATCGAAGATGCATGTCATCAGCATAAAAGTGGAAAATTATAAATGTAATCAAATTTGACAATACTGAGAGGAGATGTCAGCTGCTGGTCATGGAGACTGCATTTCAATACAGCAAACTCCAGGAAAACTGCAATGGCCCAGTGGAGCCAAATCAGTATTAAACAAGAGGTTGTGRCACAAACCAGAATTTACCATTCATAATCCAGTCTAAATAATGTATTGACACYGGGATAGAAACACTCTTAAGAAAGCTCTGTCATGACCTCTTTCAGGTTTAGCTTGTTTTACAGGGGATGATATGGAAGTTTGAGTCATGCTTTTTTCATCTCCTGATCCCTGACTTCTTTACTCACSAGTCTAAGAAGCTGCTATATCTGGAGCAACCAGACCAAGCCTCAGTTCCCAAAGAGTGGTTCATAGAATTCACAGAATCACTGAGTTGGAAGAGACCTTGAAGATCATTGAGTCCAACCCATGCCCTAATACCTCAACTAAACCATGGCACTGAGTGCCACATCCAGTCTTTTTTTAAACATCCAGGGATGGTGACTCCACCACCTGCCTGGGCAGACCATTCCAGAACTTTATCACTCTTTCTGTAAAAAACTTTTTCCCAATATCCAACCTATATTTYCCTTGGTGCAGCTTGAGACTGTGTCCTCTGGTTCTGTCAGTTGCTGCCTGGAGAAAGAGACCAACTCCCACCTGAMCACGACCAACTTTCAGGGAGCTGTAGAGAGTGATAAGGTTCACATCACACCACACTCACCCTTTCCCACCTAGAGCAGGCCTATGAAGCCAGCTCTATGTGCCACACACAAACCTAGGACACAGAAATCAGTGTGAGCTGGGAAATTTTTGCAATGCTAGAGGTACACTGGCACATGCTGAGGGTCTCTGGGGACTGTGGCAGGCTTAAGAGGCAATTCCATGGGAGGAAATGATGTGAAGCCCTCTGGTATTTCAAACAGAGCTGAATGAAACAGCAATGCACRACATGAGGCAGCCTGCAACCAAGCTGGGGGGTTTTATTCGTCTCTGCTCCAAACTAGGGCTGCAGCTGCTGCATTTTGCAGCTGCCTCTATTAAAAAAGCTGAAAGGGTTTTTTTCTAACTCAACAAAGAGACTGAGACAACAGAGTAAGCTCTTTAGGCACAGCAGCCACAAGAGTAAAAAAACTGCTTGGGGATTTTTGACTGCTGCCATGGAGACATAATTTCTTGGTTAATAAACAAAAAAAAATATAAATATATATAAAAATTTTTTCATCATCATTTTAGCCTCTTAAACAGAAATAGTCACAATKTTGGGTTAATGCATGGGCCAGCATYMTGTACAATCAGATAATTTAGCCAGGAAAATAGCCAGAGGAGGTGAGCTCCAGGGGACCCATCTGAGGTGGGTAAAATGGTAGCAGGGACTCAGAGCTGACACATGCAGGTGCTTGCACTTTGGAAGAAAATCTAAACTGCTCCCCACTGCCCAATTAGCTGATGTGTTGCAGTCATGGCTGTGGCATTGATCACAAATAGCTCCTTGCTCACTTGTGCCTCTCCTGTTTCTGCATCACCCTATTGTCTCTCTGTCTTCACCTGAGATTGAGAACTCCCTTGAGATAGAAGCTGTCTTTTTAGCTACTGCAATCCAAATAAATAAAGGAATACATTCCTGATTACTAAAGCAGGCAACAATGGAAAACCTTTCATTCCAGTTATCTTAGCAGAAAGAAACTGCTCAATACACACTGGTTGAAACATTTGAAAACATTTTAAATACTACAATATCAACTTTAAATACTTATCCAGAAAGGAGCCTGGCACCTACTCTTTAGAGAGAGAGTTCATATTTCATACAGATCACTCCTGTATGCTTACATTTCCTCATGGAGAATGAAGTTTGATGCAGGGATCCTGGCCTACAGGGAGTCTGGGAATTAGAGGTGCTCCAACAGCACTTCAAATCAAAACCATGTAAGTTTACAGATTTAAAGGGATTTTTTTCCTTTTGTTGATAGAGAAGAGATGTCAGTGGGGTAACAAAAATTCTACGTAAAGCATATGGCCATCCCTTAATTCATTTTTTTATTTAAAGCAGGCAGGATTCTTTACTACACAGTTAGATAGTTCACTAGGCAATGAGAACTGATGAAGGGTTTGCACGTCTAAAACRTCAAATAATTTTTACAGTTATATTTGTTGACCTATGAAAAAGAAATCTCTCCAGAAATTCATAAACAACTCACACCATCACAAGTACAGTAAAGTAGCAATAAAGTAGCTTCCTTTCATAGGAGGAAAATTATCACCTCCACTCAACTCAGTGGGGAAAAACAAAAATCTGAACCACAACTGACAGGTATCTCCTGTGATGAAGAAGAGATGTGGCATTCACAAGGAAGAGGGGCTGTGTGGGTGTGTATTTTTTCCTTGAAGCTGGCTGCTTCAAGGCTGGCTGCTTCAGTAGCAATAAAGACCTTTTGTGTGATTTTTTGAGCCCCAGAAGCATGMATTTGGATATTAGAGCAATGTCTGTGTTCTTGCATTCAAATGCTGACTAGAATTTCCCCTGCCTAAGCTCATACCAGCCTGATATAGGAGCAGTTTTCAAATGTAACTTCTAATTCTTCTCTCTTCCTCTGTTGCTCTCACTCCCTTTTTTAATTACATTCAGGATGTTTTCCTATTGATTTACTTGTTTTTGTATTTAGATGCAGGGATTAGAAATTCTTTTTATATGGAATTCAGTTTTCCATTAAAAGAAGCCTCTCATGCTATAAACCCAGGGGGAACTGAGGAGGAGATTTTGATGCAGGGAGCAGGTGGAGGCAAGATGGTATTTGGAGATTGCATTGCACTCTGCTCTATCTCAGCATCCTTTGCTGTGTAATTCATTGCTCTCTGCCACAAAAGCCACACTCCTCTCTTGTGAAGGCAACTGTATTTGCCAAGTGGTCAGGATAGATATCAACAGCACCAYGGCTCAGATGGGCAGGCTCAGACTCCTGGCTTAGTCATATTTCSATAACACAGGAAAAAAACCAAACCCCTTGGAAATGTACAGATCATCTTTTGATACACTGTTGAAGTTGCATTTCGTTTGTGATTTGTCTTGGGGCTCAAAGAGTCTGCAAAAAGTATCTAGAGAAAGCAAACCTCTTGCCAGGAGGCTTAACATTCATTCTGCAAAGACAAATCCTCTTTTTAAAATTTTCAGGGTCTCAAAAACGAAAAGAAAATATTGAAAAACACCAATTTAAATAATGGAAAGATTGAGAGGCCTGAATGTGCAAATAGAACAGGAAATCCCAAGAAAAGGAGTATTTCTCTGGCTTATTTCTTACACTTAGTATCTATTTGCATTTCTACATGTCCTTTGCAGAGAAACTCATAGATGSTCTCCAAGATTCCACACTCCCCTGTCAAGTAAAACATGGCTTATTCCTGAATTTTCCAAGCAGAAAATAAGGTTTAGAGACCAGGAGATCTRCCTACTAGCTCTCACCCTGAGTGTTCCTCACAGACTTAGGAAAGAACCTGAGAAGTTCTGACTTCTCAACCTCTCTGAATCTCCAGGCCCCCACTGGCCCCTATTTCACTGGAGACCAGCTGCAGAAGAGTTCCAGAACACGCTCCCACAAAGCAGTGAGTTCTCCCAGCTGACCAAGGGCTGGATGCTTTCAATTGTATTGATGGTTAATTACATTTCTATCACTTTTGGAAGCCTCTAAAAGGGGTGCTGCTATAACCTTTCTGCAGAGCTCAGGTGATGCTGCAAACTCAGGATAAAGACAAGGCTTGCCTGTTTGTTACATTATTTATGCAGGGCAGATTGTTTGGCAATTACATTTAAAGTACAATCACTGTGCCATTTGTACTTGCTACGTAAAGAGGCAGAAGTTTTTTAAGGCATTAATACTTTGAAAAGTACCAGGGTAAGTGGAAATTACTGTTCTCTCTTATTAGCTCCATGGTTATTTATACTTTTGCAGATTACCATGGTGCAGTGCAATTAGGCTTCTTAAGTACTGTTCAAATTGAGAAGTTTCAAGAGCTCTACTGAATAATTAACCCTTAAATACATTTACAGGAATAAACCTTCAGYAAATGGCCAAAGCCTGTTCCAAACAGAGGCTTTTAAATCACCTGTGAAGAAAGTAGTACAAGAGACCATCTGCCAGGAAGGGCTCACACCCAAGCWACAACTACAATGCACTGACCATTCCACCAACTACACCCTGAGCAGGTTTCACAACAGCTACAATACACCAGGTAAATCTAAAACAAAGCACTTGGACTCACCAGTCCCTGGCTGGTTTTTTTTTTATTTTGTTTTGTTTTGTTTTTATGTACCTAGGGTAAAAAACACCTGATAGCAATTCTGTTAAAGGCATATCACTCCACAAGCAGGATAAAACAATTTGGTGATTTCAAATATCAAGGCACTGACTTGTTTATAGGGCTAAGTTTGGGGACTGATGGGATTTTAAGTTATTTCTTAATTTTAAATGCAGACACACACTTCCAAGCACACACTCTGTCCAGAAGTATGTTTCCCCAGGGCAGGACAGTCCATCTCCCATGCCAGACTAGGAATATGGCAATTATGTGGCACCATCCAAAYACATCCACAGTGGAGAAGACACTGTGGCATCTCCAGTCATTGAGCARCTACTCTCCTTACAGCCCAACACATCCAAGTCACTACCAAGATGGCCATCTTAGCTCACAGGGGTGAGGAACAAGGCTAGGATCAGGTAAGATTATATCATACACTGTGTTTTATTYCTTCTCAGACACAGCTCTAGCAAGTGTGTACCCATCTAGAGAACCTGTTCTCATTGCCAGCCTCACAGCAGAGAGAGGAAGGAAGGAACTTGTTTAACGACACTCAAAGGTGAGAAGGAAACCAAGCTCCTCTGTGTGTCAGGGAAGTGCCATTACATGATGAAACCCTCTTGTTTGCAGGCCCCACTTCATTAAAGGAACGTGTCCTAATCTTGCACCCCTTTTCCAAAGAGCAGCTCCATTTGTCTCAGATCCTTTCCCAGCTCCTCYTGTGATGAGCTCAGATACTGCCCCATGGCCACAGCCCAGGCCAGCCCCCAGACACAGTGCTGTGATTTCCATGTTCCACRTACCTCCACAGTGAGCTCTCCGTAACACTCCCCAAGTTGAAGTCGTAGAGCTTGGTCAGAATGAGAATCACCTAGAGAGGGGAAAGGGAGGGAGTGAGAGAGAAAGGGAAGAGGAGAAAAAAAAAGGCTGATGTTAGATTTTGTAACAATACAAAGGGCATCTGAAACCACCTAAAGAAGAGCTGAGCATTATCCTATAATACTGCAACTTTAATGGATAAAAGTGGGTTTAAAAAATTAAATGGGAAATCATTAGCTTAGTATATTTATTAGCTTAGCATTGTATAACCAGTAACACTTATTTTAATCCCAAAATGTTTTGCATTTGAAATAAAACATGCCACCAGGAATTAATCAGACTTTGTGAGCTGACCTCTCTGCAACTATGATTATTCAAATTCAGGGATGGAATCAAATGCACCCTTGTTAATTCAATAGTTCAGTCTAAAATTACAGTCAATTTCTTTTGTCTCTCAACATTCTATCATTAATTATTCAGTCTCCACACAAAGAACTGGCAAGTTTTTTTATGTAGATCTCCATCCACCAAAACAGTCCATCTTGCCTAGAGTCAGCTTTGTTTTCTCCATCTGCTGTCACTGACTCCAGAGCATGGGAATTCCTAAAAGGCATCACCCTCCCCACAGTGGTAAGAGGGACATGGAGTGTGGCATTCTGCTTATGCACTGAGCAAGACAGGCCTTCACTTGCATCTTTAGTGCCCACRGACAGTCAGAGGCCCCAGGACTCACTGACTTTCTGGAGAAAACCCTCCTGAGTCATGCCCCTGCAAAACTAAGGCTGGGGGAGAGGGAGTTGAGCAGTACACAGGGGACCACAGAGGAATATACTTTCCCTCTGATCTACTTGGTGCTGTGACCTGAGATTTCACAGGTAATGTAATCCTCCTAGCTACAAGCTACATTGCCCAATGGCCTTCTCTCCAGAAAGGCAGTCRTGCATTCTTATAGCTTGGGAGCCTCTGTGCAAGCTCCCAGGCTCAGGTGGGATGAGGGAATAGAGGAAGCTAAGAGCATTTGAGAATCTGCTCCTTGCCTTTTTAGCATAACTAATGTCATACGGTTCATTCCCTTGGATTCTACAGGACCAGCCTCAAGGAAGAGCTCCAGGCCACCTCTTCATTTTTGTTTTGCATCATTTTAACATTTCAGCATCATTTCCTCCTTGCAGGATTCAAGCACAGGCCAGCTTCCCTCACATCTGCTCCAGCTGTGAGAGAGAGCAAAGTTTAAAGCTTTGCAGAAAAATGCCAAAGGATTAATCAATATCACAGCTGCTGCAGCACTCGTTTACTGTCAGCATCATACCAGGAAAAAACCTGTTCAAATTGTAAGGGACCTTGGCACGTGACTATGCACTCAGTGCCCATCTTAATGACTTTAGAATAGATGCTCCAAGCATTCCTCCCTCTCCCAGATTCACTYTTACCATCCCCTATTGCATTTTTCCCTTTATTTCCCCACGCAGAGACCTTTAGGAAGAAGATAATAGCCAAGCTGCTTCTAGCAGGGTGTGAAAAGAAACCTGCCAGGCAGATTTGAATGAGCATATGCAATTCCATGTCAGCTGAAACCAACACTATCCTATGGGGAAATAAGTCTAACATCCTTTTTAATGCAGCCTAAATCCTGCACACACCTTCCCACTCAAAGGGGGAAGAGTCAGCTGCAAGCTGCAGCAAYCAAGGTTTGTATGGTTTGTGTGCCTCCACCCTTTCCACCCAGCAGGGCAGCCTTCTCCCAGCTAAAAACCAATGAGAATRACATTTTTAGGATGTTGTCTATAATCCCACAGGCACTCAGCCRGCACTTCTCTCAAGACTCTCTAGGAAGCCATGCTCTATAGCACAAGCCCTGCCCTGCCTGGAATTGCACCCCTCGTATTGCTCACAGCTGCGGCGAGGTTTCACAAAGCTTTTGAGTTTCAAAGTCTAAGCACATTGAAGACAGCTGARTTCAGTGGATCCTGGATTTATTCCTAAACATTGTAAATAAAAGCTCTGTGTCTTGATCAAATTTCAACAGATTCTACCTTATTTCTACCCTAAATTGCAATTACAAACAAAGGTAGCATCCATACTCTCCCAGCTCTTTGTGTCTCCCCCAGATCTCCTATGCCCTATATTTTTTGAATACATCACTTATCTATTACCACCCTGCAAATCCCAGGATAACAACAGCTTTAAAGAAGTGGGCTGAATGCCACTCAGCTTCTGGGTATAAATCCATAGTAAAAGCAAGTTGTTTAGTATGACTTTTCTGGATTTTTGCCCGAGATGACTGACTAACATCCATCTCTATTTGGTGATGCATGGAAAGCACAAGCATCCCTTGAGCAGTGTCTTACACACAGTCCCAGGAAATAGCAGGAGTTTCCCGAGGCAGTGGTAACATCTACAGCAACCTGTCCCTAAAATCACTCACCACATGAGCCCAGGACAGGCAACATTCCCATACCACTAACCCAGGCAGCTTCCACTCTGCTCCCGCTCGCTTTTGAGAAAAAACACCCCAGATTCAATGCAGACAACTCTTGTAAGGGTTTGGGAGTCTGAAAACCAGGGAGGATCTGAGAGTCTGAACACACAACCTTCCCAAGAAAAGCTGCAAAAGCACTTTCCCCCTACGCACTGCCACAGAGCAAACTCAGCTGCTCAGGGAACACCATGGGGCTGAGACACAGACAAGAGCCTGAGAGGCAGGGCTGGATCCTGAGCTGTTTCATGGGCTGTGTTTGACACWGCTCTGCAGAAGAAACATCAAATCCTTCCAGAGGACATTCTGAGGCACCACCAGGCTGCCCCAGCCATGCTAAGAAGAAACATGAGGCAGGGGTAGATGTGGGGAAATACCAGATTTTCTGATATTGTGTTGTTTGAATGCTTTAGTTGAAAAAGGATGGAACAAAACAGAAGGAAAATTGGACACATTTTCCAAAACTGAATTCTGACAGGAAAAAGAAAAATTAAAAAGGGAAAGCTCTTCCTTGAGTCAGGCTGAGACATTTGGTTCCAATTTCTGCTTTGTAGTTGAAGAAGCTCAGCTTGTTTTTGTGAACACTAACAAATTACTTTTTTTTTCCATGCCAGTGTAATTTTGCATGAAAATCTAATTTTTCATTTTCAAAGCTAAATTCWACTAAAAACTGGAGATTCTACAATTAAAGCACTATTTCAAAACAAAAACATTTTCTTCCTCTGAACTGAGAGAAATCTGGAATTGCCACCCCATAGAAAATACCCACTCGGCAACATAAATTAAAACATTTTGCTCTGGGGAAAAGAAATACAAATTTATTAAGTTTCAAGCAATTCAGAAACAGCAAAAACTTCCACTTAGGCATTATTTAATCAAAATAAAGAAAACACCTTTATAGTGCCAAATTAAGCTGTTTCTATTCATCAAACCAATCTTTCCAAAATTAATTCCAAGTCAGCTCAATGTTAAACTTCATTTTGCAATGGGATCATACTTTTCACTTCAGGAAATACAGCTCAGATATGAAATTTCCTCATCTCCTGCAGGCTAGGCTCCACACACTACACTGTGCTTCCCAGGACACCCCAGGGCAGGTGTCCCTTGGGACACCAAGCAGCTCAGCTGGTTGAGAATGAAAGAACAGGGAAAGAGTCTRCAGGACAAAATGTGAAAATAGGGAGGCTGAATTACAGCTCCCTTAAGGCAATACAATCCCTCCAGAAAATGCAATTTCAAGCTGAGCTTACACGAAACTTAATGACCTGAATAATTTAACAAATTGTTTTGGTTTTGYAGACAGAAATGGGAATGGAGAAAGGATAATCAGAAAAAATAYATTTTCTTTGGAAAGAAGTGCTGTYCCAGTTCTACAAGAATTTTCTTATGTGCTTTATTTTTCACACATGCATCTCCACATTGCAWATAGGTTGGAGTTGTTTTCACTGTCTACAAAATACCCTGCTTTAAGGCTTATATAAAAAATGCCAACACTTGTCAATCATTTACCTTCAATGGTCTATACTTCAATACAGATTAAGAGCCTCTGGCACTGAGGAATCCTGACACAATGCTCTATCTCATACTAAACMACTAAATCCAGATTTAATGTGATGGACCACTTCTTTAAATTAAGAGACAGCAAGTGTCCTAAATTGTCCAGTTCAGCAGCCTTGAGTCTTCACATAACTTGGCTAGTATGAAAGCAGAAAAATTACAACCAGGAACATTAGCCTACATTTCATTCCATCTCAAAAACACATTCCTGAAGGGATCCTTATTTTTCAGGCAATTATCAGGATTCTTCAAGTCCACAAATCACAAAAGTACTCAGAAGCTTTTCAGAGTGTTTGGTGGTGTAACAATCTTCCATGCCAATAAAATTTTACCATGAAGGAAAATTACTTCAATTCATTAAACCCAGCTCTAGATCTTGCCAATTCTAAACTGGCAAAGTGCTTTSCATATACCCAGAGTGGAATATATAATTCCTGTTTCCCACAAATTAAGAGTGCAAARGCACTGCAGCTCCTTCAGCAGGTTGACAATGAACTTCAGAACAAGTGAAAAGCACCACACCAAAGGCTGTGTGGAGACCCTGCACTCCTGTGTGAGGGGACACTCATATTAGAGACATGAGAGGGAAGAGCACAGGAGCCAAAGTAGATGCCAGACAGTCACCTGAAAGGCCAGCTCTGATTCACTTTGTGAGACATCTCTTCTCTGAGTGATCCTGCTCAGAGAAGAGATTATCAGCACAGAGATTARCACAACTCATCAGTAGCCCTGTGTACATATTTGCCAAGTGTAATTAATAAAGAGTACAGGGATGAGCAGYAGGCAGCACAGAGCACAGCAGAAAGAGGACAGACAAATGTACATGTGAAAAATGAGAGCTCTCCACTCACTTGYTCTGGCGTGCTGGGGTCTCTGTCTCCTGCCCGCAGACATATTTCCATGATGCTTGCAACATTTTCTACCCTCCAAGCCAACCACAGGAAGCTTGTCTGCAATTTCCATCTGCCATTCCCCAATCTATATGAGAGCTGCAGCAGCCAAGAAGTAAACTTCAAATGTGAGCAACCACAGGATAGTGGGAACCAGTGTCAGTAAAAATGCTCACAGCCAAAGACAAATTGGCTTAAAATGCTCTGGGACTTAAACACCAGCAGCACTTATATTTATATTTATAGGTCCTGATGTTTTCTTATTTGGGATTTTTTTGAGGGTTTTGTTTGTTTGTTTTGGGTTTCTTTTTTTTTGGTGGTCGTGGGTGGTTTTCAAGGAGCAAGATTATTAGCTAAAGCTGGACTGACTGGCAAGCACATTCATGAATTTCTAATGCACTCTTTCATGCAATCACTTCATTCAAAGCTAATTCTTTCAAAAGCTACCAATACCAGCCAAATTTTTCCCAAACAAACACTCAAAAGATGGGGAAAGGACAACTTACATGTTCAATCTATGTTTGTGCTTAAGTGGAAACTGTGGTAGGCTGACCCCAAGCAGGAGCTAAGCACCAACCCAGACACTGACTCTGTCCCACCCCAGGCTGATGGAGGAGAAGGCCAGAAAAGCAAAAGTGAAAAAAAAACCTTTGTAATTCCTGACAAACACATTGTCATTAGTCAAGGAAAGGGAAGAAACTATAAATAAACAAACAAGTGATATAAGGGCAGTCATTGACTGTTCTCCACAGCAGACCAATGTAAAACCAGTCTTAGAACACAGTTACTATTGTTGAGGATGATGTTCCATGGAACACAACACCTTTCTGACCTCCTCCTTGGATGGGCAGAGTGAGAAACAGAAAACTTGACACTGTGAATCTCTGTTCAGCTACACCTAAAACACTGATGTGCTATCAGCACTGCTTTAAGCTAGAATTCAAAACACAGCATGGCACAGACTGCTCTGAGGAAAATTATTCCAGTACAAGTGTTTTCCTGGGTCAAGGTAGCATGATTCTCAAAAACAATCACTAAATAATCCTGGTCTCATCAAAATCTCTTCACACAAATACAACCTCAAAATTCCATGTGCGCATGCGAGTGATCACACTATGCAACATCACCACCCTCATTTCCAATGGAGGTCTGAGTGCAGTTGCCAATACCCAAGAGTGCCATCTCCAGTTGAGAGAAGCATATAGAACTATTACAAAGCTCCCAGGAGAGGAATTTAAATTCCACAGGTGTTAACAGATTCTGCAAGCATCACCACTATGAAACAAGGCAAGTAATAGCATCTTTGTTTTACTGATGAGGAGGCAAAGAGAGGTTAAGTGAAATTTTAAGTGTTTCTCTACATGGGAACACTCAGAAAGAAGATTCCAAATAAACTTCTAAGAGTTTGGTTCAATACACTTTGCAAATAYATATGAAAAGTGAAAGACTACTTTATTCTGAAAAAGAATCCATTGAGGAATTCAGCATAGCTGAAAGAATCCAATTCAGCACATTTCGATAATTTAAGGTAAGAGGCATCATCTGGAAGATAAAATACCAGTCTGAGTTCACCCAGAGTAAGAGAATGATTAGCTAAAAAGGAACACATACACCTTAGCACCAACATCCCCTTTTTTTCCCCAGTCTGGGGAGCATAGCTGAAGAAAACTTATCTCCAGATAATAGAAGTTAATGAATTGCACATCCTAAGATGCAATAAAAAAGCCAGCAGAGGTGCTGACAACAAACACAGGCCAAATCCTGCCCCTGGAAATCACAGTAGAACTTGTGTAAGAGTAAAGCTTTGCCAACTAAGCTTGCAGCAAAGGACTTTTCCTTACTTTTTTTCTTTTTTTTTCTTTCATTTTTTTTAATCTCTGGAGAGAAGAAAATGATCTGTGGGTGGCTTCAGGCAGTGCAGACAAAAGAGGCCTCTGAAATTGAAAGAGACAAATCCCAAGATCACACACAGAAGCAAAACATGTTCCAGTGAACTTGTGATCTCCAAACAGCTGAGACTGTCAAATTTGTCCTCAAAACAAGAACCAGTAACTAAAAGGAGGATATTCRCCTTTAATCCTCCTTTGCCTGTGCTTCTTATCACTTTCCAGTGGGAAAACTGCCACAGCAGGTTCCTTCTGTCCCCTGCTCTCCTCCCTTTCAATATAGATCAGGCACCACAATGGGCTGGAGCCAGAGCAGAAGTCTTCCCATCGGCACAGCTGGAGACAGATCACATTATCTTCACAAAAGCACCTTCCAGATGTAAGCAGCAGTGTGAAATTCCCATTTACAGGACTTGCAYTGAATGAACATAATCTGAGGGTGCAAAAAGAAAAAAAAAACCAAACCCAGAACTAAAACTACTACAAGTGCCTTGCAGAAAGAGCCAGAACTGGAAAGCCCAACTCTCTCTTCCTGTCCTGTTACAAGCAAAAGCAGGGCAGGAAYTTTGTGTGCTGGTTCCCTTGGATGCCTTGGCAATTCAAGGGCAAGCCCAGTCTGTCAAAGAAGAAACACCCATCAGCATCAACACAGAGAGACACCTCTTCCAGAGTCATGGATCTACCTTACTGTCCTCTCACAAATCTAGAAAGTGTTTTTAATTGAATGTGACAGGATCTTTCATGCTTTTAGTTTCAGGCATTTTTTTGTGCATGGACTGTAATTTAGGATATGTTCAGAGATGCCTAGCACATACAAATCCTTGCTGTGGCAGTGAATGCAGCTGAATAACCCCACTAGCAAAGCAATGACTAATGACTCCAGGACTCAGAAAAGGAATTGGACTATAATGTTTTACAACAATGTGGGAAAAGAAGTCTGATTTTCCTCCTCCCAAGGCACACATTCCAATTATCAACCAAAGGGAGGGTTTTCACAGCCACCAGCTGTATAGTGGCTGCAAGTCAGCCACAAGGCTCTTTCATCTCCACTACCCATTATAAATTGGGCAATACCTCTGGTGCAACATTTTTTCCAAGAAAGTAAGCAATAAAATTGGTAAATCCTGCCTCAGTTTCAGCAAATATATCTCCTTCATACCCACATGCTTACCTTTAGTGTACGCACACACACATAAAAATTGTAACTCTGATTACAATTGTGCAAAAYCTCCTTAATAAAGAAATAAATGAGATGCCTACAGCAATCCCTAAAGAGCAGCTGGATCCTGTCCCAGAGGCTGCAGGAGAGTGCACACACCTGTGTGCATCTGTGTCTATGTCTGTRTAATATAAAAGCAATTATCAGCCACAGAGAATCAGGAGAGAATGTCTGGAAAAGGTGTGGTAATTAGGAATAAATTAGGAAGGGAGGGTGGACACACCAACACTATTGGCAGCTTGTGAGTAGCATTAGGCAGAGAAGTCAGAGACAGAAAATACTCCCCAGATTATCTGATCCACSCCCCTGACAAAGCACAGTTTTACCCTACAGAATTTTCCCCAGCTTTTCAGGATGGTTTTTCTGCACATAAATACACATTCCCACCAGAAAAGACATCTAGATTGCTTAAAATAACAGAAGGCTGAGCTTTATCTCTGTGTAACTCAGTTTAACATAAATACAATCTCTCCTGTCAGGTAGTGATATGATTTAAGGTTCCCCTATCATACCTTATAAGAGGTGATAGCAAAGAACTCATTATTTATTTATATTGATTCAGCAACCCACACTAGATCACATATGCCAGTTCTTCCCCCTTGCTAAGAAGCCCCCCTCTAAAGCCTTGGAAACTTTAATTTTATCTTTTTTCCCTTCTCTGTCTTCCTTTTAAAGCTGCTGTGTGCACTCCTCCAAGTTCAAGAAGAAAATGAAAAAAAGGCCCTAGATACTTTGCTGGCTCAGTTCTTATTCCAATTATCTCCTGATACCATCCACGAAGCAGCAGATTTTGTGCAGCAATTTATCTCTGTGGAGTCAGTACATTTCTGCTGAAGGGCCATTTAAAGCTTCTGACATGGGGAGACCTGGAAAGAAGGAATGACTTGAATTCCAAGTGTGGGTACACTACCTTCAGAGGACATTTCTCCATCTCTCAATTTAATTAAAAAAAAAAAAAAAGTAAGGGAACATAGTCTTTTGAGATCATATCAAGTGCCAGGACAGGAAAGGGTTTTTCTTGAAGGCAGGAGTATCTGGTTCTATAAAAGAAGCTAAAAGAAGCTATGTGGGAAATTTTGTGTCTGAGGCATTTCTGACAGGAAGAGGAAAAAAAAAGTTCTCATGAAGGTAATTTTTCAAGAAAATTCAGGCTGCTTATAGCTGTTCCATTTTGGACTCCAGGTTCTACTCAGGTACTCTCACTCCTCTCACACACATGCCCTCTCAGCTCTCCCCTGCATATTTACATATACATATATAAATATTAGTGATCTTCAGATTCCAATTAGCATCTCAAACAGTTATTGATCAGTGCATGGCCAAGAGATTCTCTCTCCCGTCAGGGACAGAAGATGGAGTAGATATCATCCTGCTGAAGTCCACTCCAGCCTCATGCCTACAAAGGCTTACTGCTRGCACAGGAGAACCAGTCCAAGAGCTGGAGTTTTACAGATGTTACCATGGAAGAACATGTTGGGAGATAAACCCTCACATCTGTTTTTAGTGGCCAGTTAGAAGACCTTCCACTCCTGCAAATCCAAGTACCTTAGACTTTGGCTCGTTTCCCTCCTCACAGCAGCCCAGGGAAAGAAGGATTGTTGCAGTTTGCCAAATGTCAAGTGTAGCACAGAGGGAAAAAGGGCAAAATGCACAAATTGTTCGAGTTACGGTTCTGCAACTGTCAGCATCCAATAATCAGATTTTCCACCACACATGAGAACCCACTTGAAACAACTGCAACATCATTGTACAAATTCATTATGTAATCACAATGTCTTCAATATGCAAACATAGAGTACTTATAATTAAACAGGGAAGGTGAAATATGAGAATCATCACAGGAAGAACAAGAGAACAATAAAAGTGATAATTTAGATTATATGAGTAAGTATCACAGGCAACTTGGGTCAGTCAGGCTGAGTGGGACACACAGAATAGGACAGTGCCTGAGGTAAGAGACAAGCACAAGTCAGGGCTCTTGACAGACAAAAGGTCAGAAGCAAGAGTTTGAGTGCTAAATAGCCAATTAACATATTTTTACATTATTATAGATTAAAAAAAAATTAAATGGTCTGATTATCYTATATATTAAGGTAATAAAAACGTGGTCTGTCCAATTAACTGCACTTTCCTGACCTTGAAGTTCTGTTTATGCAGTTCTCATCTGCAGCAACAAAATCTACTTTAAAACTTAGTGGCTCAACTATGGTAAGGTCAGACTCTGCCCTAGCAGCAGCTTTTCCTACTCATGTTCCTTTGAAATAATCTTTATTCATTATTTTAATCACCTTTATTGTTTTTATTTTTATTCTGTATTTTTCATGTGCACACATTTCATCATCATTACAACGGCTGAACTACTTAGACCATAAGTAGCTTTTTACTATTATTATTTGTCGCGTATCATTAAATAGTAAACCAAATTATTTTCATCTGTGAATTTTCATATRTTGCTGGGAAATTACACTCTGTCTGGGCAATTTCCTTTCTTTGCTCCTGTGCAGAGCCACTCTTGCTCATGCCAAGCACCCCTGGAGCCAGGAGGTTATCTCCTTTGGAGGGCCTCACCAAGCGGACTTACATGAAATCTCTCTCACTAGGTATTTCTAGAACGTGAGGTGGGAATGATTCTTCTGTGTATATCCACCACATTGAGCCAGATATAACATCCTTCTCTGTCTCAGCACTAAAACTTTTAATATATTCCCCCCCACCCTGCTCTCAAAAAATTTTCCTGTGAAAGACTGGCACCAGCTCATGGTGGGGTGGGAGAAAATGAAGGAATCTTTGAGGAGCCACAATACAATTGCAATTTTTAGTGTCAGTCCAATAGCTCAAAGGGGGGGTAGAATGTATTTAAGAAAAAAATCCATTCATCTGGTTTTGACCTTAGTAAGAAAGAAAATGGGTTTTTTTCCCACTTTAGAAATACCTTGTGCTAATGCCTGCATGGGGAGATGTGGAGCAGCACAGCTGAAGCTGTCAAGGGCAATTTTTCTTATAGACTTAAGTGTTCTGTTACTTATAAAAAACAAAARAGAAGCTGAGAAAAATAGAGGAACTTGAATTCCAATCTCCTTTAATGCTACATTATGGTTGAGAATTTCAAGCTGTAAAAGTAGGAAACTCAGAAGTTCAGACTCTACATTATGAACATGGATTGTATAAGTGAAAAGAGGCAAATCACCTTTGCAGAAATCCAAAGCTCTATTAACTTTTGGAATCCTTTTACAATTGGTTGAGGCCCAGAGACAGTTGGTCAGATACCTACTGGCTCCAGTCTGCAACCCTCACTTCAAAGGAAAACTTTCAGAAGGTTTGACATTGTGAAATCTCTTTCCTTTCCTTACTTAGGGATCTAAAAACTTATTTCTATGACCTGAAAGAATCTTGCCCTCCAGGAGACACAGAAATTGAAGTACATTCTCCATATCAAGCCACTATCTTATAAGAATCTCCTATAAGAATCATGGTTATGAAAACTGAGACTGCTGACATTTAAACTGGGACTACTTTTAAGATCAAGATCTAGGATGCTGAACTCTAAGAGATAGATCCTTTTTACTCATGTGTGACAAGGAAGGCTCAGTGCTTTGCTCTTCTAGTACCTGMATCACCATCAGAAGAACATCTAGGAACTAAAATCTGGAGGTCAAAAAGGGGGAAGAGACAGAGTCTCATGTTCTCTGAAAATCCTTTGCAGCTCTGCAGGGTCTCCAGATGACCTTCAGGGAATTTCACATCCATGGGCTGTAGGGTTATCTTGCACCTTGTATTGAGATATCAAAACCACCCATCACTGCAGAAGGGCTCTAAAGACCATCAATAGTCCCACTGACCATTCCTGCATTGGAGTGTTTTATGTGGTGTGCCAGAAATTTCTCAAAGCTTCCAAAAATCATTCTGCCCCTTGAGGAACATAAGAGGGAATGGCTCTTAAAAGTAAGAATGCAAATTGACTAAACAAAATCTGTAATGGCCRCTCTGCAAGGTCTGTAAGAATTTTCTTCTCCTCTTTACTGCCTTAAGAACCCTGGATTACCAGCAGAATAATCTCTCCTCTCTCTCACCAGTCACACCACAAGGTCTTGTCCTTATCAGCACCATGAAGTCATGGGAGCAATATGCTTTTCAGGAGAAAGGGTTGAGCTGGCAAAAGCTGAGAGCTCTGAACATCATCAGGGGCTGAAGCACGGTGGGGACCAGAGGGCTGAGTCAAGTAGACAGTGTCAGTGTCATCTGTCAGTGTATCAACTCTGTACAGATTCTTTGTCTTACCTYGCAGGATGCATATGTAGGAAAAGGTGAACACATCTTTTAGACTAAAGAACAAATCCAAAGGCTCATATTTTCCTCTGATGTTTTATGACTGTCCTTTCACTARGATGATAATCTACTAACTACTTCTTATAAAGCACCTCCCAAAACAGAAATATTTTTCTGGGCCCTTTTTACATCAGGACTGACAGCAAGAGCTCCAGAGATAATCTTCAGTAAACCTAGTTATTGGAACAGTGTAACCTGTTGTAAATTCACATGTAGAACACAGAAGAATGAAGATACTCCCCAGCCCAGCCTTTCAAATGGAAATTGATACAGATCTCTTTAGTAACWGCACCAGCACAAGACTGATTCCAACAGCTCCAAGCTCCTCACAACACTCCTGCAGCCAGAGCAGCTCTCATTACAAAATTGATGCACTAAAACAGGCACCAGGGGCTCAGTTTTAAACCRAGCTGTCAGAGCACCAGTGTCCTCCACTGCATCACAGAGCTCAAGTTACCTCTCATGGACTGTTGCATTTKGGTTTTCTACAAGCCCTAGCTCTTTGAGGCCAGCAATGCCTTGAAACAAAACAACRAAATCTCATATTCTCTTATTTTTACTTTTCCTTTTACACACATGCATACATTTTATATATATATATATGTATGTATGTATTATATAATTTATAGATATACATAATGATTTTTAATTATTTCCATTGCATTCTTTTCCCTCCTTTCCCTACCAAGAAAGAAGACAATAAATTATCGAAGGCTGTTTTAGATGCCTCAGATTAGCAATGCCACAGTCAGAATAGCACAGAGCACTCCTGAACAGCTAYTGCAAGCACTTGCAGGTGCCATAAGCCCTTTTCATTCAAGAATGCTGTATTTACAGTCAAACATAAAGGAAAATAAAGCCAATTTGTTTCACAAACTTCTCAAGAACAGCTTTGCATTCGCAGCACGTGTGGCATTCTTGATTAAACAAGAGATCTCCGTGAACATAATAAACCTGTAATTTTATTGGCCAAGCTCTATGAAAACAATTTAGAAGACAMGGATTGCAATGTTAAGCAAACTGCAGCCCATGTACAACACCCATGAATTATAGCAGTTTGGCAATGAGCTGGCCAGTTGCTTCTCACAGCCTTTAATAACAATCATCCACATCTTCACAGCACAATAGAAATTAGAGACACAAGAAGCCTATTAGCTCATCCAGAAAAAATAGGATTGTTCCCCATGGGATAATTGCAAATATTCAGTCCAAAGTAGATTTAAAGCTGTAAAACAAGGTAGCCTCTTTAGCAAGATTACTCAGCATGGCCGAAAAGTCAGTTCCATAAAGCTTCTTCTAAACATTAAATTTAAATGTYTCCTCTTTAAAAAGGTTTAAAGCTAGGATCTTGGTCTTCTTTGGATTCCCTTCTAGTCAATAAAAAAAAAGGGAAGAGTTGGGAGACTGACCTTCCCTGGCCAACAGCCTTCACAAACAGCTTTCCTTCTACCCAGCTCCTCTGTGTCAGCTCTCAACAGGGACATGTGGCAGTTCTAGAGCAAAATGCAGAACTTCACTGTGTCCTGTACTAGAGCAGGGGTTCTGACACAAGGCTGGGTCTAGGTAAATGTCCTTGTTGCAAGCAGTATCAGTCCTTGCTCTAAATATCAGGCTGTATTTCCACTGCCCACAAAGTCTCCATGCAGTGCTTCAGTCCCATGAAAAGTCCAGATTTAACAGAGAATTACTATGTCTATCAGAAGAGTTCAGATGTACCTGGGAGGTAGGGAATTACAAGACTTGCAGACATAAGAAYCATAGCAAGCCTACCACAAGCCAGACTAAATCCAAAGCATTGCAGCACCAAACACAACAGCATCTTCCTTTGGGCCCAGGAGAGTCAGTAAYGTCACCAAGAGTAATTTGTGTGAAAAGATGGAAACAACAGCATTTAGCACTAATTAAAACATCAATGGATCCCRAATGGGGAAACCAAAAGTCTTCAGCCTGTGCATGTTAGGTCATCTGATAATTATTAACACCCAATTTTTAAAAAGAAGCAGTAAGAAGGTGAAATTTTCCACATGACAAAACAGAGTTGGAACTCAGGAGAAGGTGCCTCTTAACATCCAAACATTCCAAGAAAAGCCTTAGCAAACTCTAAGTAACAGTTACTAGTGAATGGGTAATTATCCCCCTAAAAAACTTTGAGAAAGTTTGGGAAGYTTTCCATGCCAAGGACAATGGAAAAGAAAATGCACAAATCAAACTTCTTGGCTTTTGCATCCCTAACTTTATTTCCCTGAGAGGTTTCTTCTGAACTGTCTTCTAACAATCTTCAAAACCTCTAGTAAAATATAACATGTCCATGACTGAGACCCACTCTTACAAACTACAAAATTCCCTGCTGTTAACTGAGGCATTGTTAATGTGGTCACATTCTTCCTGCTTAGTATAAGCATTTAATGAGTGCCCTAGCCTTTTTCCTAAAACAAGCCCTAACCACTACTGTCCTTGTTATATATAGACATTTACAAGCAGGATTTCAACCAGTCACCTGCATACCCTCACTACATGAGCTCATTACATAAGAAGGTGGAATTATAAGAGACACTTTTTCTGGAGCAATCCACAGCATCTTATGTGTCCCCTAATCATGCAAATCCCAAGATACTTCTCAACTCCTCTGAACAACATCAGACCTTAACCACAAAAGTCAAAACAAAGAAATATCCCTCCAAAAAAAACTCTTCTAATGTACCATAGGAAGACAGGAAAAGAAAAGTCAAGGGCACTGCCACTGTTCTCCAGCCTTGCAGTAATGAGGGATCTGAGAAATGCCAAGATGATTGTCTGAAGTGGAACACYGAGAGCATGTCAGACACACCACATCTCTCTCCTCCACAGCTGAATGAGGACACTTTTTAAACATAGATTTCCCCTATTCCACTCAGAAAAGTGACCATGTTACAGTGAAGAGTGATGCTCATGTATCTGACATGGTTCTATAAAATCCTTCAGCATGAAAATTGCAAAGAAGCAGCAATTTATTATTTCTGCCACAAGAAAAATAATATAGTTTGAGGATGCAAGATAAAGTTCTTTTTCACCCGAAGAATTACCTTGCTTTTAAGAAAGGCAAAGCACCCATAATGACAGAGGAAAATCTTTGGAAGTAGTACCAGAAAAAGACATTAGAAGTGGCAATCACCATGTCAGACACACTACACTGCAGGGGAAGGGAAGAATGACCAGATAATGAAATTACAGGGCATTGAAAATGTCAAAGAGCGACCGTGCTCTACCATCATTCACAGGTTATATGAGGCATTAACATGCTGATATCCCATTCCAATGACAAAGATGGCAACAAGAACAGAAAATAGTCCAAAATGAATCTGTTGCTGAGACCAGGAATTTAATGAAACAGGGAGATGAGCAGAAAATTAATCTTACTTTCACTGTGCAGCCTTCAAACTGAAAGCTGCTGGCCCTGTTCAGGAGYAGTAATAGCTCAGGAATGCATTATTTTACTTTCCTTATCTACGATCTCCCCAGACTTCTGAGTCATCATCACAAAAAATGGTATCAAGTCTTTCGAACAAGGACCAACCTTATTGGCAGGCAGTGGCAGCAAGGAATTTCCAGCAAGGTATAAAGGAAAAGAAAAAGTCCYTCACAATTAAGCTGACTCACCACTAAATCAAGGGCCAGAGAGATTGGGATTTCGCTGTACTTGGAGGAATTCAGAATTTGACTGGATGAGGCTCTGAGCAGCTTTATCTAATATCTCTGCTTCAGCCTTTGAAGCTGATCTGAGCAGGAGCTGGACCAAAAGATCTGCAGAGCCTCCCCCTGCAAACCCAATCTAAATGACTCTGCAGCTGAGTTCTGCTCCCTTCAGATAGGAACACCATTGATCAACAYGAGAAGCACACACAACAGCAAAGCCAGTGGACCCTGTGTCCATCCTGTAACAYACCTTCCTACCTTGCTTGAGATAGTTCATCACTATAAAAAAAAAATCTTCTGCCCCTATTCCTCCTATATATAAAAAAAGAGAAGTTACAGTAAATCAAAATGTAGAGTCTGTTTATGGAAACCCCCTTCTGGAGAGACTAATAGGTCATAAAACAGCTTGGGGGAGATGCAAATGAACTGTCAGAATCCAGAAAGGTCCATGTGGAGCCATATCCACACATCCTCTCCACATATGGCAACCCCACAGGGCAGAGCAGCACCATCCCAGCAGTACCACCCAAAGCAGCCAAGGTCATGCTAGGAGCACTTCCTCTGCAAAGTTAAATGCAGCAGAAATTCTGCCCTGTACCCCAAACCCCCAGATTCTGATGTTCTTCCTAGGTCTGGTACAGGAATGGTCCTTTTTTCAGCCCAACCTAATAAACTCTCCTATTGGAAAGACTGAGAGCAAGACTGCTTCAAAAGGTTTGATAAGGTCAGTGYTAAAGAGTAGCTGATAAGGCTATCTGGCCTCCGCAATAGTTTCTTATGGAGCTTGAATTTTCTATTTCAGAATTTTATTTCAGTACAAAATTCACCCAAATTTAAACTGGAACATGTCTTTGAAAAATAAAAGCAAAGTGAACAAAAAACCCCATTCATCTAACTTAATCTGGAAAGGATAAATAAAGCAGTTTCTGCATTCCATCAAATAGACACAAATTTAATTTCAGATCACTCAATTTGCTTTCCTGTAAACAAACAAATTGTTAAAAAGCAGGGGAAAATAAACCCTTGGAAACACAATCTCTTATCACATATAGTATGAGCCTCTCTCACCCTGCTGGCCCACGTCACATTTAATCCTACAGATTTCAAAAGTTCCTGGAATTCAGTCTGCTAAAGGTGTGTAATAAATGAGGCTCTGMAGAGTGCATTTGTTGAGTAAGCAAGAGTATCTGGACATCTGTGCACAGGGATGATTCACTGAGAGATGTGTAAGACAAAAGGCTCATCCTTACTTATTTCAAGGCCACATTTTCACCAGTTTATTGGCAGCCAATCTGCCAGACAACAAACTTAGCCAGACTGTGAATCAAAAATCCTTCCACCCACAAGACCATCATTCTTTTACTGCTACACAAGTGGTTTTTGCATCATGCCTAGAAGGTAAAGAGCACCTGCTGCTCGATTAAGGTGTGGAAAAGATCTATCACCTCAGGGCATTCTTAAATACAACCATCTTGTTCATTACAAGGGCATAATATTCTTCTCTATTGACTGAGCAATAGTTATGGATCATGTGGCAAGAACCAGCCTTGGAGAAGGTAGCTAGATGGATGTCCACCCATTGCCAGCTTCATGGTCATATAAGCAATGTCTTTTGGAGATCTATGGACAGACAGTACAGACCTTGGCAATGCCTTTGTGACTCCAAGCCCATCTGCCACAACAGCAGAACAAATGAACGATAGCCAGCTTTGAACTGCAGCCTACATCCCTAATTATACCTGAAGTGTCTCCTGGCAACATCCAGGACTGGCTGAGATAGCACTTACCTGTCAAAACACATTGGATACAACAAACTGCCTCTTTAGAACAYAGAATGGTTTCACATTCCCTCTATTGCAACTCTGCCTCCTCTATGGAAGTCCTGCAATCTGGAGAACACACAGATTTGTCTGTGTGCCTTGCATTTGCAGAGCCCAAGAAATAGGTATCGTGTCAGGAGAGAGCTCTTTGCTCAGGCTGAAAAAGGTGAGTTTGCTTTAAAGTCAGATCAGGCTTGCTTTGCCACTGTGCACTTAAAAGTCATCAAGATGCACACAATTTAAGATTATTCTGGGGCTCCCTCTAAAGAATGTAGAACTAAAGATGCAGAGTCTGACATTTCAAACATAAGTATAAAGAAAATATGGTGCACTGACAATTGAATGCAGTTTYTAAAAGCTGTTACTAGAAGGGGAATGTGAAGTCACCTCTGTCTTGCCCATATCTGATTTCTTACAGTTGTTTCCAGTCATCTTTTAAATGAACATCTGAGGTGCAGCCCCAGTCTGCTGCCAGCTAGTACTGCCATCGTGCACAAAGCCCACTGGGGCTGCAGGGACTGGCTGAGTTCACAGGAACATCAGAGAGCAGTAACACAACCTGGACATTTTGCAACTATAGATTTAGAAGGAGGAGAGAGGGCAGAGTATGCCAAAAACAAGCAGAACTGACAAAGAAGGGAGCATTTCACAGYGCACTGTCACTGTTCCAGCTTCATTACATTTGGACGTCAGGAGCAAGCCTTGGCAACAGACACCTGAGCAGAACTGAGTTAAGCAGCTTAGAGAGTTACCTGCAACAGCCACAAGCWGTCACAGCTCACACAAGTTAAGTGCCTTTTACTTGCACCAGATACAAGGTGACAAGAGGAGTTGCCCTTCAAGCCTGGACTAGGATACTACTCTCCCAACAAAGTAGAAATATCASGAGATCCAGCGGACATCTAGGAATGCTACGGAGAAGCAAGCACCACTGGGAGGATACAAATCAAATCCCCATCTGACTCCATCTCCAGTCAGGCTAATCTCCCTCACTGCTCTCCCACCCCTTTCTGTGCTGACACAGCTCAGCTCTCCTACCCAGCTGGAAATTCACTCTTGCCTCTGCCCCCACACACTGCTCTTGCCACCACACAAGGGCAGCCTCCRTTTCTCCCCCTGCCAAACAGAGCTTGGTCCAATCCTTGCTGCAGCTTTTCCTGCATAGCCTACTTGCACTTGTTTATCTTATCATTCTTCCCACAGTCTGAAGTAAAGATGTAATTAGCACAGCTGCAGTGTTATCCCACAGAAATTACTTTTTCACAGGGAAAAGTGCAAAAATACAATTACTTGCTTTAGATACAGTGGCTTAGAGGGACCCAGTTTTGATGTGCTTCCTATTTTCCACAAAAAGGCTGAAAAYTTGTACCTATATGTATAGCAATCAGAAGGTACTCATACCTTTCCCTAAAGAAAACCCATGGAAATGATGCCAGGCCTTATCTGGCAGATTTGTATGGTATTTCTGTCTCAAAAGCCTGCATGCAGTTGTATCAGAGTTCTCGTTATTTAGCAGGACTGAAGGAGAGGTCAAGCTGCACGATGATTCTCACAAATCAAAATTTTATTGACAYACAGAGATGCAACTAGAACCAAAACAGGCTGCCACTGCTGTAACAAATGACAAACCTGGAGGATCATTCAGGTTTGGAAGTGTAGAACAATTAAATTAGTGAGCTCTGGAGATGYTGTCTAACCAACCTCCATTCCCCAGGCAGGATGTAGTTCCTCTGAATCACTCCCAAGAGATATTTGCCTGGTCTGTTTTTAATGATCTCTGATACAAGAAAGGACTCCCAGGGAGCTATATCAGGCTTTACTCACTGTAAGCTTTTTCATATGAACTAACTTTCTCTGTTCTGCTGTATTTTAAACATATGATTGCTCATCCAGTGCTTCACAGATAAAAGCAAAAAAAAACCAAAACCCAAATCTATTTACCTTAAACAGCTGTGTTTTCCATTTATTTTATCATCCCTCTTCAGTTTCCTCTTCTTTAGCTGAACAATTCCTATCCATTCAAGTTTTGCTTGTAAGCCAGGTTACCCTGTGCTTGAGTGTCTCCATTTTTCTTTGAGAGAGACTCTTAAAATGATCTTTATCTTTCTTTAAGCAAACTTAGACTGGCCACAAAGCTACTGCTGWGGTCTTACTTGCACTGAGTGCACTGCAAGGATTACTTTGTGCATCTTGCAGGCTACATATAATCCKGCTCATTGAAGCAGCAGAGGATTTTCTTTCTGGAAAGCACTCTGCAAGACCCATTCTCAGTGCACTGTGGAGATGAATTACTGAAGGAGAGATTGGCAGGAGTGAGACTAAGTTAGGGCAGGGGGAAAGTTGGAGTAAATGTTTGTGTATTTTCAGCCAGGCCAGAGAAGATAATATTGTCAGGATTGCTGTGCAGAAGGAAAGTGACTTTTAGGAGATAATGGCTTCCCTTAGAAGAAAAGATGAACACACCTCTGGGATGGGACAAAGAATAGAACCAGTTTGGTACAAGCTGAGAGCATGAAGCAAGACAAGAACAGTCAGATAGGATGAGTGAGAATCAAATCCAGTCTGGGTTTGTGCCCTAAGAACATGGCAGGAACAAGTATTTCAGTATCACCTATCATGAGACAGTGCCCTAAGGAAAACCAGTGTCAAGTACACTGCACACACAGTACAAAAGGGCCTGACCCACAAGTCTCAAAGCAGGAAGCCCACTTCTCAGCATTCAGGGTATTAAATAGGGTTCTGAAACCCCTTTCAAGTACAGTGAGGCTGGATTAGTGTCTGACCTTTGTTTCAGRAGTAAAAGATGATACAATAAATCTGCTGATCTAAGGGGCCCAAAAGAAAATGCAGAGGACACAGCAAAGAAGTTTAGAGGTTCACATGCAAGCAAATGAGAGCCCAGTCTAGTCTTACCTTCCTTTTCTCCCTCCTCCAAACCAATCTGACTCCCCTCCAGTTCTCAAGAAATATTTTAGTGAACAAATTCAGTGCTACATAGCTGTACAGATATTTCAGCAATGGGATTAAAAGGGCCCCTGTCAAATATGCCACACATCAAGACTCACTGTCATTCTGTCCTCACTTAGAAAGGAAGCAAGAAGACAGGATGCAAGAGGAAAACACGGTCACTGGGCAAACAAAATAATCAAGGACCAGATGACAATGCTGGAGAARGAAGAAATAGCTGGATTATGCTTCAACATATCAAGCTCTGCAAAGACCAAAGCAACTTTGTCATTAGCAGAGAAGACAGTTCTTCCTGATATACAGCCCTTACAAATCTGTGTGGTATAAATGCAATTTATGTGGCCTATAATGCAGTTAATTTATCCCCATAAAGGAAGGAGACAGAGTAACTTGCTAGGCAGGTTCTGGTTCTTACCATCACTTGGGGTGATAAATTTAGCCCAAGTTTCTGTACCTGACTTTTCATTTCTGGGTAGCTTAAGCTACTCAGACACTAACCTTATTGTGACAGTGTCAGAAATGACACATATCTGGCCACAGTTTTTTAATTGTGGTTCTCATTTTCTTCCCCCCTTCTCTCTGGTGCCCACGGAAAGCATTAGCCTGACAAGAGTAGAGAACAAGCCATTTATTTTCTGTCACAACAGATATGCAGCACAGAACAAGTTGCCTATGCATCACTCCCTGCCAGTGTGCATCAGCCCTGGCTCTGGGGGACCCATCTYCAAGAGTAAGAGCACAAATCAATTTTGCATGACCATTCAGGGTCAGYCTCTCTGCTGACACCACGTGCTTCTATCAGCTGTACTGGTATGGTGTAGGYTCTGCCACATGGATGTCTGTCCCCTGGGAAGCCCAAACCGTGCATGTCAGCTGATCTGAGACACTCCCTTACTTCCATTTTTACAGAAACTTTGTTTTCATCAGAAAACATCTGAGGCTG
>JACDOX010000010.1:7110767-7171261 GCA_014549065.1 Cardinalis cardinalis
AGAGAAGATGAAATCTTTCAACAGGAGAGGGAGACAAGAACTCATAACCTATGCTTTGATTTCCATGTACATTTTGGGGCTTTTTAAAGTATTGGATTATACAAGAATATTTGTGTTGTTGCTTTACAAATTTGCACCCATCTGGTGGAAGATCCTAGGGCATATACAACTGCCTAACAGTATTTATTGTTGTTTTGAATATGTATTTATTTATGTATCTGCCAAACTAGGCTGTTCAGAAGAAAACAAAAATGCCATATTAGTAGACTTAAAAAGGACAAAAAAGGAAATCATCCTTCAGAGGAATCCAAAGGAACAGTTCATAGCTATGTTTTTCCAGTTTCTATGAAGTTCCAGTGCAGGTTTTGGTGGCGTGTGGGTTGGTTTGATGGGTTTTTTTGGAGGAAGCCTGTTCTCAGTTTATTGRTTGGGCTTTTTCTTATGATAAAATATATAATGAAACTAGAAGATGGCATCACATAAATCTGTAATGRTAACAAGCCTGGAAAATTGTATCATTGTAACGGATTCTCAATCCATATTTAAGAACATAATTCCATAGGATACTTGCACTCTCCTCTTTTGCCCTGTGCTGCAACTTTCCCAAAAGCATGTAATAGCATAGCTGATGGTTTAGCAAAAGCCCCTGCTTTACCAGCTGGCTGAATTTTAACCTACAAAGAAGGCAATCACATCTGAAAGCATTGGGGATAAACTCCAATTTTCACTGTATGTAGCTTCAAGCAAAAGGAAATTGCAATCTCTGAGCAGCAAAAGGCCACAGTAAATAGAGGACACAAAGCAGTTACTGAAGTTCTCATTTTTAACATCTGACTCKGCATGGAGCATGCAGAACAGATTTACTAATAGATCAGGCCTGCTCAAAACCCTGAGGTTGGTGATTGCACGTGTGCATTAAATTCAGTGTACAYGTGGCATTTATTTAGTGCCCTGGCTGTTAAGAAATGGCTTATAATAAAGGGAGTTCATCTGAAACCTTCCTGCATCTTTTTACACTTCTTTGCTTCATATTATGGAAAGGGATAAATCATACCTCATTTAGCTGTGTGAGTTCCCCCAAAAGCTGCTGAGAGCAAGAGTATTTTTTCAGAACAGCATAGGCTGATGGGCAACAGGCAGCAGGACAACAGGTACTTTGCAACAGCAGTGCCAGGCTGTGGGAAGTCCTGCAGATTTCCTGTGGGCACATTAAGCTGTTTTTCCCTCATTTACTTGGCCATAGCTTTCTAAMTTTACTTGGCTGTTGCTTTATAACTAATTTCTTCCCATTGCAAGGGGCATTGCAAGGGGCTGTGGCTGTGCAATTACAGCTGAAAAGAAGGTGCAGGTGTGACCCACAGTTTGTTGTAGGCAAGGGAATAAGGGAAAAGTCCATCTCATGCACCACAGCAGTGTCAGGTGTTACAYGAACCCATTTTACACACACATGCACAACCTGTGCCTTCCAACAAGCCAAAGAAAGCATGAGTTGCTGAACTAATTGCTCTGACTGCTTCCAGATAATTTAATTTTACCTTGATTGCAATTAATTAATTTCAGCAGAAAATGGGTCCTCCTTGACCAAAGCTGACTCTAGTCTGTGATATATTTAATACAGCAGCTTTACCAGTCATGTTTCTATCAGCAGTTRAAGACAAGTATTGCTTAGTTCCCTACTGTGGGATGAAAACAAGTTCCTCAGCCCTCTACACCAAGACTTGGTGTCATCCTGTCCTACTGACAACCAGGACAAACCTCTGACTACCAGGGGCCAGGAAAGCAAGGTGACAGTGTCTTCAGCCACCCTTGCTCAACCAGATGTGTTTGCAATAGAAGAGATAAACTGGATCTTTCCAGCCTTCTGATTCTCTTTACTTTTTATCTCTGCTCAAAGCTTTGACATTAAGCCTAGAATCAGCATTTTCTCCTGGACTGCTTTGTCCTACCTTTTTGATATAATGGACTACCAGTTCTTGGCTAATGGGTTGTCAACCTTCATTTAAATGTATCATTCCTTTTTGCCTCCAAACAGAGAGGAAAAAGAAAACTCCTCTTTCAAATTGCTACTTACAGCACTCCACCAGAGTAAATCCTCTCCATCCCTGTACAAAAGGATAAACACATGCCATCCTAACAGAGYTAGAGGGTTACTTCCTTGGCTAAAATGATCAGCTGTGCCCAAGGTATCAGGTACCTTGGGTCAGTTGTTTAAAAGCATACCTAGAATAAGGAGGGGATTACCAGTAAATTTGACTTACAGCCACCCAAGTTCGTGGATGCTTCTGCCCTCTCTAAGTTACATGATCTGCACCAGACTTTCAGTTTCATTACAGATTCAGAGCTATACTTTCTTCCTGGTWGTTAAAACCATCTTACTGGCTCTTCCATTATCCATGTTTGGCTGCACTTTCCAGTCCCACAAAAGTGGATTTTGCCAGCTCTCACCTTAATGTGGGCATGGGTGGCATCAGGAGGGTAGTAAAAGGTTGTCATAGACCAGGCAGGAGTTTACCCCCACCATATGAGGTAGTACTCACCCACTAACATTTCTCTTTGTATATGAAGCCACAAAACCTTCAATCAACAGACCACATGACAGCAAATCCTTCTAGTGCAGCCAGTCTTGAGTTAGACATGTATTGTTCTAGTCCAATGTTAACTACAACAGAGGTGGGGTACAGGGACTGGGACCAGGCTTATTCACCCCCAACCAACCGCACACATGTACTCAAGGCAAGTCTATTCACAGATGGACAATTCAGAGCACAGGTTTCCATGCAACACATTATTTTATATCCTAGAGCAAGATGGACCAACACTGTGAAAAAAAGTCCTGGATTCTGTCACATATTATCTAGTTAATCCATATCTCATTTAACTAGACAAATTGAGACCATGAACATTCATCTTTATTTGTATTCAAAGAATGTTCTGCATGGGCTTTATTTTTCCCTAACTATTCTGCATTTGCTTTACTAAAGCTGCATGTATAGATGAGCAAGAAGTACCCAAATATTTCTATCCTGTGCTACACAGAGCTTCCAACAGGATGAGTTCATGACTCAACAAATTATCTGGGTGTTTTTGCTAAAACTGTCACTTGTGAGTCATTATGGGTGCTTAATTTTGGTCATCTGCAAATTTCAGGGTTAACACCTCACTTAATGAACAAGCTTGTTCAAACCTCTGAAAATTATTCATTCTGGCTGCCTGAACTCCTGGGGAGACAGCTAATGCTTCAGTTCCCATTGTGACATTTTCTGTATAATCACAAAGGCTAGGAAGATGTGTATATGTGTATGTGGGCAAGCGAATAAAAATGCACATAAAATGAGAAAGAGCTCAAGCACATACTCAGGCTCAGGACGAGGAGCTTTGTGTCAAATGATGGATGTAGAGGACCTTGACTATGAAGTGAACATTATATCTAAGGTAATCAATTTCTTGTCGGGTTTTGTCCCCCAGAAGTATTAGTCAAGCATGAACTTTTAGAAGTGCTTGCCACAGGCACAATTACCTGAATTCCAGCCACTACAATATTAGATTAATAACAAGGGCAGCTCTCTTGCCAGTTTAACTAATGTAATAACCTTAGTATTTGCCTTCTGTAAACACAATATGGGCTGGTTTCTCAGATAATCCAGGCTTGCAGCATTGCTTCCTGACTTCTCCCACTCCCATGATCAAAAATGGATTTCTGCTCTTCCCTCACACACACACTTTTTCTTTCTTTCTCTCCCTTCCTTCCTTATTGTATTTTACTTCTCTTTGTACAACTCATTTCTTAGGAAAGTCAGCTCTCTTCCTCCACTCTTCTTTTAGAAAAGGTCAACATTTGGAGAACAGAAAGCTACAAATAATGAATAAGGAGCTGACAGGTAGATTGAAAACCCTGAAGGAATGAACAGACAAGGCACTGGAAACAGCATTCAACACAAAGCTCACCACCAAATTCCTAACCTGCTCTAATGACAGCATTTCACACCCTCTATGCCAAAAGAGGATTGCTCCATCTATTTACACACTTACGGCCATGGGAGCTGGTGAAAAAACAGAAAAGTCAAATTTCCAGCTGTTCTTCAACCACATTGCCAAGGATGACTTTAAAGATGCATCTCAGATCCCACCGAATATCCCAAAGAGACCTGGATCTGCCTGCAGCACTGGGTGTCAAACCCCTTTTCTTTTTCTAGTACTTCAACCTGCGAAAGGCAGGTGAAATGCCATCCTGTGTGTCAAGGAACCCARAACACCAGGATACAGTGGTCAGAAAAGAGTTCTAAGCAATTCTAAAGCAGGAGGACACCATGGTGAGTTGTAGGTGGTCCTGACACCACAAATAGGGTGCAACCATTATGGAAAGACTGCTGGCTCCTAATCCTTCTGCACAACAGCAAGGAGAGATGCTATCCTGAACCAGAACACACAAAGTCTCTTTGTGCATGGAAGAGTCCACACCAGGTCTGTTAGATGCCCTCTGTTGTTGCCAGCTGGAACTGTGGACACTCACCACCCTGAAAACCAGATCTTTTAGCACACATTTAACTGTCTCACAAACAAAATCATAGGTACATACAAAGTAGTACAGCTAAATCACTCTGCAGACCTGCCTGCTTCTATAACCATTTGGCACAAGAGGATTGTAACCTTGGTTGTAGATAATGGCAAAGAAGATAAAAAGAGTTGTTCTCTTGATCATTCTCTTTTTTTTCTTCCTCTAGATCTCAGAGTGACCTTTGCAATTCAAGCCATGCCATGGTCATTAAAATAATAAAAGTATATTTTATTACTTCTACTTGTAAGAAAACTCAGCCTGAACTCTACCTTAATGTCCAATTCTCCTTAATGTTTCATATCTTACTGGGTTTCTGAGGCCTTTTATCCTGCCATATGAGACTGACCAGCCCCCATCTGTTCTCTTACAAGCAAACAGAATGAAGTTAATTTACCTGTCAAACTCTGCTGTGGTCAATGATATGTTAATGATGTGCATGGMGTTAAATAATTCAGTATCCAAACAATAAGGTGAGTCACTTATTGCACTATTCATTTTTCCTTTTCATGGAAGGAACTTGCTGTTCCTGAACATGCTCTTGTCTAGGTCAAGCGTGGGTGTGTGTGTGCCCAGGGAGGAGGTAGAAAAATGTAGAATTTCCCAGTAAATATTTCATGGCAAGAAGAGCTTTGTAAATGCAAGACCCACTCATGAAGGGGTAAGGTTAGGACCCTCTACCATTTTATTCCTCAAGGGTGGCAATACTGGAGTTTCACAAACAGCTGCTCCAGCAAACCTGTCACCCCATATACAGCCACCTGTCAACTGATATAAGCCAGTGTAACTTCAGCAAAATAAAACCAAASAGACTTACAAGTGGTTACCAAAGATCTGTGCCAGCCAATCTTGAAAAGTTTGCTGATCTGAAGGAACAAGCAATTGGTAATACCACATTACCAACAGAATTGCAAGGCCAAGATGACTGTGACGATAGAAGTGACACATATCTCTGCAACCCAAAAACAGGGTCTGGGGCAGCAGACAATTTGCCTTTAAAAAATGCATAAAAATGTATAAAGCACATTTTGCACAGCCAAAATGGAGGGTGCTCTCTCCTGACTTCACAGCCCTCACTGCTGGCAGCCAGAAGAGGGGCTAATATTAAGCAAAGCAGAGGTTTATTTTCCCTGAAAGTCTCAGTGAACAAAACCTTAGYCCTAAGGAAAGCCTCTAAGCTCTGGACAAGCTTCCTCTTATCAATGCTGTGCCACACCACACTTCAACCTCCTAAATTAGGTGCCCTTATGTAGACCCAGGTCCTTTTTTCCACAACGAGCAGGAGCCACTGCCACAGCCATTTTTTCCACCCACATATCTCTGGTAAAACCATCCATGCACCCAGGCCCAGAGGAAAGATTGCYGTGGAAGATCTGTGCCATAGGAGTCACTTGTCCAAAACTGACTTCCAAAACTCAGTAAGTTTCAATTCTGGATCCTGCTTGGTGTCTTCAGCAAGAAGAGTGGAAGGGGTTTACTTCTCTCATGCTCTTAAAAGAACAAGATAGGATTTTTCACACCTAGACACAATTAAGGCAAGTGTTCTCATTCCATTTCCACTCAGGAAAAAACAAATGGGTCTCATTAATATCAGAAAGCCAGCCCAAGAAGAGGCCCAACTCTGCATTATTTGCAAGTGTCAGGAGACATGAACAATTTACATCCCCTGAAACTGGGTCACGCACTGCTCTGCCACAACAAAAATTAGCTCATCTGTCCAAAAGACATTCAATGCTCATGAGGCCTAAAGTTGTTTACTTCTGCTCCAAGGGAGAATTAGGGGCCTTGATTCTGCTGTGATGAAAACTATAAAGTGGTCTTCAGCATGGTTTTAATACATGGATTATGATTGCATAGGGCTTATGATTGTTCACATTTTTGCCCTCCAGTGATGACCATAAAGCAGAGTGTTGTGCCCACAGAACAGCAGCACTGATTCAACGTGGCAGCAGGTCAGCAAGGGGTGAGACAGAACACCTCTGGAAAATACACTCTTTGTGTGACCCCTCTCAAAACATCCCAGACAGCCACAGCCTGCAGTAAGCATGCTTTTGTTGTTCTACAACATCAGCTTCATCCCATTTACTGGAAAAATAAATCCTGTCAGAAAAAGATACCAGCTACTCTCAAGAGAGCCTCAGCACAGTCTTTAGACACCTTTCCCCTTCTAGTTAATGGAGGAGAACTGAGTCACAAAGTCCCCAGGAAGTCTGTAGTCAAAGATCGTAGATGAGGCTGTTTGATTCTGTAGATAGGTTCTATTCCTCAAAATGGGAACTTTGACTAGATCTAAACAAAATGCAAACAGATAAAACTTTTTCTGGGCTCTCCAGACCCTATGGATGGTTGTTCAGAGGTGGGGGTACATAACATTCACTGTTTTCCAATCCAGAAACAGCTGTTTATGCAGCTGGATGGAATAAGGTCTTACTTCTTACAACACARAAGAAACACAAACTCAGCTACCTTGAAGAGATGGGCTACAAAAAAGAAAGTAAATTACTCTATGATAATTACTTCATCAATAATTAAGTTATAATAATCAGGTCTGGGATGAGCCAAAGGAATACTTTAAACACCATTGGGACAAGGAGAGGGGATTATACAAAGCAGACAAAATGAAGACCTAAATCTACTATCCCAGACTAAATTTGTCTTTGGATTCAGTAGAACGATAACAGAAGAAGCATCTGTCTTTTTCTTGGTGCTTGTTGTGATAGGAGCACACATCTTCTCTAAGTCACCACCTCCCAAAAGAACCTCTAATATCTGCAGCCTTCAAGGATAATAGATCATCAGGACATTATTTCTGTACCACCAAGGTGAACAATAACTTTCTTAAATGTGGAGCCACCAATAAATTATACAGGTCATACTGCAGGAGTGGCTTTGGGGATTGGACTGGTTTGGGTTTTTTCTAGAATCCTCTAATACATAATTTTAAAAGCTGGCCTAAACAGCTCTTCCAACCCAGAGTCATCAGGCCATGGAGCCATCCACATAAAGTAGTTCATGCCATGTCTCAACACAGATGATTCTACACAGGTTTGTCAACAGAGGGGCAGTGGTGGRGTGCTAGTAGGCAAAATGTGAGACAAAGCATGGAGTTGAAAAAGGAAATAAAAAACCCTTTGAAAATATTTATTCAGTTGTTTCAAACCATTGAAATGAAAGATGACAACATGAAAAGCACCAAATGCTAACAGAATGTCCTACAAACCTGATCCATTCCAGGTTATGTAACAAACATTTAAAGCCCAGAAGAATGATAACTGGAAGTTGCCTTCTTTAGAGTTTATTAGTGCAAAATTAGACCTGCTTGTGCTAATAAGTAACTGCTTAAGCTTGGTCTGTTTACACATGTGCATGCACACCTGTTTCACATCTACCTTCTGCAAAGTTGGTATCCAATACCTGAAACACCAGTTATTCTTAGTCTAACTGAAGGAGGAATGCCTGATCTATCTGAGATTTGGGCATTTCATGACTTTTTATCATCATTGTGTCTGGATTCCTCCTATATATAAATACACTTGCTCTCAACTTTTCCCTCTATCCTAAAAAGTATGTTCATTCCTGGTTTAGAGTAAGGAGGTGAAGTATTCAGAAACCTACAAGATAGAGGCTGAGAGGAGCGAAATTACTTCCTGCTACTCTTCTGTAAATGCCAAGTTCCCTTTTGAATTCCTGCCCTGAAACCACATGGAAAGTCAGCAGCCAAGCCAGGACCTGAACTCACGTCTCTTGCTTCCCACAGGATAAGATAACTTCCGAATTCTTCTCCAATACAGTTGCCTGGTTTTTGGGCTCAGTGGGTTTCACCTCACRTCCCTCAGTACCTCGTCAATACACATCTTCAAATCACCAAGCCATTCAGCTTCCCAGATAAATCCATTGTAGTTAATTCAACCAACACTTGCTGGTGCCAGCCAACAGTACAGGCTGGTCCAGGCCTCCTGATTAAGGTGAAAGATGTATTTCTGTGCTATGAATTGTCAAATCATCCTTTTTGTTTATTAACAGGGAGAATATTTTCTGAGCAGAGCATCCTGTGAATCCAGGACCCAACTCTGCAAGCTACCAAGTAGGTGCTGAGTGTTTCCCAGTTCTCTGCAGAAGGCATTTGTTCACTACTCTCCCCAGAAACTTTGCCCATTAATAATGCTCACAGGCTTTTGTTGCAATGCCACAAATATGGCCCCAAGCGCTCTGCCAGCAGAGTAAGCATCTACTAACAGCCAATACATCAGCTGCWACTCCGAATTGTCCAGCAGCCTTACTTCTTCACCATGCATTTTAATGTTCTATACCCTAAACAATAATGCTGCCTCTAAAGACAGAAGACAGTTCAGATTTCAAGACTTGCAAACCTCAGCTGCTCTCAAGTCTCCAGCTTTAATAGAGTCCAGCAAGCCATTCTCCCCAGAGAAGCTAATGCAAGGAAAAATACTTGCTGGTCTTGGCAGTTCAAGCTGTAACATTTTTGCTAAGGAGCAGAAGATCTACAAAGTTAGCTACAAAGGGTTTTCAGAGACTTTGACTTTCAAGTCCCTTTTGGATATTAAGTTTCAAGACTCCCACAGTATCTAGGCCATTTCATTTCTTTCTTCTCAGTGCCGGATTTGCCTACACCAAACTTACAGCCTGATGCTCCACAACACAGCAAGAGGGAGTGGAGGAAAGTGCTTTGCAGCAATTGGCCTCCCCTTGTGTGATCAAAGCTAAGCAACTCAGCACAAGAGCATGGATTGTGAGCTGTATCTTGCTGAGCAATTACTCACACAAAAATAGCRCTTCAAGATCCAGATAAGATAATACTTCTGGACTGTCAGGTATTTTGTTAAGATCATTGCCAAACACTACCCCCAGAAGATCCTACAACCTGAAAAAAATTATGGACAATCTCTATTTTACAAGTTGAGAACTAAGCTTATGAGAGACCCCAGACTCTCCAAGTAAAAGCCAGTGCACAATATTTAATGTTAAATAAATGTGGCAGCACCTCAAAAGACAAAACTTATTCTGGAATTATTGTGTTCAACAAAGGTGTGTTCACAAAAAATTGCAGCTTCTTTAGAAGCCACCTCTGCTTTACCCTAAGCAACTTTCCTGAGGCCCGAGACACCAGGTTCACACATCCCAACTCCTACTCAAGCACTTGGCAGCCACTGAAATTACGCTGGCATCAGTCACCTAAATCTTCCCCTTGAAGGTGTGAGCCTAGGGTCTTGCTCTGTGGCACAGAGGAAGTCTTGTCAAAACCAGGTTTTAGAGGAAAATCATCTTTATCTCTCCTTAATGAAACCAGTCCTGAAACCCAATAAAAAGTTGATCCCTCCTCTTTATCACTTGTATTGCAGTTCCTCTCCAAATAATGCACTCAGACTGAGCAGCTCTTACCATTTATAACAATTCTGAGCAGACTAGCAGGTTATTCTGATACCTGGTACTAGTGTTACACTCCAAAAGCACCCAACGGCACAGACTTCACAGTCCTCAGCAAACTTCACAGACTTCAATAAACTCAAACTGATGCACTCTGTAGACAATTTGACACTATATTTAACCTTACCCACCCACTTTAAGATCAGGAATCTCTCTGTCTCCTGTTTCTCCTTCTCTTGATTTGGAAAGATGCAGTTCTACAAATCTTTGCAGTCTAAAAACTTGATAGAGCAAAGATGACCATGCCATCCAACTGAGGCTTCCTTTTCCTGATAGATATGGCACAAACAATTGTCCCTGTTGAAGCCTGAGCAGTATCAAGAACCCTCTGCTAACAAAAATGGCACATTTCATGTCTGCTGACATGATATTAAGGCCAGTCAAGTAACACACAGTCCTTTTACTTGGAATTCAAAAGTGTAACAAATGGAACATAAATGMCACAAGATACAGTAAGCACAGGGTTCATCATAATACACAGGATTTCAGGTAGATGTTTGTATGTTAAGATCACAGCAAAGACACATGCTCTAAACCACAGTCTAGAAAATGGATCCAAAAAAGGAAATCTTCAGTATTCAAAGTCAMTTTTGACTTCAAAATAGAAGTCACCCTCTCCTAATTGCCACCACTTTCTCCTGTTTTAATCTAGCAGTTCCTCTGCACCATCTCACAAATTAATTAGTCTTAACCCAGTTTAACACACAAAATCAAAGCAGGAACTTCTCAACTTTGATATCCACACTTCTATGCTAAATTGGGAGGGCTTGATTTTACAAAGCAACTTTACCACCCCTGGGCAAGTCAGTATCAAAGCACACACCATGCCAAGTGCACAAGCAAATGGTTTTGAGCCAATGTTTTCATCTGATGGTTTTGTAATATACAATCAGCCAGTTCTGTGCATGTAACTGCAGCAAACATACCTCACACATCAGTGAAAACTGACCCCATTAAATGGTCAGTATATTCAGAACAAGTCTAGGMTTTAAAAAGAGCTGGTTAATTTTACTGTCAATAACTGTAGCAGCTAAGATAACAGTAATCAAATCCCATGCCTCAGAATGAGAGTTAACTGCCTTCAGGGTCAAAGAGATATCTACTTCTTTGCCTCTGGATATCACTGAAGAACTACCATAGAGGATTATATGACTCAAACATAACACCCATTTATTGCTCAGTGCCATAAGCAGGAGAGTGCATTTAACAGGTAAAATGATCCAGTACAGCCAAATCTCTGCCACAACTTATTAACATCAGCTTTTACTTGCTGCTCTCCCACTGTCTCCATCCTTCTCTGCAACATGATTTTGTTCTGCAGAAGGTCAAATTTTGTTTTCCTAGCTGCTCTCCAACAAACACATGCAGAATTACCTAAGGGCACTTCAAACACACTTTGATAATTTTTTGTTTTAATTGGGCCAACTATCTATTATCAACATTAACACTGAGAGAATATTGAAAACTACAGCTAAAACACTGATTAGCTGCTTTTCAGGTCCTTAATTCCCTAGGAATAGCCAATAGACAGGCATTTCCAGCTTCCCTGCTGTGCCCCAATGCAACAGAAGAGCTAGGCAAAGGGAAATTAAGCAATTAATTTCTTCTTTAAAAAAATGTAAAGGAGAAAAAAAAAAGTAGTTGAGTAAATGATTTAGCACATTGGAAAACTAATAACAGTAGCCAAAAGACAGGCACAGGAGAAGAAGCATCCCCTCCYTCCTGAAGTTGTGTGTTGCCCTCTGCTGTTCTCTGGGTCAGCKCCTGACACAGCTCAGTCAGTGCTGCTCACTCAGGACCTTCTGTCCTCACTCATTGCCAGCCTTGAGCTGCAGCACAGCTCAGCCAAGACTGTACATATCCCCCTCTCACGTACCTGTAAAACAGATAAAATCTGGCACAATTTTCCTAGTTTAATTTGCCAAGATATTGGTAAACTTTGAAATACTTTCTCTGCCTTGCAAGGCTCCTAAGGATTGTTCATTTGTGGAGTGCTTGCACACTGCAGCAAGGGAGTCAAACAACTCAACAAACACCTTCTTCATGGGCACAAAATCAGCTCAGGCTACATTAGACAGTTGTCATACATAATCAGCTGGTTTTCCTCGATGGGGGGACCCTGTGCTGTCCTGGTATCATGTTAATTAGTGACAAATACACAGCTGGGGCAAGTCTGCTTCCAGCTGCAGAAAAAGCAGAAGACAGATTGCAACASAGCTGAGAGTAGAAGCTCAAGGACACATTTTGCTGTTTTCTCAAGCTTAAAGCAGCGACCAAAGTGAAATGATCAATGCTAGCCCCCTTAAGTCAGACATGATGGAAATGTCCTCATGCAAAGAGCTGGTGCATTACTGACACAATTCTCCCTGCAACAAAACACATGCCTTTAGGAGAACCTAAGAGAATGCTAGCGATGTTTACCTGGGGGAGTTTCAAGAAATTTTGCCCTACCTCAGCTCCCTAGATGCTCTTTTCCACAGTTTAAAGATCAGGAAACCTGGCAGCTCACCCCACTTCTGATTTTTCAGTGATCTGTGCAAATACCATTATGACACAAAATATTTTTGTCACAGAGTCTCCTCATCTATAACCCAGTGACCATGACACATWACAGCTGGTTTTGGACACCTGCAGAGAGATAGGAGGCTTAAGGCAGAAGTCAGGCTACAATATKTTTAGTGCTACTAGAGAAACAGAGACATTGAAAGATACTTTCAAGCAAGTTTAGACATGAATATGAGAAAAATAATGAATTACTCTCAGCMCACTCTTTTTGAGAGACAAGTTTTCAGCTCCAGACCAAACTCTCAGTCTGACCCCAAAGAGTCACTAAACATGACCTAGTTCCTGGTAAAACAGAGATATCCATTCTTGACCCACTGGTACAGTGGAAGGGTAAAAGCCCACTGTGAGATGACCACAAGACTGTGCAACCACAAAWTCAGAAAAACACTTTGGGTAACACATTGCAGCCAGGCTACAAACAAAAGCCTGCCCCAGTCTAGGCCAGCTTCAGCACATGGACAGGTCCGAATCAAGAAGCTTCTAGATTTGTGTAGTGCTCACAAGGGGAACGAACTGTCACCCTTTCACCATGACCAGGCTTCTGGGGCACACRGGGGCTTGTGCTGCTCATTCCCATGCTAACAATACGAGAAAATGAAGCTTGAAAAGGTGGAGAGAAGAATGCTACAGTTAAATCAGCTGGCATGACAGACTACAAAAAATGGCAGTGTGAGGTTGCTCTCACTTTAATAAAGACATTTTGATTCTATTTGCTCACTGCCATCAAGACAACCAGACTCATTCATTGCACAACCTCCTCCACCCTCCAATCTTCACCACACACAGCCTGCTAATATCCACAGAGAAACAGCCATGCATTCATAGCTCAGAGAACTTCCAATTATGCAAAGAAAACACCTCAGGGCATGAATCTGAATTAAGATTATATCCACTGCTTAATAACAATGACAAATTCATCCTGYCCCTGGAAAAATATTTAGACGCAAACAAAAAGGGATGGAAGAAGGGAATGATGGATCTTCCATATTTGCTCAGCAGACACAGATACAGCAGTCACCAGGCTTTCTTGGAGCGCTTGCCTTTGGTGGTAAGAAAATGCAGATAGTAACCAGCAAGTGRAAAAAATCTCAATACCACCAGCAGGTTCTAGCTGGCCCTTTATACACAGACCCAAGCCGAATTAACCAAGCGGATTAGACACAAAAGAGATTTCTTTTCCTGGAAGGACCAGCTGTTCTCATACCAGAAATCTGTGCAAGTAGCCCCTCTTATCATGAAAGGCCAGACTGTCCTGATCTTAGAGKCCAGTTCTCCTAATATCTTCCTGTGATAAAATCTCTGAACAGCAAGGCATTGAACTATACCTGAAACAATAAATTCTCAGCTTACAAAAGCCCTAAAACTCAGCAGTGCTCATTGAAAGGACTCCTTGCGCTYCCGGATGCACAGACACCTTTCAGATGCTGGACAGCTCCCTCACCCACTSATGCGCCACTGCCCCACCTCAGCCTGTGACACAAAAACAGTAAAAGCTGCAGCCCACAAGGGWTGAAGGGAGCAGGTCACTCCTCTCCATCCACCACCCAGCAATASAGCAGGAGGACAGGAAGCAAATCCCTCTGTGACTTTTCATGAGAATTCAAGAAGGAGTGTCAGGAAGGCAGGACATCAAGGTAMAACAACAGGAGCCAGCTCAGTCACCCTCCTCCACTCTGGGACAGCTCTGGGGCTACAGTGCCAAAATGCAGGTATAGAACATCTAGAGCAAAGTGGAGCAAAGTGGGAATTCCTCCTGCTTACAGATCTACATGACTATACTGAAAGCTAGTTTTCTTTTGGAAAAGTCCAATTGTAAAAGTATAGTTGTTGTAATGTTTATTTTCTTCCATTCATTTGTAGAAAACTGCTTTTATTTATCATCCTTCTATAACCTGTGGCAGGGGAAAGGATGAACGAGGGAAACATTTTGCTTCAAAAACTAATTTTGCCCTCAAACAAGGGGGCAGCCATTAAGGAGAGAAGTTAGGAATCTAGAAGGAAGTCTGCTATAAACAGAGGGACTGAATCTTTTGTGTGGAAACCAGATCTCTTTTTTCCAGTTGAGATAAAAGAAAAAAACAAAACAAAACAAAACAACCTTATTTATCACTCAAAAAAAGGTCAGTGTTAGCCCTTCAGGCAAAGCTGCAGGTGTTATTTCCATATGCTTCATGTACCCTGAACTTGAGCTCTGGAAGCTTTCAACCTTTTGTATAAGAGCAAAGAGAAATCGTTAATATTTCATGTGTTGCTTCGCTTACTCGCAAGTTCCTTGGAAACTATTAAAGTGCAAGTGTAATAATGTCATCATTTACTTGTCATCTTCCACCTGCTCTTTGCAAAATAAAGAAGAAAAGAATACCTGCACTCCTGCACTCCCATCTAAAGCCAGTGCAAACACTGTGCCCTATTCCTTGAAAGACAAATTGAAGGTTCTTCCGGAGAGAGGTGGGGTAAAGAGGCAAGTATCCCAAATCACCTTCTGGATGTCCAAGAAAGTTTTTCCAATTATCATTCTCTTCTGAAGGGGAGATAGTTTTCTTCCACAAGTAGTGCTATTTCAATCTTCATCACCATCTTTTGAAGCAAGCACCTGTTCCTTAAGCTTCCAGGAATACTGTTCWCCCAAAACTACCTTCAAAGCTGACATAGAGAATTATACAAAAGCACCACTTACACCTTCCACAGCTTAAAATACAACCTGCTCTAGAGTGAAATGAAGCTGCTGTTTATACACAGCAGCAGCATGATCAGCTGAAAACTGTTGGAGGACYGGACTACTGCCAGGTAAATTAATCCTAAAAAATATGGTGCCCAGAAAGCAACAAAGTGTCCCACATCTTTYGTCTAGAAGCACACAAATGGCAAGGACTCCTGTGTGTCAAAGCCTTCCAAGTATCATCGGCAACCACCTCTCATTAATAAAATGCTCAATTTCCTTCCTGGTACCTCTGAGAAGGCCATTACCCAGCCTCATTGTTACACAGAAGCCTTTGTTTTCCATTTTACCTTCAGCTCATTCACTGAGTTAATAGCTGATTGTTCCTGAACCAACACTGCCCTCTGTTTTCATTAGTCCTTCTTCCTCYCTACTATTTGTGACCTTAACACATTTAGAGAGAGCAGGCACTTCYCATCTCTGTCATCATTTCCACCAGTTTTACAAGCTTTTAGTCTCCACTCATGAGAGAGGATCTCTTTTCCCCAGTCATCTTACTAGCCCATCTCTGCCTGTCTTGTTTCATTTTCAATTCTTCTTCCTTGAACATGGCTGACAAGAATTATACATAATTTTCTAGATGAGATCTTCCTAGTGCTTATAAATTATTGACAGGGGTTAGTTTTGCAAAAGGGAACAGACTTGCTCAAGTATTCAACACCAGCTCTCAAGCATTGAACAGCAGTGAAGATACCTCCTTACCAGTGCTGGGGATTACATAACACCAGGAGGATGCTTGAATGAGGCTGGAAAGCAAACACTGACAGCAGCACTGGACTGGCCAAGCCATAAAGGTTTGTATTAGTYGGGCTACAGACCACTAAATTGAAAAACAAATCCTCAGAAGCAGTGATGGCAATGTAAGTTATTTCCTTCCCCATGCACACACACAGCATAGTATCAGCAACCACCTTCACTCCACAGGCAGGATTGCCTCTCCTGACAAGAGGAAGGGACTGGACCAGACCTCATGCAAAGCCACATGCCTGCATGCCAGKCTTTCTTCTGGAAGCAAGTCCTGCAAATTGAATATTACAGTGGCTCAACCACAGCTGCACAGCTGAGTCATGCTGGATATCCCAGAGACCTCTGGGAGATGCTGGGCTCCAGCACAACTCTGGCCCTTTCCAGGCACTGCTTTGCCCCATTGTCAGAGCAGACCTGCTATGCTCTGGTTCCAATAACCTGGTCCTAATGAGAGAAAAACCTGTTTCTCTGGGTGTTGTCATGGCTTTACAACTCAAATTAAGGCTCATCAGCTCCTTCTGGAACAAATGAAATACAGTGCTAACTAAGAAGATTTAATAAAGGACAAACGTAGCATGTAAGCCCAAATCTCTCTTTTGTAACCCAGAAAATGGGATCAATAGTCTGCAAGGAGAATTCAATATATAGGAAGTTCACATGTACTCCAGAGATTTGTCCCAGGAGTCAGACTTCTCCAAGAGTAAATGACTGCTATGACTTTCCACCAACATAGTTTAAGATGGGAAATCTCTCTAGAAATCAGTGATTTAAAACAAAATATGCYTCGAAGCCCTGTCCCTCCCACTTGCTCTCCTTTTCCAGACACTCCTGAAAGCAAAAGGATAAGAATAAAACTTATTCTGAAACTGAAAATATCCAAGATATATAAAATATACCCTTACAAATATACACACAAAAGCTTGGCTAAAATTAAAGGTTCTAATTCCAGATGAGATAAAAGGGGGTTTAAAATAATTGTGAAAAATAAGGAAAGAAACTAAAACAAAAGGGGGAAAGGAGCTAATTTCTTAACAAAACTAAGTTTTTGACAAAGGACCTGCAGAATCTGAAGTGCAATAGTCAAATTGCCCCAGGTCTACCACAAATCCCACTCTAGCAGAACTTTTTTGGCCTCTGCTGATGTTTCAAAGTTCAGAAGATCCTGGAAACCCAGTTTTCTTGCAAATAAGGGGAGTATCACAGCAACTGCAGCCAGCTGGCTGGCAATACAGAGACTCAGTATCATTGGGGARTTTTAAGTTTTAAAAATTCAGCATCCCAATAGACAAAATGAATATAGGCCTTGCCAGGTGGCTTCCCTCAACCTGCCATTAGTTTGTTTTCCATAATGCATCACTGGTTCTTTCCTGGCACTCAGTYCCACCTTACCTGCCTCTCTCACAGCCTTTCCTACAGCACCAGGAGAAACCTGGAAACRCTGCCATACCCTCTTCACAAACATATGCACTGCATTTATCTGCCAAGGAGGCAGTGTGTGGCAGCATGTACTGCCTTAAGCTAAATGTCCTTGGTTTGTAAAGACTTCACAGATAGCGCAAAAGGGGCCTTTTAAAGGGAGCCACAAAAACCAGAACACAGACCTGGGGTTTAAGGCAGCAGCTTCCACATCTGGGTTGTGTTTCCTCAATGTATGCTCCTAAGGGGGGAAACTATGCCTCAGTTTCACCTTTCAGTGGTGTCATTTGACTTTGAGAATTTTTGGCAGCCAAATACCCACCATCTTTCTGGCTGCTGAGAACAAAACAAAGCAAACAACATTTCAGCTTTACAGGCTCCAAGGCAGAGCATGGAGCGTAGCTCACACCCTACACGGGCTATCTCCTGGCACAGCACAGCCCCAGAAAGCCACACAAACCTTCACCATTGCATTAAAATGCCACTGGCAGATTACAGCATGACATACAGACCTAAAGCATCACATTCCTGGGCCTGGAAACAACCCAGAGTAAAGAAGAAACTTCCCTGCAGCGTGTATTTTCACGCTGATGCCAAGCATTTTTCTGAAGCATCTGGTATTTGTCACAAGGTATGGGACTGCACACTTCATTCTTCTGACACCCCACCACAGTCCCCCATGGTGATGCCTCAGTTTCCAAGCCGTGAACCACTCGGAGGAGGCAGGGSATGCTCTTAGAGGGATCAGCAGAGCGCGGCTTTGCCTCCAGGAGAGGGCACCAGCGGTGTATCCTCACCCGCGGAGCCTCCTCAGCAGCCAGGGAGCTGCCTCSTCCCGGCCACACGTGCAGTGAGGGGCTCAGCCACACAAACGCACCCGGGTGACAACGCTGCCGGTGATAGATGAGGTGAGCAGAATCCATCTTCTGCCTACMGCTGTTTCAGCTCTGCAGAGCTCACAGGAGCAAGCAGCACACTGTCACGTCTAAAGGGAGAGGCTCAAGGGCACAGGTGGAAAAGTGGATCTGCAGAATTAGAGGGTGCAGTGCTCACTTTAATGTTTGGCTGTAGACAGGCTATGCTAAAGGTAGATGAAAAGCAAAATTTAACATAAACCAATGGAAAAGGCATCTAGGAACCAAGGCGTTTGGGCTAAATACCCTTTGGCCCCATCACTGCCCTTCCTGTGCATATATTACCCTTTCCTTCCCTAGACTGTGCTCATTTTTACTACTCAGGTCTTTTGAACAGAAAGAGATTCCAACAAAAAAAATTAATACAAGGATGACCAAAAGCCAACTAAAGAATCCAATTTGCCCCATTCTTTTCACTTGTCTCTTGCCTATCCATCACCTCTGCAGCCATAAAGCTCATTAGATAGTCTTTAGGCTGGTCCCAAACAGCCATYGTCACATTCAGCCCTGGTCACTTATGGCAGTGGGAAAAACTCCTTGGCGTCAGTCTCCTGGCATGACAAGAAGCAAAACATGGAAGAAACTCTAACAACCAGACACTGCTCCCTTAAAAACAAATTACCTGGTCCCCTCCCAACAAGGGAGAAAGTAGAAGCATGTTCTCTCCAAGTCATTTCTCTCCAGCAGGCTGACTTTGGGCTGGATTAATCAATAAGGTATGGCCAGGCAGTGCTAACAGCACTGCAGAGAACGCTGCTTTGCACAGTGGTTAATTACTACAGAGAGTTTAATGAAGTTTAAAGAGACTGAAACCTTCTTCCTATCAATAAGGAGCAGGGTTTGTTACATGCCACCCTTATTCAATTAGAAGATGTGCTCACCAGGCTGGCTTCAGTCTCACCTTTGCATGCTAAGGAGCAGTGTTATCAATCTGCATCTTTGCCCAGATAAAGAGGAAGGAGACACTTTCACTACAGCCACCTCCTGCCCTCCAGTGTACCCTGCTTGCAACAAGAAGCCCTAGCGTTACATGTGGATCTCTTTCCCCCTTTTCCAAAGAAACACAATGACTAACAAAAAAGCTAAAAGACTGACAGGTCTGGAGTCCAGCCACCACCAAGTAGCTCCATTCTAACAAACTCAGCTTCTCCTGCCATGGCCTGTCTGCATGCACAAGCCAAGGCCTAGAGAAGCAAATCTATGAAGATTAGAGGGCTSTTCAGGGCTGAACACAATTTTTTCTTTCCTTCAATGAACACATTTGCATTTCAATCTGGGTCTCCTTCTCTCTTTTCCTTCCTAACTGAAGGATTATTCTTTGGACTACWGGGATAAAGTATTAAAATCAGTGTATCATTTGCTCACCCTAGCAGCACTCACCATCTAGACAGATAACAACATCCATCAGCACTGTCACAGATAAAGATCCCTTACTCCTGTTCCCACTGCAAAGCCTCATCTTCATCCTTGCCAAGAGTTTAAAATTTGGTGGAAAAATTAGCTTTTACCAAAACCAAGCATACAAGCTTTCAGAAAAGCAATGAAATGRGAAGTTTGGTGGGGGTTTTTAAAGCTAATTTATTTCCCTTCAATCCCATTACAGAAGTTGTAGAAGTAGGAAAAGCAAAGATGCAGGTTCAGATTGCTCCATTTACATTTCTATAGCTCATACTCAGCTCTCATTACAAGAACCCAGCAGCAAGCTCAGTGTGGACTGATGCTTTTGATAACTGATAAAAATGCAGACTCTCCCTTGCTTTGTGATTTTTTCAAGTCCACTGCATAGCACTTGCTTATTTAGATCATATAAGGCATTGTTTGCTAAATACACAATTTCAGACCAAATTGCAGGGTATTTTTCTTTTGCCTATAGTCCAGGTTATTAAAGATATACAGAACTTGATGCTCTGCAACTTTCAAGGATCCAGAAATTTCCGGTACATTTTCATTTTGAAAGGAAAATATTATATTCTCTTATAGTTCCTTTCAGTTAGTCAAAATTTATTTCCTATGCAGCTACCTCAGGGGTAGCACAATGAAGTGGTTAAATTGCCAATAGAAACTATACATGAGAGCTGACAAAAAGGGGAAAAGAAAGAAAAAAAAAAAGAAAGAAAATAGAAAAATAAGGAAGAAAAATTCCTGCTGTCTTTTGTGAAATAGAATAGGACAAAAAATTGGTGGGGAAAGAAATGTAATTCAAGAACCTCTGGGGTATATTGCAAAAAGCAAGAAAGAAATTAAAAGCAATAAATAAATAGCTGACAATATCCCTTTTAAACCACAAAAAACCAGGGTTTATATCTCCAAAGTGAACATTAACAATTGTTGTGTTGTCTGGATGGCTACAAAAACAGACAACCTTTGTGAATCTGGATCTCACATCATCATCCTTCTCCCTTTCCTGCCACTCCAACAGTAATTTCTGAGTTAATTACAAGCCATGCCAGTAGAAGAATATGGCCAAAGCAGATCTCAGGATTTACTTCCAGGTTCAGCACTGGTCATTAGGAATCACACAACACACTGTCACTGTTTCCAAGATTAAAACTACAAGCTCCTCTTTGGCAGCACAGTGAGTCACCAGTGAGATAAAGCCCACAGCTGGCTGAAGTTGATGTGTGCTGCTCTTCAAAGCACAGAGAGCTCCCACTTCACCACCTTGTCCTCTATTCCAAGCTATCCAGCAATGGACACCTCCTGGGGCTGCAGCCAACACTTCCACCCTCTGCTGTGCCACTCTACCTCCTGAACAGCAGGAATTCTTTCACTGCAGACACCCCAGTTCCAACACCTCCATCACAGGCTCAACCCATGACACACAGCAAGTGTGCCAGGGCCATCACTGCCTGCTCCTTGGAAGACCCCTTCTCTGGGATTCTCACCACCCACCTTCTGCCCTGTGCCAGTCACTCCCTGAGCACAAAGCTGTGTTTTGCCTGSTTTCCACCCACAGCCTTGGGTTCTCTTCTATCCAGACTTGTAAAATACTCCTGTGAATGAGGCAGAGACCTGCAAGCTTCAGGCTCCCAACATAACCAGCCCCCACCACCCAGTTGTAAGAGCAAAGAACTGACCCCAAGGTGCCAAGAAAGAAGCCAAGGGCAGGGCAAACATCTGCTCCCTGCTGCCCACTGTTTCCCAGGGCAGAGTGGTTCCCCAGTCACTGAGGTCCCCGTGTGGATTCCCTCAGCATGACAGGAGCTTCCATCCCAGTTCAAAGGTGTCTCTGCCTTCTCTGGACAACTTAGAAACTGGAACTTAAAAGGCTTTCTAACATCAAGGCCTCTACCTTTTTGTCAAGCATGGCTGAAATCAGCTTATGTGAATTCAGACAAAATTTGAAAAAGAAAAAAAGGAAGTAGCAAAACGGATTAGTATATCTATAAATATAAAAATAAGTTATCTCCCTGGGAAAGTGCCAGACACAGGTTGATGTTCAAAAAACAACAGATCCTTCCCTGGGTTCTGTGTAGCACTCAGTCTGTGGACAACAGTTTATGCCCTGACCCAGCCACAGACCATTCTGAAGCACAGAGAAGGTTACACCTTGCCAGTTAAATCAGTTGAGCCTCTCTCAAAGCCTAAACCTCAAACACCAGAGCACAGGTCTCAAAACTGGGCACATGCATCTGTTTACACAGGTGTAAGTGCCACAGCTGCAACCACAGCTGCTGAAGCAGCTTAATGCAACAAAGGAACAGCACACACCTACAACTGCCTCTYCCAGCTGCCTCTCCCCCAAAAATCTCAAAAAGCCAGCAGATTTACAATGCTTATCCATGACTCATAGGCAGCGGCCTCAGCAGATTCAGAAAAATTGGTTCAAGGGTCTTGTATTGAATGACCTCTGTTTTCCCCCTGGAAAATGAATACGCCAAGGAAGCCCAGGATGAAGAAAGCAAATCTSCTGGGATGCTGAAGGAAAATGATGGCTAAGAAGCAGACAAATGTTATTTGGGAATGTGATTGTTTGCAACAGCATCATGCAGTCATTATCAAATGGATTTCCTACACATTGGYTTTTCCTACATGACTTATTATTAGTGGCTATGTCTGGAAGGCTGGCCATTATACATTAATGTCTTCTAAAACTAGGACAGCCATTAAGTTCATACAGCTACAGTGCTGGCTACAAAACTATTTACACTGTCTGGGAAGCAAAATGTATTCCCAACRAGCTGCCCCCAGCAAAACCAAAGGTATCACAGCTTGTGACCAAAACAGAGACAGGGACACGCCATCATGTAATCAGGAGCAGCAGGCTCTAATGAAGCCACATGCTGTCACTCCTTTTGGACTACAAATAAAGCTTAATCATTCTGCAGCAGAGGCAGAAATCAGAGTAAACCTCTGGCCTCTATCACAGGGATATCACATTGGCAAAYGCTGAAGAACATGTCTACCTTTGAAATCTGTAGAGACAGGCTAGTTGAAACATTTCTTCTCCAAACATGAATCAGCCTTTTCCTTTCAACTGGCTGTAGAGAAGRCAAAGAGCATTTCTGAAGCTCCAACTAACATCAAACACCAAGATCTTGGATTAACTAAACTGCAGSGACTCCAACRGCCTTTACCCAAKAYACAGCCCATGGATGGTTTCTTAGGSCTTCTCTCAACTTGCTCATTACKTTGCCATTGTTTTTGAAGGGCTATGTTCTATTTATGAAAACAAACAGGGAAATGAAAGAAAATACACCCTTCTTCCAAGCTGTCTTTCAGTCATCCTTCAGAGAGAAGAATCAAGCAGAAAAAACAAGCACATGCTTACCCATCATTTCTTTCTTAGAKTACCCATCATTTCAACTTTCTTACAGTTGCACAGAGATTGGCACCACTTTTACAGAGGTGAAAAGCAGAAAGTGGACAAGCCCTGTCATTATATTTGGGATGTGGCTGCATAATCTGAAAGGGTTCAGCAGAGAAAGCYCTACAGCTGGCTCAATCCACACATGCGCAGAGCACTTTGCAGAGGCACAAGTGTACTAAATGCACTTTGTCTGCAGTAGGTCAGGTGTGTATCTGTGTAAAAGAAATCTTTCCTGTATCACTCCACTATGATCTCTCTATAACAGCATCAACGTAGACAAGCAGCTCCCAATTCTCCCATAACTAGGYCTCTGCACAGGACATGCACATCCAGAAACACAGAATCAGTCTTTTAGAAGCCAGAAGTTCATGATGAAAGAAGGAGGGAACATCAAAGTTATGTCACTTGAATAGTAGGGACCACAGCTGTAATGCAACCCTACTTTTGCATAGCAGCCAAGGCTCTAATATGCAGCATCTTTCATTTCTGCTCTCGTATCTGTTCTTTGTTCATGGAACAAAGCCTGATCTACTTACAGATTTATGCTTATATAATAATGCTGAAGTGATGACGAGCTTTATTATTGTATTTATTATTAACCAGGTGGACTAGAACAATCTCCACCATGAGTTCAGTTTACCAGGATGAGAATACATCAGCAGAACTGAATCTATGTAGGCAGCAGAGGCTGACAGAGAGGAGGAGGGATGCAGTGAGTCACCCACAGCACTTGTCTTGAGGCAAATTTCTGCTAGATCTCCACATCAGCTCTTTGGCTTTTCTCTGCCTAATCCCTAAGGTTAAGTGAGACCATACAGGCTACAGAAGGGATGAAACAACCCCTTTTGACCCTTCCAGAAAACATGGTTAACATCACAGTCCAGACAGATTCCCAGGGACAGAAATCACACCGGCATCTCCTGGTCCTCTTCCAGGATTCACCCACTGGCTAAGCCTAGCTCTGCTCAGCACATCTCTGGAAGCCTCACATACCTGTTCTCCTGGAACAGCACCCACTGGGGAACACCAGTTGCATGAGAGAAAACAAAGTTTTTAACATAATCGGCACAAGGTCTGGGTATGTAATCACTGGGATACCAGAGGTGACTCTCTCATTTCCAGCAGAATACTCCAACCAACAGTTCCAATAGACAYAGCCTAAGCTTCAAACATTTCAGCCTCCTCTTGCCCTGCTACATGAGATCACAGCCATGTATTGCCTGCAGAGRCCCTAAATTCATCTATGACCAGGGAGGACTTCATCCTCTGGGGTTCTTCTGAACACAAGGCCTGCTTGGCTTGGTGGGATACCCCTGACGCTTTTCCCACTGGCCCCACAAAGATCCTCTMAAACAAAGACAACACACTGAGCAAATGACAGAGGCAGAAAGTATCACAAAGAAGGAGAAGAGCTGCTGCACCACAAATCTTTCAGATCCAAACCTAAAACTTTAATCAGGAACAAGAGAGACAGCAGAAGAGGAGTCACCCAGGCAAGCCAGAGGAGAGTGGCAAAGGTTCCATATGAACTCACTGGGAAACTGTGCCCAAACATATCCCCCTCTGTCTTCCCCCCTTATCAACCAGCAACATTTTGATTGTCTCATTTTAAATTTGAACTTCTTAAACAAATTACAACAAAGCTTATGTGAGGTTAATCATTCCCTGTTTCCTCTGGCATTCATTTTAATAGTACTAATTGCAATAAACACATTTAAAATTAATATGCATGTTATATGCATATATCAATTGCATTCTAATTTACCTTTGACTAACATCCACAGACTGAACGTGCTCTCAATAATAAAAAGCTCTGACATAGCTTAACCAACCTCTGCCTGCCAGACTGCCCCCACAGCATTAGGATGAGATTAATGAAAACATGCAAGCCACCAGCAGCAACCTGCAGATGCAGGGAAGCTCAGCCTATAACACAGGGTAAGGATGAGCCTTTTCTCCATGCTAAGCAATCTCCATTGMCTGTCATTTTGGAAATGGGCTCACTCTTACAATTCCAGAATAAACTGACAAAGTATTTCAGATCTGTTTGCAAGCAGGGAGGATTTAATTTTCACTAACGCAGTTGGTTTAGCCATTATCAGCCACCTCCCTCTTCACAAGACACAATTCCTTCTAAACATCCATCAGCAAGGCTCTGCCAGGCAGGGCCATGACAAGGCACAACCCCAGTGAGACCAGCAGGAACCTTCAGCAGGTCAGAGGACAAGAAGCATTTTTGCCAATACCAGACACAAATAGAATCAAGTGTACTGACTGAAGACTCTTTAGCTGGGATGCTGTAATTGCTAAGTGTGGGTGACCTGTCCCACAGTCAGTTATGAATCAGTTAAACAGATCACAAATGAGTAAACAGGCACTGAGAGAAGGGCTGGAACAATTTCTGYAGCTCTTACACATTCCTTTCTCTGAGCTGCTTGTTCTATGCCTCTGCCAGAGGACGTGCTCATTACAGCAAAAATAAAGAGGGTTCCTGAAAACCACAGACATATCCACAGATTGAAATAATCTTCAAATTAACATGCCCAGATGTGAAACCCAACCAGTGCTGGATTTGCAGATGACAGCATACCTGCCACATCTCCTTCAGAGCAGACTGCCAGGCTGAGAGAGGAGCAAATGAGAAGATCTCACACACCCTGCTCTCTGCTACAGGCATAACCCCACCCTGAAGGAAGGGCGAGAGAGGAGCTCCTGGCTCTGGCGAACACTGGTGCTTGTCTCTCCAGAGTTCAGCAGCAGTGCAGAGGGAGGATGAACATCATTCAGCACTGAACACTCAGATGAGAGTTACCAAGTAAAAACAGGGGCATAATTTGACAGCATCCCATCCATGCCTGTGCCTWCAATCAAACACGCTCAGGCAGCAAAAGGGAAGGTTGAATAAGCTGTTGCTGAAGAACAGTTTTTACCAGTCTTGATGAGCCATGAGAAAACCTACCACAAGAGACTGCTAAAGATTTACTTCAGCAGTATTATCCTATCTCTCCAGACAACCTACAATCTGGCCCTGGTCTCACTCCAGCATCTTTTGGTGTAACCTTTCTTAAAATACTTTCGATGAGCATACTTCTGTCTAAAGATTCACAGAAAGGGAAAATTTATACAAATATTGGAGCACAGTTCTGTCCCATTGATCTGACCTCTGCTCCAGGACCTCAAACCCAACATTTGGACTTTTCCAACTGGACACCAAACCAATGCCAAGTGACCTATGAAGCTAATTCAAATTAACTGGCACACTAAATGCTTGTATGAAGGAGTTCATGAGTCAGCCGTGGACAAAGAATGAGTCATAGGAGATACATAGGAGATAATTTTGAAGAATGAGTAAACCTGAAAAAAATCCCAAATTGCCAATGAACAATATGCAAGTAGAAAAACATGTTCAATTTACAAAATAAGTTAATTGCTATGAATTAGTCAGATGGCTCTAGTCACATAAACATATCTATTGTGGGCTGCTGTTGCAGTTTATATGTCACAGTTGAGCAATTTGAATCTCTATTAAAGGTGTCTCTGACTTTAACGAGAGTTCCTGCAAWGTATATCAACAACACACTCTGAAGGTACACAGAAAGACAATACCAGAAAGAAATCTAGTGCCACAAAAATGAAGCTGCCTTAGCTTCAACAACAGAGGATGCTTTCCTGAGCACTCCTAGGTTCCAGCCCCACTGCAGGCCTCTCGGGAAAACTCACACAGGTCCWTATCCCTCCCAGGGCTCCACACCATTGGAAAAACAGAATTGCTGATTCCTATTGACCAGGATCCTCAAACTTGCCATTAATTAAGAAAGGAGATGGGAAAGCCTAAGGACTTGGTCAGCTCAGAGAACACAGTCAGTCCTTCCTTTGCTCCTGCAGTTGCTGAAACACCCCATAGCCCCAGTCCATCCCTAATGATTATGGGAAATCACCCCCACCACCTTTCCACAGAGGAAAAAAAATGAAAAACAACTCATCTCCTGCCCATTTAAGAAAATAGTTTGTTCAYACACTTTGCTCAGCCACCAAGTGACACCACCACTTCTGTTCCTTAAGACCACATCCCTCCATTTGCCTCACCAGAGGAAAGTACCAGGACAGACTCAGCAGCACAGRAAAGGCAGAGGCTCCTGCAGCCCTCATGTCAAACCTGCAAGCCTCCTGCCTACCTGAACCCAAAACTTCCCCAAGCACCTCCCTCAGAGCATGGAGTAGTATTTTGGAAGGTTCAACAAAGACAGGCAACTTCCACAATTTAMTAAATATTTGCTACTTCTCTCTTCCTATTTCCAGGTCACACAATAAAACTGACCCTTGACAGAAGCACAGCTTCTCTGCAGCACTAATGCTTTAGGGATGCATAAGGGCACAATTACACCTTGAAATCTCTCTGGCTGCAAATMCCACTCAAGAGATTCCCACTGTGTCCATTCCCACCCTCTTCAAGATAACTTACCATCCCCACAGACATTCCTGGGGACAAGTTCAGATTTAGTTCCACTCACCCTCCCCTTCTTTTTAGTTTTGATTTTAAACTTTTGATTGTTACCAATTCCTGACAACTACAGTCCCGCAAACAGTGACATTACCACAACAGAGAGGAACAATACCCAGAGATGGGGATTTCAAAAAGCACAGGAATCTCCTAACACAGCTTTGCCACTGAAAGTATTTTAACATCATACTCCCCATTCCATGTTTCTGAGCCTTTTTACATCTAACCCTTCCTAAACTATGTCCTGTTAGAAGAAACCCAGGTCTTCTTAAAAGGAACACAAACCCTAATCATGAAGTAGATTATTTCAATCAGTTTGTTAACACAGCTGAACAAAATTAAGCCCGACTTCCAAATGTACCCTTATGAGCTTTATTTTCTTGTATGGTTTTTATCAGCCTGTACATACAAGGATGGATATGTGAGCAGGAAGGTACAGGTTTTTTCTTTAATTTTTAGTCATGTTTAGTGCAATACAGTTCATTCATTGGTAGTCAGTCTGCTGTCAAACAGTTTGTAAAGGAAGTGTTTTAATTAACTAACTTCCTAAAGCTTCCAGTCACTAACCCCAGTTCTGCCAAGAWTATTACCTGTCTCAGGATAAAGCACCTAGGTTTTATGAGTACCTGCAGCCACATCAGAGTCAGGGCAACACCTCCCTGCAGGAAGAAAGTAAAATAAAGCCTCTCAAGTAATCCCTCTCTGCCTGCCAGCACTGGGACCCATCTCCTAGGAGACTCACCAATTTTCCTAGTATTGGACTCAATATTTATAACCAACCCTTAAATCCTAAATGAGTAACAAAGCAGTGAGCTAAAGGCCCCCATGATTCACTGGTAGGAAATGTAGTCAGCATTCAATAGCCCACGTCTGTTAATAACACAACTAATGCATAATGCCAAATGGATCTGTTTCCACAGCACTGCTTGAAATACAGAACATTTAGTCAGTCTGGAAAGGACTTTATAGTTATTGACACACAGAAGGGAAGAGTATTTACACCTTTTCAGACCAAGCTTTTCCACCTAACAGCCATATAGCTCTAAGTAGGACTGGGATTTGGTTCCAAGTCCAGCTAAAATAACTGTAGTCATATAACACTCCTGCCCAAGAAAGGTTGGGAAGCAGATCCTCAGGAGGTTGGGAAAGCTAAAAAATACCTGAAAAGGCATAAAAAAAAGGAAACTCATCAGCCCTATCAAACATGTTTAAAAAGTAGAAGCAGAAGCAAATCTGCAGCCACCAAGTTGTTGTATAAACCCAGAGCAACACTCAGTGAAATCTGAAGAGCTGATCTGCACTTAAGCAGCTCTGACCAGAACAGCTGCTAAATTGTTACCCTCAAACTCCCGAGTGTTTTACTAGTTTTCCTTACAGTCTGCGCTGGATCATGACAGGCAAGCTGAGCAATGTAAAAAACTACCCATGGTGACCAGGAATTCAAGTAATGACCTCAAAACTACTTGTAAACAATTTTCATGAGTGCTCCAAACTTCAAGTAAACACAGGACACAATGCAGCAGCATTTTGGCCTGAAATACTCAAGTCCCTCCAGCCTGCAATGAGACCTGAAGTGTCAGGAATGGTTTTCTTTTTCTCATTTCTCCATTCCAATCAGCTCTTGGCTACCTAGCACTAGGAGAAGGATAACTTTTGAGACATAGCATGCCCCCAGTTAGGGGAAAACACCAAGGCACTCTCATCCAGAGATGCTTTGGTTGGAAAAGCATTGCATCTATAGGCCACATAGATCTATAAAGGCAGACAGGAAGAATAAGYTCTAAAATATAATTACACCATAACTAGACAGCCTAAATGGCTGGTCAGTGCAGAAATAAACCAAGGGCTGGTTATGCAAGCACTCTGATGCAGCACAGACCCAAGCTGCTGCCAGAAACAGTAGTCATATGCCACTTGACCACCCCCAGCTGTTCAGTCCCACAGCAAACCTTGTGCCAACCCGCATAAAATGGGAGATGTATTCTGGGGGAGGAAAAGAGAGCTGAAAACTGCACAGGCAAGCCTGGAGTCTTGGAGTCCTCCACCAGATGGATCAGCTCCTTGGCAGTGCTGGCCCAGGGGAGGCCATGGGAACAGGCTGCAGCACAGCCAAGCACAGCAGCCTCAGCTGGCGGCGCACAAACAGTCAGATGGAACCACAGTGTGGCTACAATCTTTTAACGCCTCCATTTAAGAAATGTTCCTGTCATGGAGCCTTTTACAAAATTGATTGTAATATTCCTGAATGCACTCTTCTGCAGGATGGAAATGCTATTACTGTCATGTTACCACCTTGTAACCAACAGAACTAAAACCCAGCCCATGACAAAAAACTCCCAGATAAACACTGGATTCAAATAATCCAAGTTTTGCTGAAGCTTAGTAAATACATGGCTTGGAGACACTGCCAAATGGAGTGAAAATGGGATAGCACTATTCATTCTGCTTTCAGGTTCTTTGCTGTAATGCATTACACATGTATTTGCCCAAACCTAAGTTATATGTGAAGGATTTCTGAAAGGGATTCAACATGGAATGTACAGCCAGACAAGCTGCTGGAAGAGCTAAGGTTAGAGAAAGTTCAAGTTATCAATAAATAGGAGGAGTTATAAAGCACAAGAAGCACTTAGAAACTTTTCAGTACCTAAATATTAGAGCTCTGTCAATAATTTTTCTTCCAAACATCTTTCTAATAGCATATTCCTTTGACCAAAAGCAAACACTTCTCTGCCCTTTTGATCTAAACATTTTGTTCTTATTTCAGACCTGAAAAACTAAAGTGGTTCCCCACAACTGAATACAAAAGAACACCTTTGCTAAATATTATTTTTAAGAAAACAACCATAAATAAAGCACACACAAAAAGAAAAAGAAAAGAAATCACACCAAAAAAACCACTAGAAAAGCTATGGCATTTCAAAGAAACTTTCATTTCTTCACACTTTCTTCCCCAAAATAATTTTAGTAGAATTAGTCAAAGAATTTAAGAAAAAGATGTAAGAAGCAGCAAATAAACACATGGGAATAATGAACGGTTGATGAAAGCAGTGTATATATACCAATCCAGTCTTTTAAAATCCCTCCTGCCTTGTAGAAGAGCTTCTTTTCAATGAGAAGAAAATATGAGAAGTAAAAAAAAGAACAACTCACAGAAAATTCTCCCTACCTGGCTCAAAAATCAACTGCAGGACAATACAAAAAGGAAAAAAGTTATAACCTCTTCACTGTAAGAAGGATTGCAAACAAAGTTTCCCACAGGTGTCTTTSTTTTTTTGAAATTATACAGATTAAAAATCAGAAATCCCAAGATCATACATGGCTGATGTCTCATCACCAAAACACTCAACTTCCCTGAGCAGCAGGGAGACAAAATCCATTTGCAATTCTTCTTTTTCCAAAGGAGGAAGCTGAGTAGGAGGCAAGACCTGCTCCTGACTGCATAACAGCACAACAGCAAGAGAAACAATTGCTCATAAACATTCATGAACTAGTTTGGGTCCCTGGCTGCTCCTGTTCCAGGTTCAGAGCACAAGGCATCATACACTGCTATCCACACCAATAGAAGCATTCATTCCCTCAAAGCTTTGGATACCATGTGGAGAGTCAGAGGCTGCAATACCTTACWAAGTTTTCTGGGAGAAACAACCTCCCCCACCTGGCAGGAAATTAATCACTTTCCCTCTTGCCTTACCATCTTCCTAAGGATTGGAGTGTGCAATCAGGAGTGTGCATGAAGGGCTGTGGGGGAATGGGACAGGGCAGGGAGTCATCAGCTCCTCAAAAAGGAACTCATCAACAATACAAAGGGAGCTGTGCTTGCAGGGATCTCTTTTTCTGCCATTTTTTCTGCAAAGGGGGATCAGATGCTGTGCTTGGACAACAACAACATCCAAGTTGGAACCTGCTGGCTGTAGCAGTCAGTAGAATCACTGCAATCTCAAGCARTCTAMAGGACTGAATAATCATCAAATAATYATCTTGTTAAGTTTCTACAAATCATTGATTCCACCAAGTGTCAAGGTTAACAAGGGTACTGTCAATATCAATGGTTTGGCACGAAGGAATTCAATACTTGAAGATTCAACCAGCACTATTATCGAAACATGCAAGAGATAAGATTGTCTCTTTTTCACCCACTCCTACCACCAGGCAATCCCTACCCCACGTGCAAGCTGCAACTACAGCTGCTCAGAAGTTTCTGACAGATTTCCCCCAGAAAAGACAYCAACTGAATGTGTTTTGCAGAAGCACATTCATTCAGTGAGCCTTCTGCTGAAACGTAAGCTCCCGGTGCTCGGCCAGCTGCCAGGAGAATTCAACTGTCATATGGCACAATGCAGAGTGCATGATGCAGCTGAGTCTTCAGAGCTTGAACTGTTCAGGCTTCCAACATGCACAGCTCTTCAGGCAGGATCTCCATGAACTTTGCAAAGCATGTTCAAACCATGAGAGAGTCACATCAGCTCTGTGCAACCTCTAACCCTGCGCCACCTGGGAAATGAAGGTACTGCAAGTCCTCATGCAGCTTAAAAGCAGGGCTTTCCCAGAGCTCAGACTTTCACACAGTAATGCAAAAATAACCCTTCTGCAAAATTAGTATTAACAGTACCATAAAGGATATCAGTGCATTCCCTGGAAAGCTTTTTTAATCTCATGTTCATCTCCCCTTTATTAATCACGTTTATTCTCACAAAGCCTGAAGAAGCAAGTCTTCAGGCTGTTTACATCTGCGATTAAGCTGGCCATAGTTGGAGCAAGTAGACAGACTCATAAGCAAGGTATCTCATTCTTATGCAGACATCTTCACAGCCAAAACTAGAGAAGATGAAATATCGAACAGTCCCATGATGGCAACAGAATGCTTCCTAAAACACTAAGGTTTTCTAACTTCCCTCAAAGCATCAGTTAGTTTAACAGTAATAAAAGTAGACAATAAAATCCAGCTTTTAGGATTCCCAGTCACCAAACTCTCCAAAGAAAAAAAATTTCTTCTTTTCTTATTTTACTTCAAACATATTTTAGGTTGCAGTCCCTAGGAAGAGGCAGGACAGGACACTAGTGCACCAGCTGTCACATTCCAGAGGAAACAAAACTCCCACAATTTTTTTCCCCACACCTAATGTTCAGCTAATAAACCACTTTCCAAACTTGAAGTCAAAGGACCATTCTCATCTTATCACCCGGAGTTACCAAGAAGCAGCCACATCAAACTGAAAAACTCACTTAAATGAGTTTAGCAGGAATCTACAAGCAGTTACTGTACTTTGAAGGCTGCCAGTGTTCGACAGATCAGTTTGGAAAACACAAAGGAGAGTTGGCTAAATATTACACAGGTGTTAATTAGCCAGCACAAGAACCTGTTTGACTTCATGCTGAGTTAAGGYAAGGTTGCTCCAGCAAAAATCCTTTACCTTGACTCTGCTAAAGGAACAGTAACTCTTTAAATCAGTCAAATCTTGTTTTAAGATCACATAACCCTGGAAGTCTCAGTGTTCAATAACCAAACCCCTTGCTAAATCAAAGATTGGGAAAATTGTCTTCCTCTGAGGAAATAGTATAATGAATCAGCAAGAACACAACGATACCACTATCTTCTAGAGCAGAGAAAATCAGAACTGCTTAAACTAGCATCTCTGAGACTCTTTCATGATAAGCATCTTCTCTTCTTGCAGCTCTTTGATCCCTGTGGGTACAGCAGAATACAAAAAGTCCCAGAGAAGTGCAAGACAATTGTAGGCAGTCACCAATTTGAGACAGCAATAATGTCATAAAACCCCTGCTACCAGCAAAGAAAGAAGGGAGTGTTCAATACTTCCTAAAATTTGACAAGTCTGAGATTTTAGTTTTGCTTTATTTTTTTCTACTTTCTGTTTGTCCAGGTCTCCACATTTCCTGTTCTGGCAGGGGTTAGGGCACCCCCCCACTCCCTCTGTGCTAATTTTCGGGTTTGCAAGTTTCTGGGGAGCTCTGCACTTGGTTATGGCTTCTCAAGGGAGATGAGGCACTGTCATGCCACAGGCTGAAGTGGCACTAACAGCACACTGAATACAGGGCTCCACACTGCTCCACACARCAATCTTTCTTAGCTGAAGTTGGTTTTGAACCAAAAGTTGACTGGGAATTTTTGCTCCAACTGTCAGATTTTGATGCTGTCCCAATATCCAGAAGATGACAGCCATCAGGTATGAGATTTCTCCAACCTGTCTGCATCCYCTTTTAAGAAATTCTGTTTCCAGAATGACCTTCCCTGGCATTCCAGCATTCTCCCACCAAGCACAGTAGCCAGGCCAGCCAGAAAGCCAACAAGCAGGTGTTATTCTCCACTGYGCCTTGCTCTTGGCACACTACCCTGCTCAGATCCTATGATATAAAAGTCCAGATTCTCCAAGAGCAAGAATTCCACTAAGACAAAAGACTAGCTTGAGGTTGGATCATGAACCTCTCATAAGGATGGCTGTTTAAAGGAAAGAATTTGATTTCCTGGATGTCAACWGTTCTAAAATTATCTCACTACTCCTGTTGGAAATGACACCAAGTTTAAAAATTTTTATGTAAGTTTAGTCAGGGGTTTTGTTCACCTTTGCCCAGAGGAAGGGGAATTGAAGTTTCTCCTCAAAGGATTATTTCACCATTTGAGGCCTGATTAACTTAACATCTCAACRAACTGGGAGTAGCTCAGAAGATGCACAAAAGAGAATGACCATCAATGAACATCAACTCCAAAGCTCAGCCCTGATGCCTGGTCTGGGAAAAGAGAGATAAGAGAATGAGAACCTAATTAACATTGAAGATAAGGGATTGATAACCAATAGGAAACCAAACACTAATATCTCTCTAACTTGGGACCACTGAACAAATGAATTCCTATGGGTTTTGACTGTAWAATTATCTGAAAAATCTAGTAAAAATCATGTGTGATGGAATGATATTCTCTGCACAACCTGGGTAATGCGTGGATTGAATTATTTCTGTKGCACATCCTGGCCAGAATAAAGTATGCCTTGATTCTCTAACACTAAAAATGCTGTTGAAGAGTTTCTTCCCAGTTTTGGTGACAATGCCACAGAAACACAGTGAAGGCCACTCTAAGACAGAACAAGGATCCATTTAACCCACAGTTCTGCTTTGCCCCAGTGGTCACCTCCAACACCTAAAGCAGAATGAGGTCAATGTAAGTATACATTAACCCTAATATTCTCACAGTATGTGGTGATTTTTCACCTAAAGGGATTCTTTGAGTTTTTACTCATGACTGAGTCTACAAAAGACCRGCATGATAATTTCCTATAGGTGAGCAAAAAATCAGAGTTTCACCCTGCAGTGGCTTTGTTTTCAAGGCCACAAATGCCATGAGGTTTCCTTGGCTCTTTTGCAATCCCTAAAGGACAGCTGGCTTATTACATTGTCTCCAGCAAGTAAAGTGGAGCCWTGCAGTCTTACGAGAGTCCCATGTTCCCTGTCCCCATCCTGTCCAAAGCAGATGAAGAGAAAACGTTGTACATCTGCATAGATCTGGCATGCCATCTATCTGCAAAAAGCACTGCTGGCTGTCTGGATCACATCTGTTTAAAGATCCATTTGAGCTTTTCCATCTATCTGGTGCTTTGAAATCATGGGGTACAGACAAGCCAATTATGAACAATTAAGTTACCACACATAGGAAATTACTGCTTCTCAGATGAGCAGAGGTAATTGGCCATATGCAAACTCRCAGCCTAGTCCCAATGGCCAAGAAAATTGGTTTAACTTGTATTTTGTTGTAACACATTTTGCTACCTGTTTGCGAGGGACTAAAAGAACAACCRCAATCAGCTAGCACAGCTCAGGGCATCAGCTTTTATCTGTGTTTTAAGAAGGTAAACACAAGTAGTCTGTTCATTCCTATGGTGAAACCTTTAGAGATTGCCRGTGTTACTCAGCTCCACCTCACCAAACAACTCACACTTCACAAGCAAAACCAGTTTCATGTGAAACAGAAGTAAATTGCTATTTAAGTAAAAACATAGAGAAAAAAATGCAACAGAGAAAAAACAGATTTACTTGCTACTTGTTCCTCCTCYAGGTAATTAATTCAGAAGCTTATCTTGAACTATGCATTTTCTTTCAAAAACACAGAAATTGAGCCTRTGAATAACTTCAGTTTTATGTCAAAATAGACTTATAACTTCTCTTGCTTGCAGTAAATTACCTGGGGAAAAAAACTCACATTATTGAGGAAAATTACTACAAAACAACCACAGCAGACTTGGCTACAAGATGAGATAGGAGCAGGTGGGAACACCCTCAGAAATTCCAGACTCGCATAATTTGAGGGTCAGCTCTAATCCCAGGAGGGTAAATGGGTCACAGCAAAACATGAGAAGAACCWACTCTACGGAATTTATCACTCAATAACATCCCGCCTTTGGTGCACATTAATCAGGCTGTGAGGAGAGCCAGGGAGGAGGCAGACAGGCACATGTGGTTGCTATGGAGTTAAAGGCTTGAAGGAGATACATGGAAACAGCACAACTGCACAGAGCACAGTTAACTCTTAAACTGCCTCTACCTAAGCAGCTCCCTGGCCAGCATGAATACCCATTCTAAGAGAATTCTTTTAAATATCCAAGAGTTCCCATGAAGACTCAAAGTCCAACCAAAATCCACCAAGGCAGAGTAGTTGCCCCACATTAAAAACCAGGGAGTTGGGCAAGGAGAGAGGACCATGCTTTGCAGCACACAATCTCTGCTGTCTTTGTAGTTTAATACTTTGATCTGTCACGCACCAGGGAGCAAAAGAAACTGTTAGAGATCCATGCAGAGAATGAGTTACCCTAGACAAAAATTAGGGGTAAAAAAAATTTAAAAATCACTATAAAATTTAATACATCCATGGTTTTGAAAAGTTAGAAGAGTGCTGAAATCCTAAGAAGCCCAGACAGATTCCTTCCCCAAAGCACACATCTTGAAAGGTTTGGACTTTTTCTGACCCATAGCATCATTCAGCACTGCTTGAAAAAGCCATCACACCTGCTGATGTGAGTGCACAAGAATCACATACAGGCAAAGATCGGAATGAGGCTGGCCCAGGACATGCTTCTTGCACAGACTAAACAAGGAAGAATTTCTTGGAAGACAATTTCCTTAAGTAAATGTTTTAGGGATAGGAAAAGGGTTCTGGGAGACTAGGAAAATTAGGTAAAAATATTGAAGACAGTAACACATTGGAGCTGATGACTGAAGTAACAAAGTACATTTCATGGATAATCCAACCAGCTACTTTCACAGTTAACTCTTAAATACTCAATACTTCCAGATCACAAGAAGCTGCTGCACATCCAACTCCCTGCAGAGTTTCCTAGCAGGGACTGTGTGTGTGTGTATATATATACATATATGCAGATAATCAGCAAAGTTTCTATTTTCTCCTCCTACTTAAGGGAGTCTTTTAGTGAGCAACCTCCTACACTGCTATTTTTACCTGCTCCTAATCAGTGTGTTCTTAAACACTGAGAGACTCTGAGAAGAGCAGTTCAACTCCTCCAGTGCACAGCCCACAACACACTGAGTAATATCTGAGTGGCAGCTCTTCTCCCATCACCCAGGAGAAAAGAATTTTTTTCTTCTTTTATGTTTTGTAGAGCACTAGGGAGAGCTGGTGGTCATAGCCTAGAGGATCTCTTCTCATTCACAGGATGCTGAGCTTGAACTGAAGGTTCTTTGAGCAGAGATCATAAGCACCACAAGAAGTCAAGTAGAGAGGAGTGGATCCAAAGTCAGAGTTTTAAACTACTGATTTAGTAAATAGTAATACTGAAAATAGCCAAAAAAGCTGGGCAAACTCTTTTACTGCAATATTTTCTCCTCTCCTTTTTATCTCCTTTCACCATAAAGGTTTCAGTTTTCACTTTCAATGAATCATCATTGCCAGACCCAAAAATGTCTGATCTCAGCCTCAAAGTAGGCATTAACCTGTGAGCATAATTCCCAAAAGACCAGGATGCCTCAGTTCTTCCAAGGACTCCCTAAGATTTATGGTAACAAGACACCCAAGAACAAGGAGATGGCACCAAATCCTGATGCCAGATGACAGCTCACTAATGAGTGAGCTGCACTCTCAGCTCCTCTAAAGGTCTTTATCAGATGGCTGTTTATTTAAGAGGGGCCATTTTCAAAGCCCAGCACTGCAGAGGTGGCGTGTCTGCATGGGCTGTGGCGAYACCCTCTGTGGCGACACGCTCTGTGCCAGCACAAACCCTGACCATACTTTGTCTCTCCTCATCCACTCATGCAGCCTTGCTCTGAAAGCAGATGCTAAATTCTTTCTTGACTTTCAAGAGCAGATAGATCTTCCTTTGAAATAATCATTAATTCACCTGATTCAGCAAGTCATTTCCTCTCCTGCAGCTGCATTTAATTTAAAAAAAAGAATCCACTAAGGCCAAAACTACCAGAGGSAAAGCTCCAGCTGAAACATAATGAAGAATCAGCTCCAGTGCCCCAAAATGCAACCACACTAAGAGTCTTTAAAGACAGTACCAATTACTCCAGAAATGTTGCCAGCAAGGCTGACTGGTCACAAGCACCATATTTGGGGAAAATGGCATCTTGGGCTGCACAAGAGTGTTCTGAGCAAATCTCAGCTTCCTGACAACACGTACATTTAAACCTCTGACATTTTAAAAGTTGACCCTATGGATTGATTGTAGGCAGTTCAATATAAGAATTCAGCACATGATACTTGATATTTAAACTTCCTATTTCAGATTATAAATGCTGACAGATTTATCTATGGCTGCAGTTGACTAGAAAGTATCTGTCCTCCTATTTCAAGTTTCAACCTTTTCCCTGTTTTTGTAAATATTTATCAAACAATTTTTAAAGTKGCTCAAAATATTTAAAATATTTTTCTAGCACTGAACAAAAAACAATCAAAGCAATTTCCTAATTAAAGCAATTTCCTAATATTTTTCTTAGAATACTTTGTCATAAATTCCTTTGATTAAAGCTGAAACTTTTCAAGAAATTTTCAATTTTCTTGGAGAATTGATTGAAAATCATGTCAATAGTAATTCTGTAATCACTCTCCTCTCCCATGAGTCTTATACAGACTCATGATATTGATTTTATTCTCAYTTTAAAAGTAGAAGTAAATGCAGTTGAAATCTTTTAGTGAAAGTTCTTACTCAATTTAACATTTGTCATAAAACTAGTAAACAGCAATATATTAAAAAAATTAAAAAAATTTAGCAGGGCTAACATTTGTCAATGACATCACTTAAACATGAAAAAAATATTTTTTGAAAGCAAAGTCACCTTAGACAATATAGTAATAAAGCATTTTGAAAGATTTTCATTCTGCTTTACTCTATTTTCTTTCTTCTTCCAGCTGCAAACAAGAGTACAAGTGATTTTGGGGAAAATACTTTGGTATAAATTTTTAATACACAGTTTCCTGACAAAATATTAACTCGCCTTATTGCAGTTTACTTTCTATGAACATCAGCAGCAGTAATCATTAGAACATGACCAAGGAAGCTCAAGCTCACCCAGGACTCTCTTCCTTGGAACAAAACAGAGACAGTAGTTTGTATTCTTCAAATTCTCTACAGACTGCAGTCCATTAGGATTTATTTAAGTAAGAGTAGGCCAACATCACAGAAAGAGAATGCTTAACTCAGAGGGGAACAGCAGCATGGGTCACACTGCAGTGACCACTACTCTGGTACTTCATCCCCTGCATTCAGGGCTTGCTGCAGCTCTACCACACACAAAGGGAGCTGCACAGGGACAGAGCCATCYCCCAGCACCTGATCCAGACCAGGCCCAGCTGAATACACACAGAGAACTGGCCGGTGCTTTACCCTCTTCCCAAGAAATTCATACCTCCAAGCAGACCATTTTCTCTTCACAATCTAAGCAGGGAAAACTAGAAAGCAAGAATCACTTTGTTTCAGTCACATTCACAGTAACACGCATATCAATATGTAAAACAAACAAAACGTCTGGAAATTCAGAAAAAATGGATGATATCTTTGCTGAGACAATCACCACCTAAATGCCTTTCACAGCCTCGGACTACAACACAAGTGACAGCTAAAGAAAGATAAGTCAGCTCATGTTTATTTTTTCAGGCAGCAGGGCTTCAGACCAAGCCTTGGGTGGTCACAATTACATCACAGTATCTTGCAGTAGTAAGCAAAATCTGTCTTCTAGCATGTGGAAGCAGGCTGCCAATTTCTGGTGGCAAAAGGTAAACAACAAACAGCAGAAACGAGTGAGCAAATAAGCAAGAAGGAAGCTTTTGCTCTCTGGAGCAGTTATAGGAGTCAAGGATGGTATATTCACTCAGCACATCATCTGCTTGGATCCCTCTATTTATATTCAAGATAGGTTACATACAATTACTATGTTTCTATGAAACCTAATTAATCTATTTATTGCCATCACTTTTCTTTGACACCCCCCTGCACAGAAGTGAAAGTTTGTTTACTACAAAGTTTTGCCTGTTTGAGCTGAAGTGGTTTTCTTCCTCACAATAGATTATTCAGCTCTGCAAAGCCAATGAGACMAATCCAAGTATCTGTGTCCTTCCTCTGCACAGTCATTGTTGCATATGTCTGATACTACCAGAGAAACTTCTCTGAGGTTAAACAGGGCATGACTTTCAATATTTCTCCCACAATAATGTGTAGTGAAAGAAGTTCAGTTCTTTGGAGTGGATTTTGATGGCTCACAGCCAATGCAGTTAACGGGAGCATGGGACCCAGCAAGCTGAGAGGACCATGGCCTCTCCATGGAGGAACATTTATCCATGCAGACCAAAGGTACATCACAGGACAACATTCCTCCCCCGGACATGAAAACTCTTTGGGAAAGACATTGGCCCAAAAACTGCTGACATGGGGAGTCCTGATCTCAGCACTACTTTCTGTAGCACTGCTTGACTCARTCCTCACTGTCATCTTGCCTCCCTGCTCCCATCTTCCAGCTTGGCTCCCAAGTGTTTCATCTCCCTACCACCCAACCACTACTAAGCCTCCAGCTTCTTCTTCTTCCCTTCTCCCCTTACATTTCCCCTTGTCTCACCAGAAGGTGGCAGATAACTGCCAGAGATCATTAGAACAGGCAGGAAATTGTACTTCCCTCGTGGGCTAAATACCCAAAGGAGCCTGAAGCCATCTCTAGGCCTCCAGTGGTTTCCCCCGCTGTGCATGGTTCTGAGGCAGGACTGTTCTAAGCCGTCTGAATCACCAGCTAACCCTCTAAAGAACTTGCCTCCTCTCACCCCTGCAGCATTCTAGCAGCCCCACTCAAATCCCCGGGCGATGAAGGGCATCCTCTCACCAGCAGCCAGGGAGCCCAGCTGAGTGCATTGATTGTTCCCTAGATACTGATTTGAGGCTGATCCACTAATCAGACACAAGAAAGCCCTGGGGAAGCTCCCAGGAGCCATCCTTGGAGTAAAGCCTGCAATTTTCCTTCCCACCAGCTCCCCAGGCCATGGCTAYAGACAGCACAGCAGGGACAGAGCAGGAGCCTGCATTAAAAAGGAGATGTGGATGGCAGCAGTCACAGGATGCCACTGCCACCTACCCCATCCTTTTGGGGAGTGGGGGGTGACTCRGCAATAGCCAGAACTGTGTGTTATTACCAACACCTTTCCAGCTACAGATGCTCCTGCAAAGCACCAGGARTGCTGCCTTGGGAAAAGTTAACCCCATCCCAGCCAGACCCAATACAACATCTCTGGCTGCAGACTCACAAATTAGACCCTTCAACATACCTCAGGATACACCCAAATATGCAGAAAGTCTTCTTTTGGATAGACATCTTCAACTGGAAAATTAAATAAACTGGGAAGAGGAGGAAAACACACTGATAATAAACTGATTATCTGATGGTTGCTGATAATAAATAAGCATGGGTTGCAAACTTTCCCCAGCTCCCTGGCAACCAAAAATGTCACACAAGRGAGCAAGGGGCAACTGGACAAGTGGTCTAACTGGATGCTTCCAGAGCAATAGCTTTAGGTGGATAAGCAAACTCTTTGGTGTATTCCCACATCTTCACCATCCTGTACTGGTATTACAGGCTCCAGATAAAATCCAGGGAGACTTCTGACAATTTGTATTCAATTCAAAGGAAACAGTGGAAAAACAAGAGATCACATCAAGAGAGACCTTTACCTTCATGTCACTCTTGCTCTTCATTTTTTATGCCCATATTAAAAATTAAGACAAGTTAGGGCCTATTTATTGGTCCAGAGACCACTTGGAACATCAGGGTCTGTCTCCATCTGAATGAATTTCCTTTCTCCCCAAGACAAGGTGCCAAAAGCAAACATTCTTGGGCTACCCAATCCCTTAAACCAGGTCTGAGTTTGTTTGAAAATGTTCCTTGACATGGGACACAACTGTTCTGGGGGACACCAATGGCCAAACCATCACACTCTCACATTGGGCCAAGCATMCAGGAGCAGGGAACATCCAGGACACCATGTGAAATGAAACAGGTAAGGCACATTTCCCCTGAGGTGGGCACTGGGGTCCCACAGACACAATTTGCCATCATTCACGGGGCCAGCACCACAAGTTTATTGGTGAAGAGTCACTGGCTGGAAGCCCAAGCTCTGACAGATTAGTCTGTCCTAGAGGCAGAAAATCTGGTCCACAGAGATTAAAAGTGCTCTGCCTATCCTTCTTTGTCAATAAGCTCAGGGATGGATGACATGTACAGACCAGCCCCCRGCAGCACGGGAGGTGGCAGTGGACGAGGCTGTTTTGCTAAAGCAGCAGTGATGTCCCTCAGCCCTGTGCCTGCCTTCCACACACACCCTTCCTTTTCACTGCAGGCTCTCATACAAAGAATCTCTCTTTGCAAACAGACCTGGTGCTGGCAGAAAGAAATAATATTTGACACATTTCCTGGGGGTGCTTTGATAATGAAAAAAGAGTTCAACAGYGGCAACACCTGACTGGCCTTCCTGCTTTCATTTTATAATTTTAATTATTTTTTTAGAAATTGTTTGAAAAAAAAACACCAAAATAAAAGCAAAACAATGGYGAAATATCAGTCTTCAGATAAAAGCAGTTTTGAAATCTGATGCTTATGTAGCTCTGTAGGCACAGTGGATATTAATAATTCAAGAAAATATTATAGTCATTACTATATTTGGCAGTATCACAACAGTGCGTTTTAGCAGAATTTCTCTCCAAATCTCATTGCAACAGCCATTAATAAATAAAATGCAATTCACTGCATTAAATGTGTTGTTTAAAGGCTAAATATTTCATCAGAACTAATTCATTTTAAATAATCAGACTAGAACTCTCCTCCCAGCACCAGGACAAATCTCGGCTCTGTACACTTTCTACACTGGGAAATGAAATTATGTTTCAAAAAGCAAACCACAAATTGAATTCAACTGGAACATCTAAGCAGCAGCTCTTGGACTACAACCCACTGCAGACAGACAGGGTCACATTCAAATAGGCCACAGGTTTCACAACTTTGTTATGCTGTTTTTGCCACCCAAGTAAATTAAGACTGAAAAAATACAGTAGAACTGTTTGCATTTATTGCCTGCCTTGAACAGCGGCCAGTATCTGATTCCCTGGGGGAAGGAGAAAGAAAGGCCTGTTGGCCCAGACCTCAGCTGCCAATAGTTATAGATAACAGTGCTTATCCAGGGCTTCCCACCAGTCCCTCCCCCAGGACTTCGCAAACAAGGTCAGGTTTGACCTCTCACAGGTGGGAAAACTGAGGCACAGAGGGAAACAACTTGTCAGAGGTTGATGTAAAGCCTGAAGGTTGAGTTCCCACATATTTGTCCATCCTTCAAGAGTGGAACACATGAAAGCTCTACCCCACTGCCCCCTAAGGCACCCATGACTCCCTTTCAGTTCTAACTTTCTGCTGGCAAATGCTACTTTTTTTCCCCCTATAGTTTTTTCTTGCATCTCAGGAATGAGACCAAGTAATTTAGATCTGAGATGTAACTCCTCCTCCATTCTCAAACACATCCAACTTACCCAGCCATAAATTGGTGAGTTTCTAAATCAGGATGAAGAAGAGGGAGTTTGATTTTAGTTTCTATCAACTGGTATCATTAGCAAAAATATGTTAAGAAACCCATATTAAAAATTAAATAAATGACAACCAAAACTAAAAAAAAACCCACACAAACACACAAACAAAAATCATACGTGTATTTCAGTTTGAAGTTTTCAGTTTAAAAACATCTTCAAAAAAAAAAAAGACAACAAACCAAAAAACCCCCAACAACCTAACAAACACAACCGAAAACCTCTCTAAACTGTCATTTTCTGGCCACCTCCAGAACAGTGGGTGAGTATCCACCTGCTGACTTACCAGCTGACGTCAGCAAGGTAATTCCTGTAATTAACACAAAACAACATGACCTTACAAGCAGGTCGTGCATCACACACCATAATCTCTATTTTTACCCATGGAGCTCGCTGCTTTCCTCCAACAAGAGCACATAAACCTGCAACCTTCTTTTCACTGACTTTATGCCAAGACAGCATAGCACAAAAAGTCACAGGAGCAGTATCTTCAAGTGCAACTTTCTACAGTAAAATAGCAATGTAATAAGGGCAGCATATTTTGTATCTTCTAAATTGTGCTGAGTTTGCTTTCATAACTACATAATAAATATTTTGTTTTAACCTTTTAAAATAAAAATATCACGTTTCCATTAAAAAATTYTTTCAACAATTCCATAAAATTTGGGGAGATGTGGTTTTTATTTTGTTGGTTGTTTGTGGTTGTGTTTRTTTCTGTTTTTTAAACCAGAATGCAAGTCAGTGCTTGGTCCAAGTCAAAATCTGGGGAGACCTATCAGGGTAGTGATGGGTGGCAATAAACCCAAATGATTTCCCTTTTGCCAACCAGCYCACACACTCTCAAAAACACCAAGGCAAGCAGTCAGTTATTTACAGAGCTCTCTGTACTATGTATTCTTGATTCCAGAGAGGTGCCAGATACAATTCACTGCCAGATACAGCTGCGCCACTGAGCAGTGTGACATTGGGAATAGATGGACTTTTGGTCTCGTCCAGCACATCTGATCTTATGATCCTGGGCACATGTCCAAACCCCATTAAAGTCAATAGAAATGCAAAGAATTCACTGGCTTTGAGTCAGACCTTATATGACAGTGGACAAGAACAGCTAGAGATATTTAACCTGTCAAGGAGAAGAGTTAATGGGAACTTGCTCTAATAAATATGCCACCTTTACTGCACTGCCTGTTTGTGCTTTAAGTCATTCATCCTCCAGTGCTAAGRAGCCTTAACTCCTGAGCCAAAACCCAGAATATTTCTCTCAGCTTTCATCAAGGCCCTATAAAGCACTTCTGCCCCAGTCAGACAAGCCAGCAGGACCTGAGCTAGAGGGGAACCTAAAGCCAGGACCAGCGAAGGACCAGCACAGCAGGACTAGAGAGGTCACAGCCAACAACGGAATTTGCAAAACTGATTCAGASCTCAGGCAATTAGCAAAGTAGCAAGAGAACATGCCACACCACAAGCCAGGATGGTCCCTACCAAGGCAGTAAAGAATCCTCATTTTTGTTTGATGTGCTGTTTAGACACTGCTTGGTGGAACTTTGCAAGTGAAGCCCTCATCCTCACTCAAAGCTACTTCTATAAGACTGCATTCCTGGATGGCTCAACCTCTCCAAGAGACACCTCTGCTTCACCAGGCAGCTTGATGGCTTCTGACACTTGGTAATTTATCACTGTGTTAATGCTCTCCTGGTTGCTGTCTGTTATGAAACACAGGTAGAAGCACAGTCTTGCAGATGGAAGAGGCTTTCAAASCCCATCCTGTCCAAGCCTGCCAGCTGCCAGAGAAGGGGAAGGCATGTGGGTCTAATTCTCATCTTACTGACATTTCATCAGTGTATCAGCATTGACTTTGAAGGTATTATTGTTGCCCTACTCAGCATCACGAAGATGAAAAATATGCCCTTGAAATAAAACATGCTGCTCTGACAGGAGCTCCTGTTTCATCAATCTAAGGTTCTTATCAAGGTTTTATTGCAATAGCAAGGATTTAAACCAAGCACAGCAGTTTTATTAAAGAGAGAGAACAAAAGACAAACCAAAGGGTTCCAGTGACAAGTTACTCCAAGCAGAAGTGAGAGATCCAGAACACCATTTCCAATCTGGCAAAGAGATCACTCATAGCACTTGGTCTGTCTGGCCAAGTCTGCGTATTCTTTATCTACATAGCCAAAAAAAAAAAATTTCCTCATAGCAGCTGTTTCTAAAACAAGCACAGAAGAGGCTGGCAACCCCAGCTCATYGCTACAGCATACCACAATGTTTAAAAGCCTGGTTTGCTAGTTTATTACAAACAGTTCCCTCCCTCCAACTTTCATTTGGGCAGGTGTTGGTGACCTCTCAAAACATTTACAAAGTGAAGATATTTAGCTAAACAGTGGACTGAGAGCCCACAGYGGCACAAAAGACTTTGAGAGACACTATGTGCACTAGGAAGGGATACCTGTCTTCTCCCAGAACAAGCCCAACAGCATTTAGGATACAGTTTAAYGCTTTGATTTTTATTCTAAATATTCCAAAAGAACAGAGACTTGGCAAGTTCCAGCTTGGCAATTCTCACCCTCAAGTGTCCAAATCACTGGTAGGCAATTAACATTACTGTTTTCATTGCTAAAGCACATGCTAATGCTCTTGAACATCCAAGTTTCTCATCAGTGCAAGAAGGAGAGAAAGAGACTTGCCCACACTAAAGCAATACCTGAGTCTTCCTTCATTAAGTCATAGACTTAGTCTTGTTCCCAAAAATCAGATAAATCATTTTCACTGTCCCAAGTTCAGGACAATAGAAAAAAAAAATACAAGACAAATGGGGGGGAGRGGGAGGAAGTCACAGGCACAATTATAAGGAGATACATAAAGACACTTAAAGACCCACAATGGCAAAGCTAAGGCTGCACACAGAMCTATTCACATTTGGGTCCTGCCCACACTAGCAGAAATCAAGCTCTACTGAGCTTGATTCAATATCAGCATAAAATCACCATAAACCAGTGTGGATTTTAGAACACTGACACAGGCTGAACAGTACCCCTTGAAAAGCTAATATGCATTTACTGGCATCCTTCCTCTCCTTTCAGTTAATGGCAGGACAGGCCATTTCGTCAGTAGTCTAAAGCTTTAGTTCACAAGACAGCAATTTATGCACCCTGACAGGTGAGAATGACCCATTCAAGCCCCAACAAGAAGGARAAAAGCCTCCTGACAGCATTTCTCTGCCCAGTTCTTGTCTGAGACAACTCCAAGTATCATTCAGCCATGGCATGTCTAACCTGAACTGAYCGTGTCCCAGACTCCTGGGAGTCAGATCCCCTGACTTTGAATAAACATTTTCCTCCTTTCTCCCCTAGCAGGACTTGGGCACAAAGCAGTACATCATCCAAACACTATTTAAGTTCCCAGTGGCTGGGCATACCTTGCTCAGGGGACTGATTTTTTTTTTCCTCTGGTGCTAATTCCTTCTCTTAGGTTCATTTTCTGTCCATGCCCTGGGCAGGARCTGCCATAGCAGAAGGATGCCCAAGGAAAATGCATCAGGACAAGTCAGGCACAAGCATGCCTCTGGAGGCAGAGGATTTAAATAAAGAATGAACCTGAAAAAGCCACTAGCTTCCCTGCAGCCAGCACTGTTAAGAAAAATTCACCACAGGAGGCTATCACAGGAGCAAAACACCTTCTGGCCCCACATTCAGGAGGGAGACAGCAAGCACAAAACTGACCATTGTGCCACCCCAGGCACTGGCAGAGCCTGTTGTCAAAAAGTCAAAAACAACAGAAAAGGCCACATCTGCCCCATCACAACTGATCATCTGTGTTCTGTAGAAACAAGCTGGCAGGGAATGCCCATGCTGCCTCCTCTTCAGGGAATTCAAATTCCATATACACAGGTAAAAACAAATGGCAAGGTTCTGCCTTCTGTATCATACACATCATGCTCTAAAGTCACAAAATTTGTGCAAGGTGCTGTACATAAAGCTGGGTGGGGAGAAAGCCTCCCCTGTTCCAAATTTATCATTAAACAAAGTTTTCTACTTCTCTCTTAAAACCATAAAATTCCACTGGGACTTTTTTCCAAAAAGAAAAAAAAAATGCTTTCAGCTCAAGACAGAAAAGATTGAAAGGACAGACCCCAGCTAACTGCCAGCTCTTTTCCACTTTGCTACCATTTCCTTCCATCTCCTGATCAGTGAGATCAGAAGATGAGAGAGAGCAGAGCTGAACCCAGGGAGGACACGTGCTTTAGGAGAGCTCCAAATTCAGCACACCAATAACTACACTCAGCCTAAGGAACCTGGTGTGTCACTAAGGGTTCCAAACCCAGCTGTGGCAGGCACAGAAAAACCTTCACTCTCACTCATACCAAAGCCTGTCCATGTCACTGCCACTGTGCAAAGGCCACAGCAAAGGAAAGAGGAGGAAGGGACCTGCAGTACCATATAATAGCATCAGAGCCCACAAGTTACAGTGGGGGGCATACAGAGGGAACAGAGGAAAAGCAGGAAAAATTAGACTATGGCCCCAAACATCCCTGGCAACATGGTACATAGGTTTTTTCTAATTATATATACTTATATACTAGTTCTGTAGTAATCCTTACACACCTATAAATGTAGGCATAGCATCCCCTACATTTCAAAACCAATTTTTTTTAAACAACATAGTGACTAAAATGGGACTTTAAAAGATGTAAAAAAGCCCAAGAACATCCACTCTGTCCCCTCCCACTCTAGTTTGAGGTGTTCCCATGCAGCTGATTTTGACAAACACTGGTAATAGCAGGCTTAGTTTTGTCAAACCTGTTAGGTACCAAGGGCAATAAAGGTTACAGTAAACTCTCTCAGGGAAGAATGTGCRGAATTAGACAACGTGTTTCCCCATAAGGTGTGAAACTGAACACTTTCACACATGTTTGGACTCACTCCTGTGTTCTGACAGGTTTGATGGATCAGCTCTGGCCTCTCACCCCTGTCTCCTCCAGGTTGAGCACATGAGGAGAACTCTGGCTCATTCCAGCCTGTCTGAGAACAGCATCCACTAGGCAGTGACTTTCATGACTGTTAAACTTTGTCTTTGGGAAAGAAAATGAGAATCTCCTCTTCTACAGAAGACGTGGCATTCTCAAATGATTCTAACATTTGATCTCATTCTGCAGAGTTAGATCTGCCTATTTCCCCTTTCTGTGAGTCGTTTTCCATCTCCCCAAACCAGTTTGTCACCTATTTCCAGGAGCACTACAGGAAGCACAAATAAATAATTAAATAATTTTTTTTAAAGCCATAGAAAGCTGAGAGCCATAAGAACAAAACCTCAGTGCACCTGAGAAAGGCAGGCTTTGTTCCTTGCAGTATGTGAGGTGGAACAAGTAATGCAGATAATCTGAAATTAATTAAAAGGAAAGGCGGGTACATTGAACCTGCCCACAAAGAAATGCTGTATAAGCAGACTGAGAATGCTACACTACCAGCAGTGGAGCCTTTTGATTAAAGGAACAGAGTTTCCAGCCAGGACAGCAAAAACCAACATGAACACTTAATTAAGAAAATTAAGGACTCCTCAATGCTGATGCTATAGCTGTGGTTTAGGTGCCTTGAAAAAGAAACCATTTCTGCTTTGGATCAACAGACCATGCTATGTGTAAGCTAGCACTGGAGGAATAACTTTGGAATCTTTGACCAATTTGAACTGAACTCAACAGGGATCAAAGGCCACAGAGGTGCAGAATTCTTCTAAGTTGAGCAGAGTGAAGAAGCAGGCCCCAAAGTAATACCTGGCCTGAACCATAAGGCACCCAGTGTCCCCTTTCATAGCTGGCAGGGCTCCAGCTGACTGATGCATCAATCACAGTGAGCTCTCCAGCACATCTGTAATGCTCAGCCAAGTACATCCTGTGCCATTCTTCACCCCCACAAACATGCAGCAGAATGAGGGATCGTGACAGAGATGATAGCAAACACAGAGAGAAAAGASTCCTGGGAGGGCACACAGTTAAGTGATTGCAAACCTTTTGCTTAACAAAAATGACCAGGCATTTTGCTCATTTCCTGGTCTTTCRGAGAGCATACAGCTCTCACAGACCAGATAAAAATGTTCAGCATGGCTACTGGGGAAGGGTCTCAAAATCATTCAGCAGAAATCATAATCTGGTGGGCTGCCCTGGCCAGACCTTGTTCTGCTCTATTCTGTATCCCACACTTTTATAAAAGGCCTTCAGGTAAAGGCTCAGCTACCCCTAAAGTCTGACCATAGGCAGCCGAACAATCTCCATTATACCTCTGTGACACCTGATATGGACACTGTGACTGGATGGGACTTTATCCTGGTGTTGCTCCAATAGTTGCCAAAGTACACCTGAACAAAGATTCTTTCTTCTGAAATACCAGCTGTCTCTAGTAGCATGGCTATCCCACAGGTTTGCAATCTCACTGTCTCACAGGCAAACCTCTTTTCAGGCCTGGTACAAATGCGTTTTTCAGAGCCCAGTAGGCAGGTGAGCATGTCTGCCTCTCCTACCACACACTGTGAGCATGAGCTGACAGTGCTTCTTCACATGCAGGCTCACCAGTCTTGTGTCTTGCACTGGGGCTTTTGGCCAGACAGAAGCAAAACCTTGTCCCACTGACACAAGGTTTATGCAAGCTCAGAGAGCTGGTGTATCTGTCCACAGGTGCCAGGCCCCAGACATCCATCTGCACTCCCATCCTCACTCCCACTGCAGAGTCAAGAACTAACAATATTTTTGCTGGTTGGGAATAAAACTAGAAAGACACTGTGGGTAACAGAACAAGGACATTGCTCCTAACACACTGGTCTAGCCCTCTACCTGGCTGAAGACTGCCATAAGGAAACCCAACCAGGCCCACCAAGGGGGCAGAAGAAAAATTCATTTGCCCTGTTTCACTCAGGAGTACTTCACCTGCACCTGGTGTAGGRCAAAGACTTTCCCCTTTGGCTGTGAAGTGGAACATGGAGGGGAAGGCCACCTTAATGATCACAGAAGCTTAYAAGACCCTTGAACTTTACATGTGTCTACATTATCCCATGTAAGACTGCACAAACAGGCACACAAACCTACATGTGCTATCATCCTAAAGTATTCCAAACAATCCACATAGCTCAGAGTCAGCTCCCACTCCCCTGATCAAAGAGATGTGATTCCTCTCCTGTCTGCATTTCCAATGAAAGCCCAAATTCATGGCTCCCACGTTCTCATCATGCTAATTCTCACCCAGCTCAAAAGGAGCTGCAATTTGAAATGGCTTGATCTGTCAAGCCAAGCAGGTAAAGGGGTTGGAACCCCAGACAATGATGATCTTAAAACCCTTTGAAACAGAACTTTGCAATGCTTTAACATTAACATCTGTTAATGATTTTAGCTGACCATGTTCTACTTTTCTACTATTGAGAGCCTTGTTCTTTCCCCTCTTAACTCCTYACCTATTTCCTTTCATGCAATCTCTTATAAAAATATATATCTACAGCATCTAAGCTGTTGCAATGAAGTAAGGTAAGTCCTTTGTTATTAAGTAGCCCATCAATACTGATCCTAGCCCAGAGTATACCCCTCCTCTCTTACATGCCTCAGTTTTGTCAAAAAAAAAAAAGGAAAAAAAGATTATGCTACTGACCTTCCTTTCAATGTCCTTTGGAAWACATAGCTGAAGGAGGCAGCAAAAGACATTTTCATGTACAGTCATGTCTGTCAGCACAAAATTGGCAGGATTTGGTAGTAAAGGACAGGAAGAGTGGAACARAGAAATGTCTCCATATACACAGCCATCTCACCTCCCACTCTCTAAGGGAGGCAAATAAGGCCACAGACCAACCAAATCTGCCTGCACCTCATGGTATTGATCACAGCTGAGAGGGATTTTTCAAACAGGCACCAACTGCAGGGAAAGGCTAACAACCAATTAAAGCTCCCACTCCATCCCCCTGCACCTATGAGGCCCTAAAGCATTTTGGCAAGAGTGAGATAATAATGTTTTCTCTTCCACACAACAGCTTTTGCATATGTCCATCCATTTCAAGCCTCAGTGAGAGCYCTTCATGTGAGTTAACTCATGCTTGTGGATAGGGAATCCAAGACATTTTACGTGCAATGGCAAGACCACGAACCACAAACACAACCTGCATGCACAGCCTGCTTTCCTCTGGTGCCCAAGGATGCACATCTGAACTCAACACATATGTTTCTCTCTGCCCTGAAAGTCAGCAGGAGCTCTGTACCAAGACTCCTGCACCATTAACCCCTCACAGGGGTCCTCTAGCAAACCCCCAAGGAGAGGCTCAAGCCATTTCAGGAGCCAACCAGCAGCACCACTGAAGATGCAGCAGGACCCACGTCACAGACTGATGCAGTGTCAAAGCAGATACTTCCAGCATCCCAGYTCTTCAGCCCATCACTGACCATGGTTGCATGCTAGTGCAATCATGTTTCCCAGGAAATGCTTTTTTGTCCCACAATGCAGTGGCTGGTTAGAATTCCAATTCTTTCTATTCCCCCACATCCACAAGAAAAAAAAAGGAGGAGTACAAACCCTAAGATTAGTTCAACACCTTCAGCTTGGTCAAAAAGTTAGAGTGCCAAGTGGCAGGAACCTGTCAGGGCAAGCGCATCCTCTGCGGCTCAGGCACAGCGAGAGAAGCGAAGGAGCCCAGTTCTCCTGCCCTCCCCAGCGGAGAGGGAGCAGATGGGCAGGGAGGTGGCTCTGTCAGCAGTGCCCCGAGGGGACAACAGCGGGGCAGGGTGGCGGAGGAGGTGGAGGGTGCCGCCAGGAGCGGCTGCGCTGCTTCACGGTTCAAACACAGCCTCGCCCACAGCAGCAGCGCCGCCGGCAGCTGCAGGGCCACGTTGGAGGTTGTACGGGCACGACTCAGGCTGGAGGGGACGAAGCAGATGAGAGACCCCGGCGCAGGGAAAACCATCTTAAGGAAAAAGCCTGGCAGCGCCAAGGGAGCCAGCACCAGCTGCACGGGATGGCGGAAGSCTGTATGTACCACGGCCGAGTGCCTGGCAGGACTCTTCTCGTCTCTCGCAGAGGGAACCCCAGACAGCGGGAGTTTCCCCGAGTCTGTGACTCCGAGCGGGTTTCCATATCCACATTTCAGCAGCCTCTGCCCTCTCAGCACGCAGTCCGGGCTCCAGCAGCGTTGCCTCCCTTTCTCAGAGGCCCACGCTCCCTCTAGCGCCCGGCTCCGCTTCCCTCAGGCCGGCAGCCCGCACCCTTCCCTGGGCCGGCGCCCGGGCACCCGTCCGCAGCGCCCCGGGCTAATTAAAACCGATGCTGTTGGGGGCACGCAGGCCCTGTGGTGCTCTGCAGAGCTGCCTGCCTGGCGATTGCGTCGCATGTTGGAATAAAAAGTGGAAAAAACACTGTGACAGCCTCAGTGTCAGGGCTGTGCCACTCGTTTCAGTGGGAGAGCAATCAGGTCTCCTTCTGAGACCTGAGAGGGAGGAACAAAAAAGAGATTTGATAACTCAGCATCCATCTTTTCTTACTTTTATTGCATGCTGTGACTCCACTGGTTAGGAAGGCTGGAAATTGACCCTAAAGTTTCCATGGCAGATTATTTATCAAATATGTTTACATCCACACAGCCACGTTCTACGAACATGCAGCAAATTTTCTTCAGTTGCCTCAGTCTCATAATGCCCCATAAAGGCAGGAAAGGAATACTTCCATGCTCTCCTTTTGCATGGAGGAAATATTAACAACAATGGTGCAACTCTCCCTGGTTTAAGCCAACCAGGAAGCTTGCATGCAAAGGTGTGACTGCAGCAAAGTGTATTCCAGCTAAGGGATATTCCAGCTTAAAATTCCTCTTGGGCTCCACCAACTATGTCACCAGAGCAGTGTCCAGCATGGCTTACAGTGTGGGTCAAACTCCCACAGAGTAACTCCCCCAGCCACACAAGAGACAGTGAAAGGCTGTACACAGGAGAGGAAAAAACTCATCTGCCCACAGTCCTGTGGCTGTAATTCAGAAAACGTGAAGGGCCCACAGGTCTCCCTGCTGTACTTCTCCATGTTTTCCCACCTCTCTATTCATTTCTCTATCCTACTTTTCGCTGCTTTAGGATCCTCCAGGTTGAATTCTCCACTAGAGTAAAATAGCCTTAGATCAATCCTATATCAATTTAAACTGAGGATCCAAACAAATACTTTGCTGCTTTGTGGAATTTCTGCAATTATAACATTCAGTGCTTCACAAGGAACATGTCATTTAATTTACTGTGTCAACTGAGGCAGGTTGGATTCAACACCTTCAAACACAGATTCTCAATGGAAGATAACCTTGACCACAGCCCAGCCAAACCCAAGCATTAACTCCACAACTGACAGGTCCCCTGCAATGTCCTCAAAGCAGCCCCAGCCATGAGGCCTGGCCCTCAGTTCTGGAATGAATCTGGAATTGTGCGARTGCTGACCGATGTAAGCATGTACTGTTTTCTGTTCTACCCACAGACATCCAGGGAGCTCAAGGAGCATGATAYCACAGTGTGACTTGAGTCAATTCTTGACTGTTTGCAAGACTGGTTTCCAATATTCTTCAGTGCAAGTAACACTAAAGATCTTTGCCCTTAACCTGTGCTTTTCCCATTAGACAACACTGGTSTCCTATGTTTTCTAAAATCCCTACTACAAACACAGCTGTAAATTTGGAAACTCTCAGAAAGTTTCATCTCCATACAGCCTTGCCTTCAAGAAAATATTTGTTTCATCTCACCTCCCTTTTGAGAAAAATCTCTCCTGCTTAACATAAATTATCTGCTCAAACCCCTTTTCAAAAGACTTCATCATCTAATTGGATGAATGTTTTCCATTATGAAAAAAAGAATTAAAGAATCACATAGCTTTTTCTATTTGCATTTAATCCACTTTGAAAGCTTAGCCACAAGTCCTAGGGCATCATGGCAAAGTCTGAGTACTGAAGTCAGAAGAGAAACTGCTGATAGGCACCTCAGACAGGAGCAGTTCCGTTACTGAGCTTGGAACTACAAGAACATCAACAGTTTGCTGTGCCAGGCAGGGAAACAGCCCAGGGAACCTGCCAGTTTCCTGGGATCCACAAACAGTACCCAGGTCCAAACATCAAACTGACTTTGCAATGAAACCAGTCTGGAGAGAAACAACACAAAAAATATTTTCCAGATGCCTTCTCCCTGGTCTACTAACTCAACACAACCACAAAAGTAGTTGCCACGCTGATTTCATTTTTGCTTCCAATCTTCTATTTAAACATTAATTAAAAATGGATTGGCAAAGTACTGGAGAGGGACTTTAGTAGCAAGCTACATTAATAAAGGTAGAGGAAAAGTAGAAATGCATAAAGACATTTTGCCAGAGTTGGCCTGTCTTCAATGGCAACAAGACCATAGCATACTCAAAAGCTATTTGAGAACAAAACAGTCTAGAATAGAAATTAAAATATCTGCCAAAGGCAGCRCAATTAATGTGGTTGCTCTCTCACCATTTTTGCATTCTAGGAGTAAACATTTTAGACTGAAATCCAGCTGGACTTTTGGAGCAGTTGCCCGTGGCTGACAACTAAATGCAGCTTTGCCTGCCTAAAGATTTCCCTTCCTCCCTTCCAAGCATAGCAGTCTATTTGGAATTGCAAATATTGCCCATCACACACCACATTGCAAGGCATCTTAATGAAAAACTACCTGGCACAGAGTGATCCCATTGGCCTCCCCAGCTTGTAATGCTCCATGGGAGTGAGTAATGTCTCAGCATCCAACCACCAGTACATTAGCAGATCACACCAGAACCCTGCCAAAAGCATTCAGAGGAATCATTCCCGGAAGAGACAGCCTTCCCTGGGAGAACTTGCACAACCTGCTTGTCACTGCCAGCCCCCAGATCTTGACAGGGCAAAGAAAAGGGATCATTGGTAGCAGAAGGTAAAGAAAACCCATCCAGAGCAGAGTGGTTCCCATCAGATCATCATCTTTACATGAGTCTTGAAAATCCCCAAAGACCTTCTGGTAACTTGCTGCAGCACTTCCTTCGAGAAGAAACTTTTCCTAATGTCCAGTATGACATATGTTGGGGCTATTAACACATATTAATCCCTCTTCAACCAAAAAGATAAGCTGCATCTTTGAACTCTACTTCCAATGTCTGTAAGCTACTGCAGCATTATTAGCCTCCTCTTTATTATCTTGTCCCWAAGGCATCTTATATTGGAGTGAATCTTGAAACCACATTAACTCTGGAAATGACAGTCACAGGTTGACTGGACAAAACAGTGCAGCATGGCTGCCAAGACAAAACCAGGCCCCAGTCCAGAGTCTGACCAGCTCTCATCCTGCCCTCCCCAGTTTTCAGAGCCTGGATCATGCTGTAAGCATCAATGCAATTGCATGGTTTGCACAAGCAGCAGCTGCATCATTGAAGCACACCAGACTTCCACTGGTTTATCTTCTGCACTGTTCTACTACAATGAGATAAAAAAATTGCACTGCTGACATTTTTCATGTAGTATGAAAAATCCAACCCCTAGGATCATAGAGGAACTTGGTCTGGCTGCAGCAACCTGCAATATACACATGCCTTAGACAACTGCCCTCTCCTGCTCTTACTGGGGCATTGTAGTGCATTTCTCATCTTTATTCCAGAAGTTTGGGAGAATTTATGCCAGAATTTGGGAGATGTCCCTGTCCATGACAATGGGGATTGGGACTAGATCATYTTTAARATTCCTTCCAACCCTCAATATTCAATGATTCTGTGGAGTTTGCCTCTGGTTACTAAAAAAGGCAAAGACRTACATACATGGGATAGCTAAAGCATGCAGGGATCATAGCTGCAGCTATCCACAGATAGTGGATTGAAAATGTCTTCCAGAGAAAGCTAGAAATGTGTATCTTTTCTTATCATGTTGAAAAAAACAATGCCAGCTACAATGCCACAGAATTTGTGGCAATTCCATCACAGAAAAAGCATGGACAAAATTAAGTACTTTCTATAAAGAGCTACTTTCATCAGAGGGACAGCTCTGAAATGTAACAAAAACAGTTCCCATTTCCCGTTCCACCAGTGATCATACCAGGAGAGCAATCCTAGTAAGTGTGTTTTATTCACTGTAGCTTCTTGGAATATCTTGGAAAACCTACTATTAAGAAATGAGATAGTGAGATTTAAAACTGTAAGAGCATTAAAGGTGCTGCTACCTTTTTTTTGCACATCCTTATCCTAGAAATYGGGGAGAGAGGAAGGAAGAAAAGATCATATGAGGAACCAGATCATCTTCACAAGAAGGTTGGAGAGAGCATCTGATGAGCAGAACAAGGAAAAATTTCATGCAGTAACATAAACATCTAGAGAGGAAAAACAAGTGTAGAACTCAAAACTGCTCACTGAATTTGTACACAGCATATGTGTTCAGAGAGGAATGCTTTTGGAAAAAGAATGGTCTGCAGATCTTTTGGGAATAACAGTATTTTTCACTAAAAATTCTCCTTTCTTTAGAAAAGCCTTGGCAAGAAAACATTTTATCTGATCTCTCCAAGGTCCCTCAAGAGCTTCGTGACCTTGCTCAATAAATGCTTCTATTAGGGCAGATTGATACTTGAAGCCCAAATAGAAGTCTGCTTTTTCCAATATCAGACCCACTGAATTAAACCAAGTGCCCTCCATAAGAACATAGAGAACACAAACCTCACTTCTACACAGACTAGCATTTTTGTATTTTCCTAACGATTTTCACTTCAAGATCCTCAGGTATTGTACAAAGCAGAAATGAATTCTGCTCCACACCACCACTTTGTGGTAGCTAAGTAGTACTATCCTCGTTTAACATGGAAGAGGAGATCCAGAGAGGTTAATTGTCTTTCCTAAGGTCACAGAAAAAGCCTCTGGGCAGGACAAAGCAGAGAACCCAAATTCCCTGATCTCACCAGCTTTTTGCCTCTATCATAATCCTGACCTCACTAGCTGCAAATACAGAAAACAAAAGTTTGTTGCCTGGAAGGGATTATGTTTTAGTAAGTTAAATTGTGATTTCAGGGACGTGAGAGAAAAGGAGGATAGGAGATTCAYAGACATTTGCTTTTAAAATAACAATAATTAGGAAGCTGAGGGTTTTRACATTCTAGGTAACAAAATGTCCAGCTGCAAAGACCTGCCTTCTGTGGAGTGTCTGCAGATCTTTGCAAATCCATCCAGTTTTTAGGAATACCCCACCAGTAATGCACAAAACTTGATTGATCATRTTTTTAATAACACATAAGTGACAAAAACTGAGCCTTTGAAGTCTGTTCAAGTAACAGAATTGGTAAAAGCAAGCTGTTTGCCTCTTTACTGCTTTGGGAGCCTGAATGCAATAACATACAGATACATCCTACCTACTCTACCAGGTCTACTGAAATAATCATGACATGAGTTAATATCTACTGTCCATTTCCAACACACCTTCCTGCTGCTTTACATCTCCTGTGACCTAAKAAAATTTATGCTTTGTGATGTGGGGCTGGGGACCAGTGTGGCTGGCAAAAGAAGCCACACTGTTTGCCTGAGTGACCTTGGGCAAATTGCTTCATGTTCCTGTGCCATGGACACACCAACAGTAGAATTAAGTAAAAACTGAGCTGCAGCAGAAAAACAGGCATTGGATTCAGCCTTATCTGTTAATTAATGAAAGAACCCAGGTTCAAGCATATAACTTTCCCTCTACACAGTTAAAAAAAATCCAATTAATTACTAAATGCAGTATGTTTTCTGCAAAAGACAGAAGAGAAAATGTCTCAGAATGCTAGACTTCATATTAGGAAAATCACAAAAAGATAACATTAGAATTTATTGTCACGCTYGCTTCTCCTTCCTACAAACACCATCCTGGCAATAAACACCAGCCTTTTGCTTTAGCTTGTGCTTTTGAGTTGGGAGCTTTCAATGCATGGTATCCTGAGGTGAAAAATCCTAATGGCATGCCATGAACAATCAAGATATTTTCTTTCATTACCCTTCTCAGTCACTTAAAGAAGAAGGAATCTAGTTATTCAAATAGTATATTTCTGTGAAAGAAACCGAGGAGAGTGAATTTGGTGAAAATCACTTTCTGAGCTGTGCTTTAGAAAAAAATAACCTTTCTTTCCCCTGTAAATGACTACAGAATGAGTTTTCATTGCTACTTTAAGGAGAAATACTCAAAATTATTGGAAATCCATGCTGGGAAGGCATGGGGGAGGCATTTAAGCTTCTTTTACTCAACACCTTTTGATTCAGCATCAAAATGAAACAAAAGAGAGGGCATATAGGTTGTTTTCTTCAGTACATGGCATGTTATGTTAAAAATAAATAGTCCTAGAGACAAGTATAGTGCTGAAATATACCATACAGCTGTTTTCTCTTCAATGTTTGCTTTCATCTTTAATGAGAGTGAAATTCATGTCTGGCAAACACAACTGCCTTTAAAAATTGGTAAATCAAAGTAACATCTACATTGCTGTCAGAATTATTGCCTAAGTAGCAATAAATAGGCAAAAAAAATCAAGTAAAAAAAATAGTTGAATTGCACATTAGAACCTATAGCTGATGCACAGATAGAGACACAGATAGATAAGTAGGTAGACAATTTGCTTTCTCATGGCTAGTAAGTTCCATGAAGAATGTATCTGAAAATGCAACCAATCTGCTTTATGCTGTTAATTGCTTTATATTCATTTCCAATAGTGGCAAAACAGTAAAAGARGCATTTTCAAGGCAGTGACAAGCTATAATAATCAGAATAATGGGAATATTGTCATCAGACATAAAGGTTTCCCAGAGTCCTTTAAATTACATCTGTTCCCAGACTACATGAGAGTAGAAATGATATTTCTGATACCAAGTCAAAAGAAACTTCAAGTTTTGTCCATAGCCACCTGCCGGGCGTTGCAGAGCGGGTGTGAGGGAGGGTCCTGCACTATCATGGCACAGCGTGTGCGCTTTTGGGACATGCCCTCTACGCACGCACACACACACACACACAGTCCCACAGGCTTCCAGGGACGCCTCAGAGACTCGTTATTATTGACTTCGGGGAAAAGGCGTGAGATGCCACGGATTTTTTTACAAACTTTCCACTCTGCTCGCACTACGTGCCTCCCCTCAAAGCTCCTTTACGTGCTGTGGGGCTTTTTACCCCTTAATGAATTAATAGGGTCTCTCTTGCCTCCAGCACTCACAGCGGGACACTGGAGGGCTTTTCCACCAGCCCTGTGCATCATACATCCCAGGCAGGGAGGCAGCGAAGCGTGCCACGGTGTTTATTACATACGGAGAGACTGAGAGCGGGGGTCCCCAGGGCAGCGGCACACGGGACCTGCTGGAGCGCAGAGCAGAGCGCTGGGGCCAGCCCGGCCCTCCGGCGCGCTGCCCGGGGGTCGCGGCTCTGCCTCCGGGGGCGGGGGCAGAACCATGCTCCCACTCGCCTTCACTTTCCCGAGGAAAACTTTTCTCCTGCGGCCATCGCTCCGTGCCCCRCTCCCGCTGGCCATAAGGGCACGGTGCCCGCCCAGCGCCCCWCTCCTCCCCGCAGCCCCGTCCCGCCGCTGTCCCGGCTCCCTCCCCGCCAAGCGCCGCCGGACCGGAGTGGGTCGGGTCGGGTGTGCGGGGCGGTACTCACGCTGCTGTTGTGTCCGGACCAGTGCACCATGGCTTGGTTGTGCGCCGCATCCCCAGTGAGCGCGAAGGTGGTGCTGCTCAGCTTCGGCTCCTCGGCCCCTCGCGGCCGCGCCGCTCTCCCATCCTCCGGGGGCCCGCGGGGCTG
>JACDOX010000010.1:7171968-7315564 GCA_014549065.1 Cardinalis cardinalis
TCTCCCCGGTAGTTGGATTCTGTTCCTTACTGTTGCTGGATATTTTTTTTTTTCAAAAGTGCTTTTCAGTGAAACTGTTCACGTTCAAGGATTTGATCAAGTGAGAGGGTACCACCACACGGGGGGAGGAGCCCCGAGCCTTGCCAAGCCGCCGCCGCCGCTGAAATACACCGCCGAGTCACCCGCCGCGCCGCGCCGCGCCGCGCCGCCGGGGGCCGGGAGCGGGGCCGGGGGCGGGAGCGGGACACCGCGCTGCACCGAATCAGCTGGAGCATCATCCAGCCTTCTCTCCTGATTTGGTATGTGTGCTCCTGGCCAAGAGAAAGCAGCCGTCATTCCCCGCTTCTCCTGGTGTAGATGTACATAGACTCGTGTTTACAGCGCTGTGGGTGCTCCTCGCCCTGTGTGTGTGCGTGTACATGTACGCACAAAGGCTGGATGCCAGCCACGGGTACGGGGGCACGAGGGAACGCAGCTGGGATGAGGCTCTTGGGTGCCTCCCGTGTGTAAGAGCGCACCCACGGACCCGGCCATCCAGCAGCATCCCTCCAGAGCCGGCTCCGTGCGTGTGGCTGCGCCCGTCACAAGCGCAGCCTCCCGGCCGCGGGAACTCACGCGTGTGCGTGGGAATCCCAGCAACCTTGCCACCGTCCAGCAAGGGAGACTGGCAGGATTTGTGTGGGGCCAATAACGAAGAAAGGGCAGTGTCTGCAGGCAGCTCCCTGCAGCAGCATCTCGGGACTGTATCGGGAGAAGGAGCGAGGGGGATGTACTTCTTTAGGTCACGGCAGCGCAGCGCTCCCGCTCCCATCGCACGGATGCATTCCCCCTGGCCAGGACACCTGTTTTCTGCTGGCAAAGCTCAAGAAGCCTTTGCAGCTTCAGCCCCGGACAAGGTGTGAGTAATGGCAGGCTGTGAATGGGAGAGGGAGGCTGCTGCCGCCTCCCGCAGCTGCGGGGCGTCCCTGTGGGTCACCCTTGTCATCGCCATCKGTGCCAGTGCCACGTCCCTCCGGACCGATTCATTGCAGCAACACGTCGGCACTTTCTCTTCGGATCAAACCCACGGTCGACCTTCTCCCGTTCTACTCCTCCCTTTGAAAAGTGTCGATAATTAGAGATTTTTTAATCGTCCCACCCTCCTACTTCCCGCATCAGCCATTCTTTGCCGTCCAAAGACGGATCCACCAACTACGCGGCTCTCCCCGCGGTCTGCCCCCTCCCCATCGCCAGGCCCGGTGCGGGGGCGGCTCAACACTTTCTCCCGCCTATCGCGGGTCTCCCAGCCCGGCAGGGAGCGGGGSACAGAGGCAGGACCGGGGCTGGGCAGCGGGGAGGTTTCTGGCCGGCTGCTGCCCGGCGCTTGGTCAGCGCCTGCTGCAGAGCTCCCGGCCCGGGCYGGGGGCTCGGTGCAGCCCGGCTGCCGCAGGGGAGCGAGCAGAGAGCCGGAGGGGGGAAGAGGGGTACACACAGCGCTGCCTGTTGCAAACGGGGGGAGCGGTCGCTAAAGGGCTGCCCTGCCGGAGTGGGAAGAGAGGCCGGGGGGCAGCCGGTGCGCACGGAACAGCGCTGACAGTCTCGGGAAGGCGGCGGGGGCCGTACCCACTAACGCGGCCCCTTATTAGCTTCAATTCCCAACGCAGAGAGGGAAAGTGGGAGGTGGGGGTAGGGGAAGCGAATCACCCACTCCCAACGCAACGGATGGTATTCCTGGCTTGGAATCGGCTCCTTTTGTACYGTGCTGCCAAAATGTTTAGCTGACATTTTATTTGTGTGGGAGCGGTGACGTGGGCCTGAGCCAGAGCTGCTCCACAGAACCTCAGGCAAGGGGATTTCACAAATTGCACACACTCGTGGCAGGGGCTACCCTGCAAGCACAGGGACACACCAGCCTTGAGACTGCACACTGCTGCTGCCTGTAAGCAACCAGCAGGGTTTGGGGAACAGGAAGAACCCCACTGCCCCCCAAACTCGACTGCTGCAGGAACAGAGTCCCCAGGTGTGTGGCATTAGCAGCACACATGCCACCCCAGTGTCTTGCCATTGCTGTGCGCTGCGAGGAGAGGCACTGCCCACCTAATGCCATCCTCTAGCCSTGAGGCGGCACCTGTGACAGGCAGAACTTGTTCTTAAATTATAATCAAAGTTTCTGCAGTCCCCCTGGACCCAGCAGCAGCTCACTGCTGCTCCTGAAGGTCTCTGCTTATCCAGAATCCCAGGCACCACATAGTAAAAGCTACAGTGGTGCTAGCAATTGCCACTACTTAGCCAGTCCCCTGCAGTGCAGTCCACCGAGTCCTACTCTCAGCCTTGCTGGACACTGCTTAGGACCTAGTCCTTGTCCAGATCCTTTGTGCAGCAGCATCCTTGGCTAAAGCCCATCCAGACCAAGACAGGATTTGTGGGCACATCTCATTTCACAAATCCTGCCAGCACAATGCATWTCTTTGTGTCCACCACATTACTGTTTGTCACCACAAGAGCCCAGCTGTGCTGGACATGGCACAGAATGTGATGGTGAACACTTGCATGCAGCCTAACACTTTATTTAGGACAGTACTTTCACCATTCCAATAGCAGGTGTTTTCTACCCTGCAGACTGAAGAGCCATTCCTTGCAATCGCCTCCGTGAGTAACCTCCTCACCTGCCACACTCAGGGATAGTCCCAGACATTCAGTGCTGCCTATGTCAGTGAGATTACCAAGCCCTAATTTCTCAGATAGACACCCACAGGAAGCTCTGGTCTTTCTGAAGCAAATTCTAAAATGCCTTCATCAGTGCCTGCTTATTGCTGTTAGATAACAAGATGCACAGCTGGGGGAGTCCCACTGATGATGTGGGACTGCGTACTAGATTCTCCCTGCTCTGCCTCAGCAGTGCCAGAGAGCAGCAGCCGTGCTCGCTCGTATCTTTCCTTCTCTAGAAAACAAAGGTAATGTGAGCAACACTCCCATCTCCTGCACGATTCGCGAACTGCGTGCCCATGGCCAGCGCACAGAAAAAGGGGCTTTTCCATTTTGTACCATCCCTGTTGCAGGAATAACAGATTTGTTTCAAAACCTGGCCTCTTGCATGACAGGGTGACAGTGAGGATGTCATCTGACAACCCCACATTTGCACAGTCTGTGTCCAAGAATAGAAATGGAATAGTTCAACGCAGTATCCATTACAGGCTGTTTTAATCCCTGATCTAATCCATTATGATCTGCTTTAATCCCCACCCAGCTGCAAACATCCATTCAAAGAAGCAGGGGTTGGTGTTATGTTCTGTTGGACCATGTTGAGTTTTAATTGATGTAGAGAAAACCATATGCCCTAACACCAGGCAATGCAGAGGATTTCTAAGTAAGTTAGTAAATGTTCCGGAAGGCAAACTGTGGCACAAATACAAAGTAGCAGAACATGCCTATAACCGAGGGGGAGCTGAGTTCAGTTAAGGAGAGAGAAGCAATTGGGGGAGTTATGTTTGTTTGGAGGGGGTGATTTGGATGGAAGAAGACTAATGACACTATCTAAAGAAAGAAACAAATAGAGCCTGGCAATTGCCAAAGCCTTCAAAAGCAGCATTGATTATTTGGGTTTTTCTTTTTTTTCTCCTTTCCTATTATATGAATTTCATGTGGGAAAAAAATAATTATGAAATGTTAAATTCTATCACACATATCAATAACTTCATCATCACTGCCTCCATTGTTGATTGTAGACCTGCTGCCCAGTACCCCAACCCTTCTGTTTTGCCCAGCTCTGCCTATCATTGCTCCATGTCCCTCTCCTCCTGCAGGATTGCACACACCCAGAGCACGTCTCCCAGTCACTGTCCCCCCAGGAAATTTCTGAGTTGGAGCTGGAACATGAAAGAAAGGAAGAAGAGTTAGGTAAGAGATCATAAGAGGAAAACTTAGAGAGGTGGGAAAGAAATCATTGCCCCAGCTACACTGCACTCTTTTCACACACTCACATCCTCCCCAAAGGTCTCCTGCACGACTCAAGCCCTCCCAGGGAGGAAATCCCACACATACTAAAAGAAAAATCAATGCTCGCTCCAGTTAGCTTTAACCTATTTATTATGTGTGAGACCAGTCACTGGAAAACAAAGCAGCTCTGTGATAATGCTGTCTTGTTTACCAAGGAAAAGCCTGAATCTACCTAAACAAAAATCATTAAAAGCTGAAGTATCCCTGTACCCTCAGACAAAGTGTCACCTGCAGGCAGGGCCTCCACCATTTTTGCTGGTGCAGTACTACCCCATCGTGGGACATTTTCTCTGAGCACAGCCAGCCAGGGTGTGCAGCAGACAGTGTGGCTGAAGCACAGCAGGCCCGTGGCACTGACAGACCTGCTGCAAAGCTCCTGAACAGGGACTGCAGATGCTGAAAGAGGGAGTCTGGTTTCTGCACTGAAAGATGAAGTGGGAGTCCAGCAGCCCAGCACAGCAGCCAGAAACACAGGTACCACATAGCAGCACACCAAGGGAGGTGTTTTACACAGCCTGGATCAAGGGACAGTGGCAGGACACTTGATCTCAGCTGATCTTGGAACAGGGTCCTCACAAAGTGGATCCCCTCACTGCATCACAGCACCAGTCTCTTTGATCAACGCCACTGACAGTGCCCCAGAGCAGGAGAGGGAGCCACAGGCCATGCTGGGACTGCAGCAGGTGAGGCTTAGCAGAGTGAAGAACCCCTTCTGAGGATCTCACCTCAGGCTGCCCAGCATGAGCAGATGTCACGTCATGTTTGGTGACCAACTTGACTGCATCCCTCCTTTTGATTTTATCTATCTGAACACTGTATCTCTGGGAGACAGAAGAGCCCCTTTCCTTCTGGGATGCTCAGACAGCTGCACTCTCTTCACCCACTGATAAGGCTGTCCAAAAGGTGCACAACCTGCACAGTGCAGGTAAGAGACTCAGCAAGACACAGAGCAGGGGTGTTTTCAATTTTCTGGGGAATTTCAGCAGGTGTTAAATCATGTTTCTAGTTAATGTTGGGCTTTATTATTCATCTTAAAGCCAAGATAAGAAAATCCCCTTCTGCTGATAATCAGCATCATCAGGAATGCCRAAGAGCTTATCAGAATGGAATGAGTGCACAGATTTGCAGCATATACAAAAATAAATTGTGCAGCACAAAAGTTCATGGTATTGAATTCACTGAATATTGAAGRTTCCATGTATTTTTATCTTAGAGACTCCAGTCAGAAATACAGGATCCCTCATCTCTCAGATTTCAAATCATTTAGGACCACGGTGAGATACTGGATTTTCAGAAGCATTTGCCAAGTTTTTGAAAATACGCTCCTTAGCATTACTTAGAGAGCTCTGGATCAGGACATTTAAACCTTCAGCCTCTCTTTGTCTTCTGAATTCAATGAGCTCATCTAAAAGCTGGGTCCAACTATGCCACATATTATGAAGAGAGGAGGAATAATGGCTTAAGATGTTACAATATCTAAGAATACTTTATGAGTACTGAGATACCCCATTTGCAGAAAAGCTGATTAAAACCAGAAACGTGGCTACTGTTCATTAGATCATTGATTCAGGAAGACTAAATGACCCTCATTTCCCTTCCTGTCCCAAGGTGTGTCTCAGTCTTGCAGGTTCCCTGAAGAAAAGGAATCTTCCTTACTGTTAGAAATGTTGTGCACCTGTCATCAGCTTTTCATTTCTGGTTGTTAATGAAGCCTCATGCCTAAGAGGGTTTAGGATTGGCTTTACAGCCACCAAAAGGGAGAGCACAAATGCTGCCTTGCTGTGCAAAGACCGTCTTTGTGAACATGGAGCCTCCCCTATGCTTGTTCCATTCCCRCAGAGACCAAAAAATGACAAAGGGCCTTTCCCATCCCACAGAGCACACACTGGGAGAATGAAGCTGATGTGGTCAGTGACACAGCAACAGTTCTCTCTCTCTCTCTAAGACTGTGTGTCCTTTGCAGTTACCTTTTTCTGTTTTTATCTTCTTCCAGACCAATCTTTSCTTCTTCCRCTCTTCCCTTCCCCTAAGTTTGAGATAGACTTAGAAGGGGAAGGAGCTGGTATTGTTTCTCCTCTATTCAAGCYAAAAAGTGATTTCTCTGTGTGTGASTGCACAAAGGCAGAATTTTCTTAGCAAGCTGGAGAGAAACAAATCTGGCAGCAACCCCAGCTTTGATGGTGGGACTTCACAGGAGGATGTTGAACCTGCAACAGCTTGGTGCTCTTTTCTCTTCCACAACAAACACCATCTTTTAAGATTCTCACCTATGGCTATTTCCTTCCCTTCTTTTAAGAAGAACCCCAAACAAGAGAGAAATTGAACTACAGCACAGAGGAAAGACTTTATACTAGTCAACATGAAGGGAAGCTTGTATACTTAGCACAGAAGAAACAAATCAAGAAGGAAATAAAGAAAAATAAYGCAAAACTACAGCAGTAGGTAGCTGGCTGTAGGCAGGTGTTTCTTACCAAGCCAGTCCTGGCAGTCCCCAGATATCCTGTGCACTGAATCAGCAATAACTAACTCCTAAAAGGAGTCAGGTTATATCGGACATCATGTAAACAGAGATTGAAACATTCTGAAGGAGGGAGTCTCAGGCAAATGTGTGCTCCCAGCACCTCTAAGACAYGAAGCAGGAGAGAATTAAGTGGCAGCTTTTACAGCCTTTGCTAGACTGTCTTGGGTGATAGCTTCAACTCACAGGGGACCAAGTTTCACACCACCAAAGGAAATTAGGAAAGATAACACCATCCCCACAAAGAGAATAATGCACACAGTGTAATGAATGCTGGCTGGCAAAGGCCAGGCATCACTGCTCTATGTATTTCCATGATAAAAATGCCAGTTACTAAATTAATAATCATCTAAACTTTAGCAGTGCCCAGAGTTCCTGTCAGGCTCCAGGTAAAGGCCTGAAAATGCAGCAAGGAGACAATCCCCTCTCTGAAGTTTAGGTTATGACTTGAAAGCGGAGAACTTCTGTGTTGTTTTCAAGATAGACTGAAAATGAGAACAGTTAAGGTGATTGATCTTCAGAAAATAAAAATATACTGGGGCAAATCAGGAAGTTTGTCTCTGAAAGGACGAGGAAAACCTGCACAGGGATTTATTGCAGTGCAAAAYTTGTCACAGGCAAGGGGTGGAAAGGCCAAAAACCTGAAGGGTTTGGGAAGGCTCAAGGGAACCTCTTCCCTTGAAAGACAACCTGACCACAACATTTATTATTCCAACAGAGTGTATTTATTCTGTGGTCTACCAAGTGATTTAACAGCTTCCTTCTTTTGTTGATGGTTTGAATCTATTCCTTAGCTTTGTTGCAGATGTCCAGGTTCCAGTGCAGCACTTCAGAGACCACCCTTGTCTTTTCTCCCTYTTCTGAATCTGCCCAACACTTGGCAATTTCAGGAACAATCTCAAGAGGGTTAAAATTCAGGGACACAAATGAAAATGCAATTAATAAGTCTGCCACATAAAAGATCCTGATGCTGATGATGCAATCTGCACGGGGGGAAAAACATTCTTTGGGCTTCCTGTGCTCCACGGCTGCGATAACGCACGGCAACATCGTTAGCATTGATTTGCCRCAAGGTGCGTGTTCTACATCTGCAAGCTACCAGGGGAAATGGAGGGAGGCTCTCTCCTTGAAAGGCTGCAATTACTTAATTATCCAAGGAAAATGACATGCAGATTTAACAGCACAGGGAAGGGTTAGGACTCACTTCCCCCACTCCCAAAGAATACAGAACAACGCTTCTCTGCTACGTGATCTCCATGCAAAGCTAAYGCTCCTGGTTTGGTATTATTAATTACCCAGCTCCTATTCACTGGAATTCAGAGGTGTTGATACTCTGCATCACCCCCAGCTATGCTTGCAATTCATAAATCATACTGAGAGGAGTTGCCAGGAGAGGAGAGCAAATACTAAAGGGAACTTGCAAGCATCTCTGAATAGGCAGCTGCTGCTCAAAGAGGCTGCATCCTCTGCACAGAGTCAGATGTAAACCAGGATTAGTGCTACAAGACAGCAAGAAACATACCAAAAGTGGGCAGGAAAGACAAAAAAACAATGCATTCAGACAGAAAAGGTAAAGAAAAGCAGATGGCCCTGGGGATTAACCTTTCATCTTCACATCCACAGATTAGATCAGATCAGATGGTCTGATAAAAGCTCAAAGGCTCTATTATGRTTATTAATCTGGAAGAGGTTGACTGTAGTGCAGAGAGAAAGGTAGCAGTTCTAATGGTCAAACCAGCACTGATTTCCCTTCCCCTGGAATTTAAAACCTCTTTCCCAGTTTTCCATTTGTAAAACAGATCTGAAATTGCCTCACTATATCAAAGGCAAAGTTCTGAGCAGAGTTTCGGCCATCCCACACCTCCTACCTCTTTATACACATATACATTCCACAGGAAGTGCCCACTCCCCTGCTCATCACAGTAGCTGTGCTGAAACTATTGTGTCCTTTTTAAGGAATTGAGAAAGGTAAGTTTGATACCCAAGGGATTTCTCTCTTAGGCCAGTTAAGAGACTGATGACCACACCTTGTTATTTACCCCACTCAGTTGCCCTCTGGCTGGCAACAGAACAACATGGACTCAGATGTGGATGAAAAAAAAAACGGATGGGGAGCATCTGGACCAGATTTATCCCTCTCTGTGAATCTCTCCGTTGACAGGGTTGCCTTTTTGGGTTGGTTTTTCCTCCCCTTTTCAAAAATCATTTCAAAGTTACAAGCAGTTGATCCTTGAAAGCAAGGTTTGTTGGAAAGGAATAGCAGCTTCTTGTAGGGTTCRCAAGGTACCTCGAGGAAAAAGAGAAACTTGAAGGCCTTCATTTAGCCATACTGCCTCTCAAGGTCAGTTTTCTTATTTTGAGGGAAGGAAATGATCCCCTTCTCTTTCCTYCTTTCTTCATTTTGCAGTTTAACGCAGAGAAACTAAAGATTTTAGGTTGCTTTTTTCTTTTTCCATTGTGGAGTGTGTGTGTTTTCCCTTTCCTCACACTGCACCTCTTCAATACTTTTTCAGCCCTGGGAGCTTGACAATGTGGCTAAAGAAACAATGAAAGTAACACAGAAACAGAAAAATAAATAAGCTAGAAGTTATTCATTCCAGTATTCTATAATATACTGAAGGGAAATAGAGACAAAACAGRGTTAAAATATCATCCTCAAAGACCACTGATATGAAATTCTGAAATACTGAGATTTCTGGTCTCATCGTAAACCACAGAAAAGAGAGACAAAAAAAAATCACAAATACCTTAGCAGAGGTAATATTCTCTTTAAATGTTTAAATTTTTCTTAAAAGATTTTTTTTAAACAACATTTTTTATTAAATGAAACCCTGAATTATTGAGTAAATTTTAGAAATAGCAAGTTTAGGCTGACACTTTGCTTTTCACTAGTGGATTTCTCATTACTACCATAATAGCATTTTTATGTTGCAATTAACTTTTCTTCTCCCAGACTGAAGAGAATATTTCTTATTCTTCCTGCTAGTSTTTCCTCCATATTCTCTTCATCACTGCATTACCAGCACACGAGATTCAGAGGTACATTAAGCTGGCAACTAAAGAGGTTTTCCTGCTTAGGTCYGTCATTGAGACCCACCTTTATCACACAACTAGACACAGGAGGGAGCTCAAGCAACCCCATTCACACTGAGGTTACATGTCTTCCTGCAGCAGCTGAAGTGATTTTATACCTCTAATTCTCAAATCAGGGTCCYTTTAGGTCTTGGACTTAGATCTCCACACCTGCCAGAATAGAAGTCTCCTTTTTTAGATAGCAAAACAACTGATATGTGCTCCCTGCATACCAGAAAAAGAAAAATCTGTAGCAGTGTTGGCTGAGCTGAGATCAGAGGGATGAAATCTTTGCTCACCAGATTTGGCAGTTGCAGATGTGGCTGCACACACACTTSCAATGTAACACTGCTCTTAGCACTGCTGGCTGAACCCTCAGCTGCCTTTTCTGTTTGTTCTTGCTTGTCTACTTCTTTCTCCTTGCTAGACCTCACAAAGAAAACCCTAGGAGTTTCTCTTCTTTTGCCTCCTCCTATTCTGCCTAAGTAAAAGACATCTCCTGGGGAACAGGGAGCAGAAATTCCTTTTCTTCAGAAGATTTTTTTTATTTGTGCAGCCACCAAGGCAAATCTCTTGATAGTAATGCTCATTTACCCTTTATAATCCTTTCTACAACAGATTTCATSACCCTTATTTTGTCTCCCTTTCCCATTGCCYTTAATAGGAATATTTYAYGGAATCATGAAATGGTTTTGAGGGGAAGAGACCATTGAAGGCCACCTGATTCCAACCTGGTTGCCATGGGCAGGGACTCTTTCCATTAGACCAGRTTGCTCAGAGTTCCATCCAACCTGGCCTGGAGCACTTCSAATTATGAGGCATCCACAGCTTCCCTGGGGAACCTTGCCAGTGTCTCACCAACTTTCATAATAAAAGAAATATTCTTTATGCTCAATATGAAATACCCTCTTTCAGTTTAAAACCGATGTCCTTGGTCCTGTCAGGACAGGTCCYGGTAACAAGTCTCTCCTGTCCCATAAATCCCTTTATGTACTGAAAGCCTTCCTGGAACCTTCCCTTCTCCAGGATGCACAAACCCAACTGTTTCAGCCTTTCCTCACAGGAGAGGTTCTCCTGCCCTCTGATCACTTTTGTGGCCATTCTCTGGAYTTGCTCCAACAGGTCCRTGCCTTTCCTGGGCTGGGTGCTCCAGAGATGGACACCATACACCAGGAGGGGTCTCAGAGAGCAGAAACAAATGGGCAGATTARCCTCCCTCTACCTGCTGGTCARGACCTTCCTTGTATGSGAGTTGGCTTTCTGGGCTGCAAGCATACATTACCATCTTATATCCAGTTTTTCAGCACCAAAATATAAATATTTGAAAGTTCCTCTTTAACCCAGGTTCACAATCCTCATTAAAAATGAAGCAGTGCATAAGAGTTCAAAATAAATTCTTACAGGCACCTGAAATGAATTCACTAAAGGGAGAATCTACAGCCATAGCCCTCAGCAACTACTGTCACCTGTTTCCACATCACACACAYGAGGTCAGGGAGCCCTGGAGGCAGCTGACACAATTAAATGAAGATTTGGATCAAATAATCTCGAAGTCAAAAAACTGTGTGCAGACACCAAGATTAAATGTTTGCTCATTTGCCAATATATGGCCAAAAATAATTCTATTTTGGCACATATTTCTRTAAAGAATAGAGTAGGCACTGACAGTGTGGCCTATTATTCTAGGTTTTCCTTCTTTTTCTAACATCAGCAGTGTCAGGTAAATTCTGGAGAGAAAGATCATTTTGTTCTACCTTTTTCCAAAGAGGTTTTGAAGGATGTAATTATTTACTGTATTTCTTTGCAGTCCTCATACTAGGAAACCCAACTTAGGCATTATCTTTGCACACCAAAGCAATAGTGATCTGTAACAGCTGCAGCACCAAGAATGAACCTGGATGCTTTAGAAGAGCCCAGAAGAAATCACATGTCCAAGAGGACTTCTTCAGATGTAAGGAAGATTATTGACTTTTTTCTTCTTCCTTATTTCCCTAATTTCTGCTGCTCATGATGGATGCAGGGATGTGATTATTAGCAACCTTTTTGCTGGGATGCACTGGCTGCTGCTAGTTGTCCTCTTTCCAGTTAAACCCATACAGAAGTCCCCAGCTGCTGMATTATCTTTCAGGCTTCTCATAATTTGCAAGGAGAGATCATTCTTCATTTCAGGGGAGAAAAAATGGGCTTGATTTAATTTTTCATTTCTCCATTTCCCTTGTATCCAGAGGCCCAGTTTTCTAAAAGGCCTGTTTTTCTGCATTGAGATGGTGTGTTTTACATCCCTGAAGAGAGCAGACATTCCCCATTACCATCTGAGCACACTCAGTGGGGTATTGGAGTGCAGAACTCTCAGTCTGTTCCTCTGCCTCATTCATTACTGAGCAAATACCTCCACAATGAACCAGCAAGTTGGCAACCCCATCTGCTCWGAATACACCCTGCCACCAGAGGAACCAACAGAATGTGTATGGCATTCTTGTCCCCTTCTTCCAGCACATCCCAGAGGGCTTTGCAAGCTGCATAAGTCTTGAATGGGACTGCAGGTTATACATTGATTTTTTTTCAAATGACTCAAAGGATTTAAAGTTAGAACAGGCTCAGCTGGGCAACTAGAAAAGTGTCAATGGCAAACTTAGATTTCTAGATTTGTTAGAACCCAGAAATCTTGATGCTGTTCTGCCTTCTGGTCAGGGCTTCTGCACCTTAAATTCATTTCACTTACTGCTCTGAGCAGAGGTCTGAAACTTATTTTTGACAGGGACTGCATTTCACCTCTAAAGGGAGTTTCTCCTTATTTGTATGCTTCCTTTCCCAATTCTACTGTCTCAGAAGTCTCATTCTGTCCCAGACCTGCATATTGGCTTTCCACAACCCTCCTCATCTTGCATGGTGCATTGATCTGTTCTTGCTGAGACTGAAGGACACAGGTGCCTGCAGGAGTAGCATTTATGCTGGTTTGCATARCAATGATTATAAAGTACAATCAGCAATTCCTTTGCAATATCTCCCAAGAGAAGCAATATTAAAGCCTAGATTGTTACAATACTCTCACTAAGAAAAGTGTTTCATCCTGGAAACATCTTTTTAAAATATCTGGGCACTGCTATTTAAATACAAGTTCCAGTCCTAACCTGGAGACACTGAAGACTCAAACACCCAGGATACAGTGTGAAAATAAAGCCAGTTCATGACCACACAGTTCYCTGCCACACAAAACCACCTCCAGCCTCTGCTCACCCTTGTTCACAGAGAGAAGTTCACTTCTCTCTTCCAGAGACAGCACATCCAGACACGCAAACCCCTGGAAAACCCAGCAGAGACTGCTGCACTCTGCTGCCTTGCAGGATGCTCAGGGCACCTGCCCTGGCCTCCCTGATTGTCACAAGAGCCACAAGGGAAGAGCAGTTCTCTCACAGYCACAACAGCAGGGATATATCTGCCACCTGACTTCAACTCTTTTCTTTCTTACAGGGAAGAGATAATGCAAGGGAACCTGAGGAAGGAGAAGAAGGAGGTGCGAAGAGRAGGTATGTCTTTACTGGAGATCAGAAGCATGAAACTGCTCATTTGGTGCTTCTTTCCTTTTCTTTTCCTTCCCCAAGGTTTTTTTTTTTTTTAAACAGAATTCCCAGATGATGTCTACTTTTTCCTAGCTATTTTTTGTTTGTCTGTTTTGTTTCTCTAGAAGAGGAAATAAAGCTGTATATTTTCAGCTAAACTATATTAGTTATTGAGTGTTTTGCACTGTTTTTAGCAGAAAGGCTAAATGTTTATTAGAAAATATTTTGACAAAGGAGAAAACTAATTTCCAGCTAGGTCTAGCTGTAGGAGAGGTGAGCATGGCTCACTGAGCCTGTAACTGTATCAAAGGTTTAAAAAGTGCCAATTTAAAATCTAATCCCAGCACCCTTGCATGAGTGGTCCTRTTAAAGGGAGAACAAATTTACTTTTTTGCCTTCGGATTTATCCTGGTTGTCAATATAAGCAAATGAGAATGAAAAAAATTCAGAACCACAACCTGTTCTAAGCTGCACCACTTCAAAGAAACTCTCCAGGAGTCAAAGGATGTGCTTTTAATTAGCACTGGAAACACAGAGTTGAATCAAGAAGATATAGTTTTTAAGTTAACGAAGGTGGTATCATTTATACACTACAGCATCTCTGAATCATACAATACATTTCAAAGACAAAAGTTAGGATGCCTCCCTCATTATGCACTCATGGTAACTGCTCGGTGTGCACTCACCTTCCTTTGATTACTGAGGTTCAATCAAAAAGCTTCTCATGGTCACTCTACCTGAACATTGCATTTTGTAAGTATCTCTGCATCTTGGTGATGTCTGTCTGTAAGCATCAAAAAATGATTGCTCAATTCTCAATATTCCACCACTTGTGATATTTCCAAAGTAAACAACTCTTCCTCCATTGGGAAATAATATCTAGGCTAAAATAAAATTGTGAAATACTAAAAGAAATCTAGCCTCTTCCATAATAATCTTAAAACATTTATGATAGATCAAGGCATTGAATTTCCAGATCTAATGAGACTTTTGTGCTCTGAGGTTACTCCTCAATTTATAAGGGAGGAGAGTARGTTTCACCACTCCTTGGCCACCTGGCTCAGAAAATCCTTCTCATATTGTGTAATTGCAAAAATGGAAGCCAATTTTTTTTTTTTTTTGGTCTGGTCCTGTCTATGCTAAATCTGCTTAAATCCCCTGTAAAGCCTCCTTAGTATGGACATAAATTACAATCACCCTATGATACCCTAAGCAATGAACAGGAAACTGGTCTGTGTGAAAATAAAACCTGCTGAGTGACTATCTCTTGTGAAAATCTGGCTTTTGATGACAGGAGGAGATAGAACAGGACAGAAATTGTCTCTGAATCTTAGAAAACGTGTGGCAGAACAAGATTGCTGACAACATTTTTTGAAGTATAAAGTAAGCCTAGCTTTCACATGATACAATCCACAATCAAGGTGGTCGGTGTTAGAGTGCATCTTGTATCCATATTTCTGGTCAAGTTGGTTTCTTACTGATGAATAGCAATATTGAGGTAAGATCAGTGAAACCCAGAGTCRTGTTTTAAATAGACCAACAGTTCCACTTGAGGATAAGATCCCTCTACCCATGTGCTTGGTCCTTGGGAACACAAGTTAAATAAGATCAGAGTCAGTCTGTCTGAATCCTCAGACTTATTCCAGCCAACTTTCCCATGGCTCCTGCAAGCCAGCCCACTCCTCAGTTTGGCAGCCCTCAGGCCAATGCCCTGTAAAGAAAGGTTCATCCCTCCACASTCACTCTCCCAACCACACTGGCCCCAGTAACTGCTCTAAGCATTTCCAGATTTCCTCTTATTTCTGTTTCCCCATTGGTTTCAATCCTGCATCACAAATTCACAAAGCTCCTGTTGAGTTAACCTCAGAAAAAGGATCTTAGCCCAAAATGGGGTTTTCAACAGTTCTTGGCAGTGGCCTAAATTCAATTTCCTTGAGCTACTGTGACAAAATTTTACCAAAAGCTCTTATAGGCATATCAGATAACCCCACTCCAACTCTGTATCAACACTTTACACTGCACTTTGCCATCTTCTTTGCACTACAAATAACGTGTATATTACAAATAATAGGCAGACTGAAACCCTACACCATTTCTTTGAGCCCTTTTTCTCCCCCCCACCAAAATACAGAGACAGCTGAAGAGCACAAAGATATTTATTCTCTCAGAAAGAGCAGCMGTGCTTTTATTGAGTAATGCTGGCTTGGCACAGGAACTCCTATCATGTTAAGTCACGTTGTTTGCAAATTGCCTCCATTTCCCTCCCTCAGCCTCTTCACCAAGAAACCCCAAGAACATCCCACATATTCAAGAAAAAATGGTAGTATCAGTAAAGGAAAAAATTAGAGAAGTTTCATTCTCACTTTTTGAAGGGCACATGTTCCTTCAGAGGCAGAGACAGTAAGGTTTTCATAATATTTGCTGACCTGAAAAAAAATACTGTATTTCCAGAAGTGTGAAGGAATTCTGTTCCATTAATTCATTTGCATTTCATCCCCCATAAGATTAGGAACATAACCCTTTCTGTCTCCCCTGTCAGCTGACATTCCACATCACAGCTATGCTGAGGCCACTGTCATGCCCCATTAAGCATTAGAGGACTTTGCTCAGCCAATACAAGTATTTAAAAACTCCCTAGAAAACACATTAATCAAGTGGATTCGCAGTTGTGTAAAATCAAAGTTTTTAAATGTACCATATTTAGTGCGCAATGGACTGTCAAGCACCTCCAGCATGCCAAATTGCCACAGCTCATTGCATCTCCTGGCTTATGAAAAACATGTAGAAGCACAGCAGAGCCCTTTTGATATGCCTACTTTTTCCATATTTTTGTTTCCTTAAAAAAAAATCAAAGCTAAATTCTAAATATAGAAGCAACAGACAAAATTTAGCACAGAACATAACCTGAGCAGGATCATAAAGCCCATGTCAGATCACATTGTGACTTATTCACCTGTGTAAGAAAACTAATACATATATTCACATGCCCCATAAAATTTATGTCTCTCATTTTAAAACAAAGGTGACAAATACTTGTGCAATTTAGAAAATGGACCACTTTTCATGATTTAGCAGACACACACACAGAATACTGTGTTCCAATTACAAACTAAATGGCATGCATTCACTGGCAAATGGGAAACAGAAAATTATTTGCTTTGAATGTKTTGAATCATGAGAAAGAATTTGAAGTGGCACAGCACAGAAAACATCTCCAGCATCCATTTAATCCACACAGATCAATGCTTGAGGCTTCACACATGAATTAGTGACCAGCACAACATCAAATACTCCTGTCCCATGCCACAATAACAGCATTACACAGCCCAACAATAAAACATTCACCCATTCATTCACCAGTGGTTGCTCTGTGTTTGCTGTTGCTGGAAGCTCCCCAGAAAGATTTGTCACTTCTGAACTCACGTGTGTAATGTGCAGAGCATGGCCTCATCTTCAATGTAACTGGCTGAGACCAATTTAAAAGTCACGTGAGAAAGATGGATAAAAATTCAGTTTAATGCTGGGAAGACTTGCAGTGGTTTTCCAGGGCATGCCTCTCTTTCCTCCTTTTACCCTCTTGTGGAACAGCCCTGGGCAAGAGGCCCCACAGTCAGCCTGTGTTGGGGGGTAAAAAAGAGCAACTCTAAGCCAATAATACAGGAAAGGCATTGGCACCAGCATCTGTCCCTGGGAGGTCAAGAGCCACCAGAACACTGTTCCTGATTCATTTCTGGCTTATATTGCCCTAACTCCGTCACCTGTGAGAGAGTTGTAGCTAAATAAAAGCTCCACTAAACTCAAGGCAGTTACTYAAAATTTACACCAGGAGCTGAGCCTATCAAGGCACATCCAGAGTATGTGTAGGTAAGAATAACATATGTGATTATAGGAAAGGCAAACACAGCAAAATAGGGACTTAACAAGGTGAATAATGAAGAGAAAGCAGCACTCAAGTTGTTGTTCATACCCTTCGACTTCTATGCAAATGAAACAAACCTGAATGCTTGCCTGAACATGGGAGTAAGGAATGCCATTCATCACATTTACTCCTCATCCAGCACCAGCTCCACAGCTCATCTTCCTGAAATGAGGTTTACAAAGGTGCTGAAACAAATAGAATAGGTATCCTGCAGTTATGTTTCAAACAGGAAAAGGTGTGGCCATCAGCAAGGGAAACGGCTTAGCAAATCCAAACCCCTGCAAATAGGAAAAACATGCACGGAGTCTTCTMGAAGAAAAAAGTAAAACAGTACATTTTTTAAAATCCCTGCAGAGTCAGGGGGAGGCTGGAATAATTCCACTGTCCTCTCTTGTCTCATTTGAACTGAGTACAAGAAGGGCCTRAGGCAGAGCTACCAGCCAGGAGCACACCTCAGGAACACAAACCTGGGGAGAGATGCTGCAGAGGTGGACAGCTTGTGGAGATGTGGGACCTCCCCACAGCAGCAGTGCAGTGTAACCCCCAGGTGTGAGGGAGAGAGATTGCCCACTGAACTGATGAAAACAGGCACATACCCAAGAGAATTTGGAGGTGTTATTTAGTTCCATGTCTCCTTTCATTGACATCACTCTGGAGCTGGGAATCCAACAAATGAGATTGAGCTACCCAGGACTTCTATTCATGATTTTACCCCCAAGTAAAGGCTGGTATCAGCAACATCACAGGAAAACACATTCTGTCCTCCACCAAAGCTCTAAAGCTGTGCGTCGTTCTGAAGTGGAAGAACAATGTCACAGTGGTAAGAATCAAACCATACATGATGCCAAAAGGTGAAAAATTCAGCTTTTGTGTTATACATAACATATATATACAGTAAGGGTGATCCATGTAATCCTTCAAATCCCAGTCTCTCCCAAGTTCTGAAAACCAAGTCCCAGACATCCCTACATGTTTGGACAGAAATGGAAAATCTCAGGAAAAAATAAACAAACAAATCAAACCAAACCAAAAAAAATTAAAAAAAAATAAAAATCAAGGGGGCAAGCTCAGTGCAAACTCAAGAAAGCCTCAGTCTTTTCCCTAGACTGCACTTTTCATTCATTTTGTCTTACAGCACAGTACAAATTGCTGAGCTAAAGAATCTCCTGATTTCAAACATAAAAGCACAGAGTAACAAGGCCATGGTCTGAAGGATCACTGCTTTGCCTTTCTCATACCCAGACAATCCTTGCTCTGTTCTGCACAGAGAAGGAAACTGTCCACCCTGTTCACACCACATCCTCCGGGACAGATGAGCACCCAACATACCGAAGTGGCTTCCCCCAATACACTCCCTGAATTTTTAGTTATTTWAAAAGAACAACAGCAAACAAAAGCTCAATTGTGAGTACATCCTGAACTTAAAATCATCTAGAAAAGACCTTCCTTCATTCCCTGCTGTAGCTTTTTTTATCGCTGCCAGCTACACCGCAGTGCCCTAGGGTAAGTCACAAAATTCTCCATTCTTTTGAGACAGGAATAGTTCAGCTTAGAGAAAGAGCCATTGTCCACATGACGAGATACATGTACCTGATGTCAGCACTGGGTTTGGGAAAAAGGAAACCAAACTGAGGGAGAAGAAGAGGGAGAACTTCATTGTAGTACAAATGCACTCACATCAACAGGATTTGGTTTAGTACTCTGGCAAGAGCTCCTTACAGAGGTACTGAAAACGCMCTTAAAGATCACACCACAACTGGGACTCTGATATTGGATGTGATGCAGAGACTGTCACTGCCAAGAACTGTTTTCATAATAAGCAGACTGTATAAAGAGTAGGAAGAGAAATTAATAATTTGTAGCCATGAAACCAGTGCTATCTTAAAAGAGCTGGAGAGCAAATGCAGATTTTATATTGTGCRGAGAAGGAGCAGCAGGTATCAGACACAGTGCAAACTACCTGAGAGCCTGTCTCATGCATCCATGCTGTGCTCATACCAGCATAGCACATGAACAGCACATTAAGTTAAGAATAAGCATTACACATCACAGTCTTCACAGAATCATCTGGGGTTGTTGTGACTGAAGTGCAGGACCTGRCAGTTCACCTGACTGGACCTCATACAACTGGCATTTCAATCCAGCATGTCCAGATCCCTTGGCCTTCCTACTCCCCAGCAGATCAGCACTCCTGCCCAACTCAGTGTTGTCTGTAACCTTGGTCAGTCTGCCCTCAATTGCCTCCTCCAGACCATTGAAAAGGATTTGAAACAGGCCTGGCCTCAGCACTGAGCCCTGGAGAGCRCCAGTCGTGCCTGGCTGCCCRCTGGGKSCAGCACCATCCCCACCACACAGGCAGGYTTTTACCCAGTGAGGTGAATTCCCACCCTTTCCATCTGCAGACAGTTTCTCCAGGAGAAGGCTGTGGGAGACAGGGTCAAATGYTTTAYTAAAACACAGGCAGACACATCCTCAGCCTTTCCATCATCCACCAGGCAGGTCAGGAGACAGGAGAACAGGTTGGTCAAGCAGGACCTGAGTGTCCCAACCCCACATTGGCTGGGCTGATCCCCTGGTTGTCCCACATGTGCTGGGTGATGTCACTGCTCCATAACATTGCCCAGCTCCAAGGTCAGGGTCAGCACTGCTCCTTTCCATTAGTCCATCTGTCTGACACCAGACCACACAGAACAAGAGTTAAACTCTCTCCTCAGACCAGAAAGAGAGATGAATTCCCAGCCACCCAAACACAACACTTCCAGTCTTAAATGCTCAGCTCTTACAGACTGATTTCTGGTCTGACTTCAGTACTGTCAGGATTGTGGTGGGAGGATCCCACTCCTCAGTTTGACCCTTTTGACAGTGATCCCTGGAGCAAAATCAGAGCAATCAGGGAAAAGGAGGAGCGCACATTGTAAAGGCAGGGTAAGTGATTAGCTTTGAATCTCCATGCCAGGTCTAAGTCAGCAGCTCCCAGTGCTTGTGGTAGCAAGGAAGGCAGATTCTAGCAGCAGCAGGATGGGGATGCTGGGCTGGCTTTCCACCATAAGAACTATTTCTGTAATAGCATTTTCAGAAACTGCATCTTAGGAGGATGTTAKAGTCTCCTTAGTAAAGAGGGAAAGGGAATATGGCAAGAACCAAGTAAGCCTTGTTCAACGGCAGAGAGTTACAGTCTATGGCTCTGACACTAAATGGCAACTCCAAGCCTCCAGCTGCCTTCCCTTGCCAGAAGTTAGCAGGCATCTGCTATAAGCATGTACCTCTGGGGCTTGCTGTCAGGCATCACCAAAGGCTGGAGAGATGGTAAATCTACAAAGAAAGCAGAGACACTGGGACCAGGATTTATGTCACTTCCCTCCCTTTTCCGGGGTTAAGGACCAGCATTACAGTCTGCTGAAAAGTCCAGAAGAGGAAAATTAATAATTTATGTAATTATTAATGATTTTAATTAATGTTTCTCTTAGATTTTGCTGATAATTTTCATACAGTTTAAMAGTGGTTGTGGATCAAGTCAAGGGTAAATGCACACAATTTCCTCTGTGCCAGCCAGCCTTCTCCAGCTCCAAAGATTCCCATGCTGCAAGCATCTCTCTCCATCACAGCTGCCACAAAACCACAGCCAGACGGAGCTGGGGCAGCAGCAGAAGGCAGGAGACTCTACAAGCACCATTTTCCTTTCCCCATCTGGGAGGCTACTCRGATTTCAGGCTCTGTTGTGGCTTCTCATCTTCCCCAGCAGGCTGTGGTAGCTGCTGCTCAGGGCTCCCTGCACTTCATGCTTCCTGCTAACTCACACTGTGCTGTTACTTGCAGAAGCTACATTGCCATATTTTCACCTTTTGGTATGAAATTTTGGTTAAAAATAGAGCTAGTTTAGGGGAAAAGTATTTTCAAAATTTTAAATAAAATCAGATTTTCACTTCAAATTTGTAAAAATCAGCAGGCACTTTTCCCATGAAGAAGATTCAAAACTAAACTATGCATGTTTAATAATGGCAATTATTTTACAAGCTTTTCTAAGCACGACCATTTTTCCCCCCACTTCTTGCTGTCTGCTCCTATTTATGCAGAGACTTGAAAAAGCATGCGAATTGCTCATTCCTCCCAGCCCTGTCAGAGGGTTTGAAAGAATATATTTTTCATAAGATAATAAGGACTTACTTAAAAAGCTTTTATGAAAAGCAGCATTGTGTTTATGCTTTTTAGAAGCAACTAAAAAATTTCACAAGCAAATTTGAAGTCAATAACCATTCAGCAARAAGTTTTTGTTCAGAGAACTTCAACTAGCAGTCCCTGAAGTCTGACAGTCAGGATGCTGCGTGGACTTGGATCTATATTAGCTCAAAAGCACCCGAGTTCCTCCCCTGTTCACATCTTTATTACTATGTCATACATAACTAGAAACTCAGGATTGGYGTTGAGGCAATTTGACAACACATGCTCACCTTACATTTTTTATTCTAGAAGGTGTAGCAGGGGCTACACATTATTGCACCTCAATGTCAATCTTCCTCAACAATTACCAGAATAACTTTTTCAGTTTTTTTCCCCACCTACAACTGAGACTGATATTTTTTCCCACTGAAAAATCAAACCCTTATTGCCATGGGAATTTACTAGTACATTCCCATAACCACAGTCTTACTCTGCCTTTCCACTTACAAAATTAAACTTAAAAAGTGACAGAAATTGGCCAAGGGCAAGAATGAAAAAATCATAGTGAGTGCACTGAGGGATCACAGTCAAAGCATGCAGTTAAAGACTAATAAGAATTATGTCTTTAAGGCAGGATCTAATCAAAAGAAAAGACAGAGCATTTTGTATTAGTTGTTCAGCAGATGACACCAACAAAATGCAGGAATGGGAAGGAAAACATCTTTGTAATACATGAGGTGCCTTCTTCCCAGTAAGAGAGAGCTGTTAGACCATTACAAGAACTCTGCTGGGATAAAGCAGACAGTTCTGTCACCTACAGTCACAAAGAGTTACAAGGATCARAAGTGGTGTGAAACAGTATGATCAGGAAGAGAAGAAAGCCATCCCATAAGTGGAACTTTGATTATAAAAGCAAAATGGAATGTGATCATTCTCCATATAAATCTTCAGTAATTATCACTAAGGAAAGAATTAACATGCAGTGACATTTTAGCAGGGAATATACAATGATTTCCAATCACAAGTGTTGGACTATCAAACAGCTTTTTGGGAGAGTGATTCCTAGATGGTTTTAAAGTGAGTTTAATCAGCGAATAGAACAGTTAATGGTTTTGACAGCACAGACCTGGACCTCTTGACACAGAAGATTCATTCCACAAATTTTCTTTCATGTTTCTGAACTCCTAAAGAACTAAATGAATCCACGTTTCCATCTGCTAGGTTGAAACATTTGTGCAACAACAATACTCTTCCAACATTTATCATTGTCGCCTGTTCATTAAGCACTGGATATGGAATTACAGCTCTACCAAAGAAAGAACATATCTAGGCTCTTCCCATCTAAACAGAACRCTCTTTCACCCTGTTATGTAAGTTTCCCTCTCCCCAAAGGATCTCAAAACACTTAAATGCCATGCACTGGTTTACTGTACACAGAGATTTACCAATTTTAGCATGCAGCTCCTCTGGGGTGAWACGTGTCAGCAGCTTTAACAGCCCACAACAGACACAGAGAGCAGACGAGAGCATGTCCTCCTGAACACAGAGCAGATTCTCTGGGAAACAGGCTGGAACTACACTAAACTTGGACTCTGGCCAGGACTTCATGTCTAACACTTCCAAATGGTCCCACAATATCCCTGAAGCAACAGGAAAGTTTGTTTTAGGCTATATCCAAATGAGGCTCTYGAGTTGCAGACATAAAGATGGTATATAAGTGGTCTATAAGAAAGTTGATAAATTAGCGCTAGGACCAAGGACCACTGTGAGGCAGGATAAGGATATTTTTCCCAATTTACAAATGGTAAACCAAGGCTCCTTGTACCTAAGTAATTTCTACATAGTAGCAAAAGAAGTCTGTGTGGATTGAACCCCAGTTTATGCCCCAGTTGTTCTTCCTTTAGCTGTTCTTGAAGCCATCCATTGCTGCAAAGAATAAATATGAGGTTTATTTACAGAAGGGGAAAAACTCCCATGCTTATAAAGTGTYTCTCCTCAAAACCCCAGACTAATTTCTTGGGTTTCAACAACTCTTATTGCACCATTTCTWGTATCTGAAGGATGCAGGTACCCTGTCCTTTCAGGAAAAGCTGCCTCCATATGTTAATTTCCATGACAGCCTTGACACCCATTTGTCTATGTACTACATAGACAGATTTATTTTTAGCCCAAGCTCTGCCACCAAAAGTACTGAATCCATTTTGTCCTCCACAACAGCTAAAATAAAGTTTTGCACTTCCATGGTTTTACCTGCCAAACGAGCTCCCTATGCTGCACAACCTGATGCACCAGGGGGGTCCATCAAACAGATCTACTCCATGACAACAATGTATATGGGCTGTGACTGAAATCTTCCCATGGTCTCACAAGTGGAGATCTATTTTCAACCTTGTTTTAGAGCTGGGGTAAAAGAAATCAAAGAAATTTGCTGCAGAACAGGGCATTGAATTTAAATTACTGAGTTAATATGCAAAACTTCTAAGCAGTAGACCAGTCTTCCCTTTACCATAAAAAAAAAAAAAGAATAGAAGAGATCACAATGTGCTCAGGTGACAATATCATACTTCTCTAAACTGCATAYTTCTTAAACTAGAAGCTTCAGATTATTGGAAACATCGATGTTCCCCGTGTCCTTTTACAGCCTAATTCCTCCTCTTTCCTCTACTCTAGTTCCAAACTTTGCTGCATTTGAAAATGTCATCRTTCACTTGGTGACACATCCCGGCCATGCAGTAGGGTGGCAGCTGAGTCACCTCCCTGCTGTGACGAGGTGTAATGGTGACACAACTGCACAATCCTTTTTTGGGCACTTTGTGTTGGAGGTTGCTCTATACAAAAGCTGGGTGGGAGGAACAAATCAGCATGGAAGAACTCCACACATACAAAGGAGAAAGGAGGGATTGGAGGTGGCCCTGGCAATCAAATTACAACTTCAAGCACAGTCAAGCTAAAGGACACATGGAGAACCAGGCACAGCCTGAAAGACCAGGAATGAGTCAGACTCCTTTGGGTTGACGTTTGGCTGATATCTACTGAAGGCTCTGAACTAAAGCATCTCTTGAAGCATCTATGTCTCTCCACAGACTTTGTGGAGATACTGGGATGTAGCATCACATCTTTGCCTCTGATGCCAGCATAAAATGTTTCTCTTTCTCCCACCAATTCTGCATCCTCCAGTTCATGACGAGGTTCACCTTCCTCTCAGACCTGCTAGTAAGGCTGTTTGTGGTGTTCTCCTGGAAACTGGAGAAGTAAATTCTCCTAATTTAAAATGTCCCTTTTGTCAGGGGAAAAAGGGGCAGAAATTCCCTCATCAAGCTTTGCTGTTCAGGACAACGGACCAGCACCACAGATCACCTAAAATTCCCAAACCTTATTCTGTTTGACTGTGCCCTCATACCCATGTCAGAGAATGTTTTACAAGGCAGATGATCAGACAGCACCCACAGAAATAACTACTGACTGAAGGGCAATGGAAAAGCACTGAAAAATCAGACTGTTCAGTGTAAGCTGGATTTTGGCGGGTAGGTGGGAAAAAGTCCTTCCAAACAGGTGACATCTCGTAATCCCAAATGCACAATTTTGCCTTGAGTCCTTGAAGGCCAAACCCCCCATCCCTTGTGTATGAGAGAGAAGCTGAACTMGTGGTGCTGAAAAACAGAAAAACAGCTTATTTACATCCTTACCCCAAGGATTGAATTTGCTCATGAAGGTTGGTCTCAGCAGGATGGCAGATCAGCTACATAGATCCTTTTCTCTCTCTAATGCTCAGAAGCCTARCAGTTGTGTTTCCTAGGTTTGAAATCATGGTTTTGTGCAAAACACTGTCCAGTGTGGCACCTGGTTAACCAAGGAAACAAACCTGGAACTCACCACCAAACCATAACCCTCTTGCACAATTATCTGTGCCTCCTTTCTCTGAATTAGGAAGTGCATTATGCCAGGTGGCATTATAATGTCCTGGAAATATTTGCTACAAACTTCTGGAAAAACTTTAATTTCCTTTTTGGCCTGCACCATGAAAGATTCATTTTCTCCCACCAACTGGTCCACCAAAATACTGGACCTTTTATCAGACCAATTTACAACTAATAGAGAAACAGAATAACTACAAGCAATGCTAGAGCATGACTGACAACTAAGGACAGGATGCTTCCTCTGTTCTCTTAGTGTTCTCCCCTTAAATATAGGCCTACTTGCTTCTTCATGATGACCTGAAGACCCCTATTAGATGGAACTGCACRTCAGTTATTCTCCTCTTCTATGCTCTACTTCAAGTCAGCTCAGGACCAATTTCAAATGCTTTAAAAAGTAAACTCTGTACAGGAATCCTTTATAGACACTTCCTTGCAACTGGAGTTGAGCAATTCTTCCTGTGGAGGCCACACTAAATGTCTACAATGGGTTTGACCTCACAGGATACATCCTTGATGCAGTCTTTGTCCAGTTTACTCTCTGGGGAGCAAGAGGGAAATAGAAAAAAGTATTAGAGCAAAAATGAGAATTCAGTGCATTGTAGAGTGTTCTCCCTGGTGTAATTGTCTTGGCTGCACAAAAGTAGAAAGTACCTATTTCTGGGGCTTCTGTAAGAGTCTCAGCTTAACAGCTGACCCTTACATACAGCCTAGTTACAAAAAGAGATGATCCATCATTCACACATCACTTCCTCACCTTTGGCTGAAGTAACTGGAAAGGGATCAATGATAAAGATAAAACCTGAAAAATCAGATGTATTCCCAAAGGGGCCAGGAGATTTTTACTTTTATTTAAAAAGCTTTGAGAAATGTTAACGGTAAGTCAATATAGACAGGGAAAGAAATGCAGTTGGGCTACCCCTTGCTCCCAGGAGCAGGCAGACAAGGAAAGGGCACAACACTCACACAACAAAAAGAGATCTGCAAAGTTAATGCCTCTCTCAAGCTTGCAGCAGGCCAGAGTGTTACTGTGAACCCAGCATGCTGTGCAAGCTGCTCTAAACTGGCTAAGAGTAGTCACTTTATTCTGCAATTATCAGTGCCTTTGGCACTGCTTATCCTTTTTTCAGCTGGGATAGAGTTAACTTTCTTCCTATTAGCTGGTACGGTGCTGTGTTTTGGATTTAGGATGAGAATMAAGTTGAATCAGAAAATGCTGATGTTTTAGCTGCTGCTGAGCAGCACTTACACTTTTCAGATTCTTTGCTGCCTGGCCAGCGAGAAGGCTGGGGGTTCACAAGAAGCTGGGAGAGGGCACAACCAAGACAGCTGACCCAGCTGGACAGAGGGATGTTCCAGCTCACATGRCATTGTGCTGAACAGTAAATCTGGGGCAGTTGGCTGGGGGTGGCAGCCTGCATGAGAGATTGCATGGCAGGAGAGGGACACAGTGGATTCCCAGCCTTGCACCATCCCAGCCAAACCAGAGCACCCAACTCAAGCCTCTAAGTTTACTATGACACAAATAGAAAACAGCTTCATGCTCACCCCCAGGAGCTGTGCACTGTGCTGCCTCTCTCCCAAAACCTTCTGTCCAAGGCTGCAGCAGATGAAGGTTCAGACCCTGCCATGATGCTTGGTGGAGSTGCTGGCCACTTACAACAAGACTCCTGGACATGTTGGGGGAAGATGTTGTTAAGCCCTGTGGTGCCTTCATGTGGACAAGACTTACWGAAGAGCCACCAGAGTCCCAGCAGCACCTGCTAGAGGACAAAGATTCTTTACATTTCAAATTTCTGCCTAATGTCATCCCCAGCCCTCAGAAATTAATCTTCAGTGTTTTCAGCCCTATAACAATCCCTTTTAAAAGGCTTCTTCATTTTCTGGTCTTTTTGTGTCACATACCTAATCAAATGTGGTAAATTTATTCTATAGTCCCTTCTACACATTCTCTCCCTCCTCAAGATTATTTTCAGATGAATTTTATTCCAGCATCTGCTCCTTCCTGTTTCTGTACCACTGCTGTAAATGGGATTTTTCTTCTTGACATCAAAAGAAGCAAAATAGGGGCTTCCTAAGATAGTTTTCTGGCTGATTACACAGAAGCAGTGCAGTAGTCATGAGCAATAGATAAGTAGCTTTAACACATCATAGTTTTGCTTCTTTGGGCTGTAGAACAACATAAATATGTTAATGCACCCTGCCCTGAGCCCTGCAGAGCTCCRCAGCAGCCTCTGCTCTCAGCTGCAGAGGCAAGCACACACCTCCATGGGAATGGCTCCTGCTCTGCCCCCACACCTGCAGCTGTGCACAGGCACCAGCACAACAGCCTCACAAGTCCCCTGATGTGCCCTGGGCCATCACTAAACCACGTGAGGCCAGCATGGGAGGTGGTGACAGCTGGAGATGTCCCTCAGGGAGTGGTGCGGCCATTGGTGGGGGAAGTAACACAGCCTAGGTCCTGTGAAGAGGAACGGCCACGAAGAAAAATGAAAAAATAGTCTTTAGCTGTCCATTTCAGCCACAGGTCCCATCCAGATYGTACCTGAACTAACCCACTCACTGACTTCTTTTTTCTAAAAAAAGCAAACAAAACAGAACATAAAAAAAACCCCTCTGGTGTTCCCATGTGTTCATAGTTAGGTAGCAAACAAGCAAGAAGCTGCAAAAACCCTGTCAAGTAAAAAACTTTTGCAAAGGGGTTCAGGCATGCTGTACTTAGAGAACAATTTCCTGAACACAAACTGTCTTCACTGGCTGACAGCACAGAGACACTCAGTTTATACATTGCAAAAGCACAGTCTGTAGCAAACTACAGTCCTGGTCAAAGGAGCAGAGATAGAAGGAAGGATGAAGAGACACCCAGGAGGATGGAAAGGCACAGAGGTCCAGTGAAAGCAGAGCCCTGGACTGCTTTTGGCAGGTTCAAATATCTGCTGTAGAATATTTTCTATGATAACATTATATAYATGTGTGTTTGGAGTTATGTATTTCTTTCCTACATGCCCATTATGRAATTGTCATGAAATAAAACATTTCTCAATAAGTAATTCTTCTGCAGAATAATTTACAGTTATGTACACAAGTCATTACTAAACTACAGTTGCATCCAGACTTCCATTTCTGAGCTAGTTCATAAGATTTTCATGTAGTTGCACAATTTTGCTTGTATTTCTGAGACTGCAAGCAAATGTTTAAATATTTTACAAATAGAAAAACATTTTGAATGAATTTTTTAAGCCAAGATGTAACATTTCTATTCCTATTTGATTTGAGGAGTTTCATACAGTTAAAGAATGCCCCAGCTGGGACTCAAACCGTGAAACCAATGGCTCTTCAGTTTTTACAGGTACAGACTGATTCTGCACTGAATGCATGGGATGACTTTTCAACTTCTGATTAAACTCAAGACACTAAATTATAAAAATGCTTCCATTATCATTATATATTCCATATTCCCTTACTAGTTGCTTTCCAGCTTCCCAAAATTCTCAGTATATCCTGAGACAAACCTGAGCAATTCAGTGGTGCAAACTGTATCTGAATGAGAACTGGAGCCTTCATGGGGTGCCTGAAAGGAAGGAGCCAGCTAGAAGACATTAAACTATTTTCTATATAGATTTCTCATCCATGTCCTTTACCTGATGAATGGCTGCACAAGTCTGAATTAGGAGCTTCCTTGAAAACACAATCCAAAACTAACAAACTGACAGGTAGTTATAGAATGAAAAATATACCCTAGAAAATGGATCGAGTTGAAGTTCCTCAAAACGTACAAGGCAATAAAGCAGGAGTAGAACTGCTAAGTCAGGTCAAGCTCCACACAATGTTTGAAATAACCCAGGTAGAAACTTCTTAGAGATTGCTGAAGTAGACAAAAAGGAAGTCTTTGAGGTTTAGTCTTCAACTCTTACATTTTCTACTGTTTCCTCAGCTCCTTGCCAGAAAGGATCCTCTCTAAAGAAGACTTTGTCCTCATTCTGAAGCTCTTTGAGCACATTAAATTTTTGCATGGATACAGAATTTTAGGAAAGACCTTGAGGTCTTCTGTGTTTGCTAGTACTTGGCCATACAAATAAATTGGGTATTCAGTAGCAGAAGTCTATGGCAATGAACTGGACTCTTTGTGGATGTGTGGTGGGAAGGAAGAGTGGATCTTTTGTYATCCTTGAGGAGCACAAGATTTATTGTGCTTTATTTCTGGTCTCTGAGACCCCTCCTGGAGCACTCTGTCCAGCTCTGGAGCAAGTCCAGAGAAGGACCACAAAAATGATGAGAGGGCTGGAGMACCTCCCTTGTGAAGACACAGAGCTGCAGCTGTTCAGCCTGCAGAAGAGAAGGCTTTAAGGTCCTTTCTAACTGAAACATTTCTGTGACTCTATGAGAAGTTAGCATTAAGATTCAAAATATGATGAACAAAAGGAAAAGGATACACAAGTCTGCCAGCCTGCCACAGAATTCTCCTCTGCTGTCCAAAACATTTTTACTTTCAAGAACCAACTTTCACAGAATAATTTATGTTCTTTGTTTCTTATGTGCTTCCTTGCAAACATTGAAATCAATCATGCCTAGAAACCATCAGACCCAAATAGGAGAGGATTATGCAACAGCATGTCATCAGTGAATCAATATTGTCTGATGAGGCCACGTGCTTGTCAAGGTCACATTGATTTCTTGCATGAGCTTCCTGGCAGATCCATCCATGCTGCAGTGGTTCCAGGTGCACACTCACCTCATTGCTGGCCAGTCTGCTTTTCCATCTCAAGTTTCCATTCTTTATCTGAAGCACCATTGCCTTCCATATGTTGTGCCCAACTCCAGAAAAACCCACTGCTACAGTGCCTTTTGCTACCTCTGGGTGGATACAGCTGCTGAGATACCCCATTAAACCCCTACTCTGAAAGCATCAGGGGCTACCTGTGCTTAGCACACTAAAAACACACCATCCTTTATGGGAAACTGAAAACTATCAAATCATAAAAATTTCATCTTTGGCCATCGAGCAGTGGTCCTTATTATCCACTGAGTACACACCAGGAATTGTAATGGGAGCAACATAGCAGGATTGTTCACCACTGTGACTGTCATCTTTTACTTTTAAGCAGGGAATTGTTAAAACTCGTCTCCCTCGTCTTTTATAGCATGACATTATGAGGTGCACTGAAGCAAAACAGCTCAAAATATAATTAGATAACAAGGGCAATAAGCAGAAAGTTCTATATTTATTACCAGATGTTAGTGGCAAGTTGCAATACAAGCATGTAGCCTGGCAGCAAAGCCCAGGCCCAGCAAGAGTTGGGAATAAGAGCCAATTCACACAGGAGTGTTATGTCCCAGGCTGAAGAGTGGTGTCAGATATTCCAGCAGTTTTCTCTACCAAATAAAGCCGCAGAGCCAAATCAGGGTGCAACATGAGTGAGAATGTTATTTCTAGGCAGAGTACAGACTGGTGGCAGGCAGAAGAACTCCATGTGCCAAGCAAAACCAGTTAGCCAACTGTCTGCTCTTTGAGTGTGAACATGTTGCTTTTCTTCTGCTTAAGTGCTTTTTTTTTTTTTAATGAATTCTATCCCTAACCCTAGGGTAAAGCAGCCCAATTCTCAGTGCTGCTAATAAAACAACTCCCATTAAACACAACATTTAAGAAAAAAAGCAGTCACGTAGGTAAAATCAGAAAAAAATGGCTGGAGGAGAAGTCTATGATAGGAAATTTGGAGCAATYAGAGAACAAAAATCTGGCTGCTTATCCTGCAAGGTAAAGATACGTGAGGAAAGCAATGAGCTAGTTCCCCTGGTTAACACCTGATTAACAGTTGTATCAGTACAAAGCAAAGATGAAACAATTGAAAGTCTCCTCATTAAAAAATAACACAGATGGGGAGAAAAAGAACTCTCAAAATGATGAGTAGTTAACACAAGCTTAACTCATTTCCCAACTGGGTGAACAGGGAATGGAAAAATACTGAGAATTTGGAGAAACWGTTCTCAGAATAAGACAAATGTGAAGTCTCTTTCTTCCCCTATATAAGARCACCAAAAACCAAACATAGACTTCTTTTTCCCAACAACTGTTCAAAAACCACGAGTTGATTATGTGCACAGCCTGTTCCATCTTGGGTTTCACCTGTAAAATAACCATATAGGTATTCATTAAATTCTCGTAATAACATCTGGTGCTGAAGCACAAGCAGCTCTTAAAAGATTATCAGGACCAAATTTTTGGAAGATGCTGGCCCACACTTTCATTAGATCCACCAAACACTGGGAGCAGTCTATAATTACTCCAACACCAGTGCTCTTGTCATGTACCCAGTGCCTCAGTTGAATTAACAAACTGCTTAGACTTACAAAGCCATGTCTGTAAGGAAAGGGAGCAATCATGTGAGTAATGAGAGTAACACACTTCCACTAGTTCCATCCCCTAGCTTTCCACCATTTCAAGCAAAGTCCAYGCTGTCTGCTGCACTACTGCAAGGGTAGAAGGTCAGTCCAACAGTCCAGTTAGGCCCCTCTGGCAGAGAAGGAACCTCTCAATCAATCAGTATTGAGAGCTCACCTTTTTTTTTAACTCTCAAGTTATAGCAGTGCTGCAACATATTTTGCTTTTAGCAAAGTGAACTGAGTTTGAGTGCTTAATTCAAAGTAAACCGGTAAAATCACACAGACAAATCTGCTCCCACATACATCTCCTGGGACAACAGCCAGGGTTGACTTTCATGTCATCCCAGCAAGCACAACCCCTGAGGAATTCAGTTTAATTTATTCTAACACCTCTGCAGAAAATGCATTGCAGCAACCCAAACATGGAGCAAAGGCAGCTACAGTAAACCTCAGTATCTCCACTCTCAGTGCACAGACCAATATCTATATATCTGGAGAAGAAAACTTCCTATTTCTGAAAGTAATCTCTGCAGCAAATCTTACTCCAGGCAATACAGTTTAATGGCATTAATTCACAGATCTGTATGCCCTCTGACATGTTCATTACAATTTGGAAATCCCTTCAGGAGTTCCTGCCCCTTCCGCTCATCCTATTTTCTTTTTTTTTTTTTTTTCATTAACTAGTTATTTTCAAATCAGTTTCATGAACCAGGGGAGGTTTCAGGGACATGAACCTCCTCAAAGAGTTTCAGTACAAGTAGTTGGATAGAAAAGATACCCCAAATTCATGTCTCTTCCTGGGAAATGTTTTTCTGTTAGACATCAGAAAATTCAGTCCTTTCTCTCCCTCCCAGTCTTATGGATGGAAGAGACAAAAAGAGTCGAGAGCCGTGCTAGAAAGAAGTCTTCACACATTTTGATGTTCCTGGGGCAACTTCTTGAAAGTTAAGACAAATTATGAGATAGTGACCTCAAAGGTGCAACTTCARCCTGAGGTTTGGTTACAGAGAGGAATGAGGACATACAAAAACACACTTGGGCTTCTCAAAGAAACCTACTTGGTTTGTGAGTCTAGAAGGCAAGTGGGCAGCTATCATTGCACCTTTCCAAGGGCATTGCAGGCATGAATTTACAGTTTGGAGTTTTGGGCTTGTTTTGCACTTGGGATAAGAGTGCTGGGTTTTTTCTAGATGGTGTGGTGATGGTGGGCTGTTTTGTTTTAAAAGCTTCAKCCTCCAGAGGATGGAAGGTGCCAGGTTGGCAATTTATGCAGCAGATAACAGAGGAAAGCTGCACATAATTTAGACAAAAAAGAAAGGTGCACAAAACTCAGACAGTTTTAATTGAACATATTTAAAAACAGCAAGGCAACATCTTGCATCAAAAGCTCTCTGTGGCTTACAGCTGGTGCCAGCTCTGCCATTGATCTCTCAAGGGTTTGGGGGCTTCACTTCTCCTTAGTGAATCTCTCTTTCTCATGGATAAGATAGAAAACAGGAACCAAAGCTGTTTGCTGACACAAATGGGGGCAGGGTCCCAGTTATTAGCCCAGTCAAGGACTTGAGAGATCTCTTTGCTGTAACATTGGCTTCCTGYAAACAAGTCACAAGGGCCAGGTTCACAGTACTCCCTCCGGCACTGAAAAACAATTTTAGAGTTGTAGTGTGGCATCTAAAATCAAARCAATGATGAATGATAAGCTACTGAAGGACTTAAGTATTGTCCCTGTCTTTCCACTGACAGGTAGTTAGGAATTTTCAAGCTAATCCCTCTGCTATATTGCAAGATACTGATGAACTGGAGTACATAGTGATTGAAACCAGGAGTACAGAGAGAAACAACTCTCTGAGAAACAGATTACTTAATGTTCCAGGAAATTTATTATAACAAACCTTAGTCCCCAACTACTGTTTCCTTTATACTAAAAAGGGCAATTAGCCCAATTATCCCTGTGTGRGATGATGACTGTGGGCAAAATTAGAGAAAACTGGGAAGTTATTTTGTTCACATTCCAACAGAGGTTAGTACAGAATTTATAGTATGGAATGCAATTGGCATGTACAAAACATACTCCACAATGATTCCCCACACAACACAGCCTGCAACCCTGTGTACAGCCTAAGAGGATGAGATGAAGGTGGGAGCARCTGGAGACATGGCAGCCAGGCTCTGCTGTAACCCTTGCAGGGATGGGAAGTCATGGTACCACGCAGCTGATAAATCACACAGCAGCTGTCAACCAAAGGAGACAGGAGGTGTCTTGCTGCTGAACCAGCATCTGTGGCAAAACAGCTCTCTGCAGATGAGCTTGGTGCACCCACACCTCCACCCCARAGCTACCTGCCTCCAAGGTACCACCACTCCTCACTCAGCATGTGCTCTCTACTTCACTGACTATTTTTCAGAGCAAAGCAAGAGACTTTTACACCAATCAGAAACAAAGATATGTATGACTGGAGTCACTCAGGCTCTACCTAAAAGGAAAGAAATAGCAAAATGGTGAATTAAGGATGGAGACAAGYCAGGGAAGACTCCACTGTAACTTCTGGGATCAGTCAGTGGGCTGAAACCATTCTCTGCCCACAGGGACTCCTGTTGGGTAAGAATTGCATTTGKTGCACACTGAATGACTATTTGAGCAACTTTCATTGGTGGTTTGAGCTTGGCTGTGTATAGCTTTAAATACAGCTTAAATGCAGCTGCCAGCAGCAGATGACATGATCACCTGAAAGCAGAGACAGCCAGGAGGGGAGGGGGTGGGGGTTTCTTCCTAAATTATAATAAAGGACTCAGCTCTCTTACACTGTTGGTACATGCCCCTGATCAAGTTAGTCAGGCCACCCTTGGATATAGCAGATTGTCTRGTGGAGTCCCCATAACAGGACACCAACAGACTGGTCAGGCACAAGAGATAAATCACATTTTATTTGATATCTTTGCTGTGGMCATTAACCGCTAGCAAACCATAGACAAGCCATGAACAGCACAGGCCCAGTAAAAATATGAACACTGTTTGTTACAGTTGGCTACACACAGCTCTGGAGAAGGTYCTATTGATCTGATGGAGAGGAAGATAATATTTTAATAACCATTTCGTTAAAAGAAACTGCTAATGAGYTGTTTACAAATGAAAGCTTTAAGCATTACTCAATTGAAATCTTTCTGTCCAATTTTAGAGCAGAGAGACTTCTGTAATGAGTGCTATCAGCTAGCAAAACACAAAATTAAAAATCTGAAAGAGTATTCTCTTTTTCATTAGAGTTGGGAGAAATTTATGGTATTCTATTTGCACATATTTTTATTGATTTAATACCTATTACAGTGCCCAGGARTTTTATGTAAAATAGGTCAAACAAGAAACCCAGCAGATTATTTCTACAGACTTCTAGAAGTAGCACAAGGTGTACTCATTTGCAGATTGTGTCTATCCATTAATCACAAATTAATAATAAAACCCAGTCCAAACTGGTCCTCCATGCACAGCTGTTCTCAGTCTATTTGGGGTATTTCTCCTAAACACAACAGAAATGGTTATGCATATCAGAAGGAGCTAACTCATGTGGGTGAAAGTATTTCAAGGTCCCCAGAAAATCAAACCAATCAAAGCCACCAATTCATGCATAAAATCAGCCCTGTGGCTTCACTGTACATGTGGTAAGTAGCAAAACAAGGCTGAGGAAGGCAAGTGTTTTAACTAAAGGTGTTTTAGCCAGGTCTGGTTAACTTGACATCATGAGGGATTAAGGGCAAACAGAATCTCAACCAAACCATCCTCAACCAACAGATGCTGAAGCCTTCAACTAACAAAGAAACTTTTAATCTTTTGGAAGTGATGGGAAGAATGCACCATAGCAGTGCCTAAGGACCACTTCCACTGGACTTTCCACCAGAACAAAGATCTTCTTTTCTATAGCATGAGCTGCCTCATCCTGTGGGTCACACACCAGCACAGCCCACTGCAAATCACAGGGAGATGTTTACTGCCTGAATTAAAACCCTTGCTGTGTAGGAGGCAGGCAGAATCTGGACCAGTACCCTTTATCATTTATTAACTTCMCTCAGCCTCATGACCTCTTTCTGTCATTCAAGACAGAACAGCCAGACATAGTCTTTCCATCAATCAGTGCCAAACAAGTGGAAAAAATATTACTTTTCTATAATAATATAAAAAAAATGTTTGGATACAGATCTATTGAGTTAGAGGAAATGCCAGACTACAAATACATAGCATATTCATCAAAATTCCCACCTTTATCTTGGTTTTTTTCTTCCACTGCTGTTAAGAAAAAAGAAAATCCTTGTTGAAAAATTTATACTGGAAGAATTTAGCATTGGAGGAAAATAGCCATGTCAGCTCACAACAGAAAAAAACTATTCAGAATGGGAGAATTTCTTGCATCGTACCCCCTCTTCACTCCAGAGCTGCCTGATTTAACAGCTTCTGAAAGCAGCAGGGAATTTGCTGCTTTAAATTGCTTTCCATGTGCTCCTGTGGATCACTCCTACACATGCTCAGCTGAGCAAAGGTGAAACCTGTCCCAAGGGAAGGTGGCTCCAGCCTTGAAATAGGGCAATTATGCTGCAGAGTGAATGAACAGTTGCCTTCAGCAGAAGATTGAGTGAAGCTTCCCAAGAGCGCCAAGGTCATTGTGTTATATCAGATCCGCCCATTAAAGAGGGGTCAGTTTTGTTTTCAGAGCAGAACTTGCTCTGGTGAAGAGGTTCACAGGGTTCTGTATGAAATGACCATGTTTGGAGTATTCATCAGGCCAGAAATGCCCTCAGATGAGTGGGCTGTATCCTCCTGTCACACATCAGATGGACCCAGAGGCTCTCAAGGAGTTACAGCTGTTTGGGACATGCCCCTTGTAAGCTGCCCAGGGCCACCCTAGTCCTGCACACAGACCTGGGTCCTGCTATGAGCACCCCAGCAGGAGCAGGGAGAGGATTTCAGCCCCTCCTCAAACCGATGGCTGCTGGAACTCAATTCCACCAGGGAACTCCCCTGAGCAGAACAAGGGAACRCAGCCAGGCAACTCTGCTACTGTCAGATGGGCAGTTGGAGCCCAATCTCTCTCAGACCCTGTACAGCCATCTACAGTCTTTGGTAATTCACAAATATCTACATTTTCTTGGGTATTTTAAATCCTTTCCAGCACTGTCCTTCTGCAGCCATGAGAGGACTCCCTTTCCAAGATAGGGATGAAGAGTTTAATACATCTCAATAAATTTATTCCTCTCCTGAGCAAAGCTGTCAGAATTCAATGAGCTGTCAGCAACAGCTCTAACTGTATAATTTTATCTCTAGGGTCCTTCACAGCTCATATGACAATGGATGTCTGTCCCACATTCTTCTGGGGACCACAGTATTCAGCACACTGAGACAAAAAGCAAGGGTACAGAAAAAAAAATGGATGAGAGAGAGTATTTTGAGTGTGAAGAGAAAATGTTGGTTATATGCTGCCTAAACAAAAAGCCTTGGAAATAAATTAATTTTCTACTTCCCAAAGTCCAAACAGGGCTATATTTGAGATCCTCTGTCTCACTGCTACCTTGTTCTAATCTGTGAGTGCTCATACCACTTTACAGGACAATGGTTTCCAGCCTTCTTCCTTTTGCGTAGAAGGAGGGAAAAATGAAACTTCCCTTTTAGTGAAAGATAAGGAAATCATAACTCTCAAACTAGACTGTTTACTCATGCATGGGAGGTTCTTCAAGTGAGCACATATTTCAAAAGAAAGGGACTTTTGGGGCAGACTAACTGAAAGAAAAGCTGGCCTACATTCACTGGATGAATGCAATTATATCAGGAAAGTTTATTTGCACCAGCTTTTTTTTCACCTCACCTAAACAATTCTTAAGACCTCAGATACTGACTAAACAGTCAGTGTTCCCTAAAATCAGGAACTAGCAATCCACATACAGACCAACCTGAAATAAGTAGGYATCTTATGAGACTTACAGAGCTCAAGTTGGCCTAGCTAACCCCCTGTAGTACATGTAATTTTGGTTTCATGAAATTTTAAAATGGAATTTCCTCTACCTCTTTCAGGGAAAATGTTTCAATCACTGATCTCCAGGTCTCTACCAAGAAATGAGACATTTAATTCCTGATGAGCATCAGCCCAGTTCATTTCAAAAAATTAAAGCAAAAGGGCAGGTAAAACAACATATAGTAAAAGGAGGCTACCCAGCAGGTCACTGATGATGGGACTTTCTAAGATGCTAATGAAGATATATTTAAATTCTACTGGAATTTGGCACTTTAACCTTGAGGCAAAATTTGCTTAGTGATTTACAAAGACTTTTAACTGCACACAGCCAGCCTTATTGAGTTATGCCAAGCTGACAAGTGTCAGCACAGCTTCCCAAAGCCAGCAGTATCCCAACCCTCACATATTGCCAAGGGCTCCTTTCAGGTTTGCTTTAGTCTGACAGAGACCCCTCCAGTTCTGAGCAGAAACATCCAGGTTCCATTCCTCCACCAACATGAGTTCCCATCTGAGCAATCTATACAGCAGGAAAAYGTAGTAAAGAGGGAAAGGAGTGACCAACATTTTTATAGCTTCGTTAAATGTTTTGTCCGTTCCAGTTAGAAGTCATATTAATTCTATAAAACCTCAAGCTCTGAACAGTGAAAATGAAACAGAGGAGCCCAGAAAGCTCCTCTGGAATCTGGTGGCAGAACTGTCCGACTGCAGTCCAACGCTGCAGGATAAAAGGGAGGAAGGCAGTGCTAGTACAGGAGAGTCAGGGCGGCTGCGCCGTCAGTCAGTCACCGAGGCCAGCCTCAGCCTCTGCGCTCTGATCAAGCACTGTCTCTGCCTCACATCTGGCWGAGTGGGAAGAACACAGCAGCACAAATGTTTGATTATCCTTCTTAAAACGTTCAGTTCAAACTCCAGYCTTGTTCCATACAGACACATTTCAGGGGCACATCCTCCCATTACCAGGAGCAAAGGAAACAGAGCTTTGAATGTGACCAAAAATAAATAGTCTGTCAGAGAGGGAGAGATCATTAYATCTTTTCAAAAAAAACAAGACATTAGGGACTTTGTTTCACTCCATTTGATGTCTGGTATTTGATGTCAACACTTCAGAAACAAAACAACTAAAGTTGTTTGAATTTGGTTTCTTTCTTTATAGAATTCATTTCTTTGTCTTGCAGTCAGTATCATTATGAGGGTCTCAACAATTACAGGTAACAAAGTACATCTCTATTGCTATAAATACTTTGCAAAGACAGGAAAAGTGAAGTACTTTGTGCTTTGTAGAAGCTGTAAGTATTGGGTGAAAAGAGACCCAGGGATTTCTGTACCAAAGACTATTTCCAACAGCTTGTGTTTCCTGTGCATTGTCCAATCCTTTGAATGTCAAAAGTCCCACACCGTTTTGTTAAAAAGAAAAACATGCCATGCACTACTAATTGAACAAATCAATACACAGAGAAGGCCATGAAGGGAATGAAATGTTTTTGACACATACAAGCAGTTGTTTTCAATGTGCATAAGAGGAAAAAACCCTGCTTGCCCTTTATGCCTTAATTAAGACAACCTCAGGAACATGGGGTGAAAGACCTTTCCTCTGCACCCTCCTCACCATTTTGCTCTTAGCTCCCTGCTGTTTGGCCATTAGTGACAGTCAGAAGTCTGTGAACACAAAACAAGTCACTGCTGTCTCTAAGAGGGGATCCAAACACCAGAGGGGCTCCCACCAAGCTCCAGAACAGCCTCAGAAATCCATGAAAGGAAATGTGTGGTGGACTGTTGCCATAACAGGGGCTGGATRCAAAGTATATTTGTAGGGTCCGATCACGTGAGCTATCTAAAGACTTTGGTAATTTTTTCATTTACAAATATCTATATTTTCTTGGGTATTTAAAATCCTTTATCTCCAGAAAGGCCTTCCAAGGACATCCTTACAAAACTTTTACAGCCAAGAGTCTGACAAAGACAGCAATTTCAGCAGAAATMTTTCTCCAGAAGCTTCTTCTGGGCTGATGAGCACCCATGAAATAGCCTAAGACAGCTTGCTTTGAAAACACTCTAAGGAGTTCCATGGAAGCCTGGCTTTTGAAGACACTGAGATTTACCCTTTCCCAGAGATTTTCTCATAATGCGAATCTCTGCAGAGAGATTCACTGCAATGCAAAGAGGAGCAACCTCGCCTTTCTGGCTGCTGGGTTCCGTCTAGTAGCTCTTGGTGCAGTGCTTCCCTGCCCTGTTTGTGTCTCCCTGGAGGTCAGGCCATGAAGGGCTATCCCTGTGAGCTGCTGTGGTGGCAAACAGCAGAGAGAATCTGTGATGCACTGTGGGATCTGCATCTGGTTTCTCATCCCCCAGTAGAACCATTTGCAGAGATTCATATTCCCTACACATGGCACTGGCTTAGATTAATACTTTGGAGGCCTCAGCCTGCTTTCCTCATGAAATCTAACTCTTAAAGGCAATCTAGAGTGGACTGACAAGAAGCCATTTCAGTCCTCCAAGGACTTTCATCCTTATCTTTTGTTTACTGCCATCTCCGAGATCCTCAAGCTTGGATGGGAAGGGAAAGTAGACATAAGACAAGTTACAGCAACCATAGACTGAGCTCAATTGAGGCATGCCTGTCTATCCCTACAGCTAGACAGATTGCATGTGATTTAGTGCCAGTCAGAAAATGAGATTAAGAAACCCAAAGCCTGTGAAGTGGCATATGACCAAATCATGATACATTATGGAAACCACTTGTGCCCCCAGCTGTGGCACAAAACTGGAGCGAGGTAAGAACAAGATGAAATCTTCCTCCCATGCTTCAGATTTGGGGTCTATAGGAGGATGTTTAGAGCTCAGCTCTGCCTTCACTACTGGTTTAAGTTCTATTTGATCTTCAAACACCTGTAGAGCATTAGCTGCAAAAGAAGAGACTCTGCACCCATCAGATTCTAGTCTGTTGTTGGCATATCTGCACACACAGTACTCCCTAGGGCCCTGACTCTTGTCTATAAGCTGCTTGCACTTCTATTCAAAGTGCTTGTGGGTGCCAGGCACGCTTGAATCAGTCCAGGAGGGACCTAATCCTCTTTACACCTTSCCAGAAGTCAGACCCTGATGTGCTTCCTTTTAAAGACAGAATCAATGCATTACTCAATGCACACCAGTAATACCAAAATTTCCACATCCTTTCTCTTTGTTCCTCAGGCAATCCTATTGCTTGCTAAAATTCAGTCAGATTATGACTCTCTAGTTGAAAGCAAAAAAGTTTTTTTCCTGTCCTGAATGAAATTTGATCCTGAAGAGACCAGAATTGACAGAGCTTGTTTTGTGGTAATTTCTCACCACTATTTTGAAGGAGGACAGTAGCCTACCAACAGCAGGTTTTGCTCCAAAGAAGCAGTATAGAATATTTATGGCTGTGGTCAAGATCCAAGCCCAAACCTCTAGTTTCTATCCAAAGATCTGAGACACCAAGAATTATTTCTATTCTCAACATGCTAGGATGTCACCCTGATTTTTTAAGATTTTCTAAGCTTTCTGATGTTGACATTCTTGTARTGAACTTTCTCACACACTTTCTGTAAATAACTCAYTGTTTTGCATTCCTTTATGGAAGAAGAGAGTGTTGATGGACTGTTGGTTTGACCAGTGTCATTGGAGAGGCGTCACTGTCACCCCCCAATCCGCTGTCACTTTTGGAAAACTATAAATGYTGGAGTCAGAAAATAAACTTCCCTTTTTTCCTTCACCTTGAGAACAGTAGTGTGTGYTTGTGTTCTTTCATGTCCCATAGTGACATTAGGAGACTACAGAAAGAAAGCTTAAGTGATTGGTCAAGAAAATCAGCGATAAAACCTTTTATACTCCTTCTCACTCCTGCATGACACCAAAGAAGAAACAATCCTGTTGGCCTGATGGAGCTCATGGTATCCATCAAGCAGCTGGTTGTCCTGTCACTTAATTTATGCACCCATTTGGTGCCATGATTTCAGAGTGAAATCATAAAATACCCCTTGTGCTTTTCATTTTTATGATTTCAGAGAATAACACAGTCCCAACTTCACTTTTAACTCCCTGAATTTTCATGACTATGAGTATCAGAAAATCTGATATACTCCATGATCACAGGAGCCTTGGGCTGAGAATGCTGGCCTGGAAATCCTTAAGAGTAAATCAAAGTTTTTTTAAGCATGAATTCTTCCATCTGTCCACACATAATGTGCARAGTTCTTCTCAGGAAATGAAACAATAATAGTTTTCCAGCATTGTCAAAACTACTAGGAAGACAATATTAGCTGACAGAAAAGATCAAACTGCCTTGAGAAGTACGATGAGTTAACTCAGCTACTCTTTAAATATGTAAGCRTTTTTATCTCTGCCTCTACAATTAAAAATTAGCACTTAGATTCAGCATCTTCAGAGTGGTCTAAAATTAAGCCCTAATAACTCATACAAATTAAAAACTAGGCATGAGTTCAACAGTGCAAYGTACCAAGTATCGTGTCTTCTGCAGAGGTCAGCTCATTAACACCCCAACATAACATGGTCCAGCCTCTTGGCACAGACCTTCCCATCACACAAGTGAGCAAAACATCATTGAGGAGAAATTCCAAATATTCCAATGCCTTCACATCCCAGGATAGAGTATGAAATGAGATATAATCAAATAATTGCAGAAGATCCAGTTAGCAAATGACCTTGTCTGACCTATTTCTATTCCCTCAGGAATGACCACTTTGATCTAAACCAATTCCAATAGATCTTAGTTTTTATTAAAGGGTGATATAAATCATGTCTTTCAAATTGTTTAAAAACACATCTGCTTCCAAAGCTTTTGGAGTGAAAAGCTRGGTCAGTTCTTTAAAGAACTGCTCCTTCTGTAAGATTTACAACTTTTTATACTTTTGGTGAAGGCTGACATCTTAAAACAAGTTTCCTTCAGCCTTACAGGCTCTGGTCAAACACTCTGCAATGATGATTTCTGCCTATTTCACACATCTCCTTCCACTGGTCATTCCAACACAAATATATCCAGGCAGTTCTCTACACAGAAAGCTTTGGAATTTTCCAGAAGTGCAGTGGGATAAAGAAACTACCGAATAAAATCCAACCAGAAAATGTCTCAAGCCTCAATCTTAGCTGCTTCTAGCAACACTGGAGATTCTGGAGGTTATTTAATGGCTTCTAAACCAGCTATTCAGTAGGGGAAATGAATTGCACTGGAGACACAGTTCTTTGATTGAGCGCCAAAAGTCAAGATCATTAATCCTGATAATCAAAACAGCAGTGCACTAATTGAAAGAAGCAGGGTATAAGCCTTCTTCCCCCAAACAGATTTTAACCCTSTGAACCACAGCTCACATAAATTTCCTGATTCTGATTTGCTATTTCATTCCCTTGACTCCAAAATTAAAGCTGTGTGGTGGAGTCACTGCCGTACTCAACACTGTCAGATTGACATCAGCTCATGTTGAGTGTATTTTGGGGGAGGGGAAATGAAAAATCATGCAAAACACAAAAGATCCTCAAAAAAATTTTGTAAGAAAAAAATTGCATCTTTAGTGGGGACAATTTTATACAAACCAGAGAGAGGAAAATAAAACTCAGCATTTAAAAACAATTTCTGAAGCAAGCAAGCCTTCAATTTTCTCAAAATCTGCAATTTTTCCTGAATCTTAGCACTTCTCAGGTTGCATTTTAATGTTCAGTTTTTCATTGGCTATAGTTAGTACATCCATCTGCAAAATGCTGCAGGATTATTTGAGAGGAAAAGCTTATGCATATGAAATAATTTTTATGTATGTACTTATAAAAGAGTAGTACTAAAGTAATTTCCAGCATGCCAATTCTATTTCTTCTTATATTAATCTAATGTTTAAAAAAATCTGCTGTTCTATGATCACGAATTAATTTCTATGTGCTCAAACTTTAGAAATACATATATACTTTGCTGAAAATGTTATATTTAGACATAATCATTTAGACATAATCATAAGCTTTAGAGTTCCAAAAAGCTGCTTTGGGAAGAAAGTCTTCAACTGATTTGGGAGCCAGAAGCACTACTACCCCCCCTTGTTATCTGCCATGGTGTATGGAATTAGATATTTTCTCTAAAAGAATGTCACATATAAAGGCACCCATTAAAGGTAACAGAAAGAGGCTTCAGCAAAACTTGGATTCCCTTTTCCTTGACAACCACAGAGTGCCCTTTCCAAGCYGATTTCAGCAGCAGGAGACATCTAAAGGCTGAGCAACACACTGCAAGCAAACAAGTAATTCCATTCAACAGCCCATTTCTTGGACACTGTGCAAGGAGTYTGCTTCAGATTGTTAGACCAGAGTTACATTCCTAAACATGGGGGGGTTTTCAGGCACTCAGAGCAATCAATACACCTTTCAATACACCTTTTGATATGAAAATTCACAGTTTGGGGAGTCAGTTGAAAGAAATCCTATTCCCGTTCATAAGTCTGATTCTATTTGTTTCACTCCAACTTTTGTCAAATCTAGAAATATTGATGTGTCAMAAGGGAAACTATTTTTAAAGATTTAGTAATTATTAAGATAGAAGAAGCTCATCCAGGCAGATTGATGACATTTCTGGAGTACTGTAAACGTTTATRGAAACTCATCATAAAATGGGTGAGATTATCTAGCACAGTTTAGACTGCAAAGAAAGGAGATTAAAATGAATTGACTTTTTTTGTTTGCTTGTTTTTTAACCCAGCAGTCAAGGACAGTCCACTGCAACTCAGCTGATGTGCTGTAGCTCAGCACAGTGACTGGAATAAGGGTCCATTCCTTGCCATCATCACAAGGGTTGTAAGTCAGGATGATGGAGCAACCCTTGTATCATCAGCATTGTACCAGCACCAGACAGCTGGAAATCTAGYCTCAATCCTACAGAGCTGGACCCAAAAATCCAGTCCTACAAACATCCCAAGGGTGATAATTTCCATGGGTGGGAAGCAGCAGCTTCTGTTCCACCTCCTCAGAGTRTGTGCAAACACAACCCACATGAAATAACAGAGGACATGACCACCATTCATCTCCAAACTATATAAATATCACCAGTGGTTCATAAGACAGCAAATCCTGGATCCAGACATCCTGTGAAGTGCAGTGTCCCAGTTCTGATAGTCCTCTGCCTTTGACCCAATAACCAAATTTCATTAAAGTAAGCAATGTGCATAGTCCTCTTCCCTGCAAGAAGAAAAGGAAGGTGAACAGCATCCCTCTGCTCCTCTGCCTTTTGCTGCTGGCTAATTATTCATTTGCTATTTATCAGCTAATTACACATGTGCCTTGGCATTTGAAGACTTAGGGGCATACTTTATTTAATGGCTAGTAATTACACATGCCTCCTCTGATCCCTGTGCTCTAATAGGAAGGTTTTTCTGGTTTTGTCCTTGTGCTGTTAGGTCCAGAGGTTAAATACCCCAGGACAGATGGCTATCCTGTTGCACACAGAAGCAGGTTTATACTTTATGTGATGATACAGGCTWCCCCAATAATTATGTGCTAATGCAACAAATTATTTCCTTCTGAGCTCTGTGTTGATCTGTCTGTTCACGTGTAGGTGAAAAATTACCGAGGTGCAAAAGATAACATGAAGACCAATTCATTTCTAATTTTTATCCTGGGAACAGTCCAATATACAGGCCTTGCTCTTCAGCTCAACATCTGCACAACCCACTGCAGCAGCTGCCTGCCTTGGTATGCAACACCACTGGAATGCCCCTGTGAGACAGGGCCTGAGCCTCAAAATAGATGTAGGAAAGACAAACAGATATAACAGGATGCAAAGAATTCTTTGAAACTTGGCACAGATGGTTGAATAGCACAGCTGGAGGGAATGAGACTTCAGGTAGGATTGCTGCCAGAGATGGGAAATATTGACAGCAGTTACAGTTATGGAGAAAGGGTTTTGCATTTGTTGCCATCAGTGTTTGTGAGGATTATACTCAGGTAATTGCCTAGGAGACTTAACTGTGGGTCATTTCACCATAAGAATGCYCAGAAAAATGAGGGAGATTAGCTAGAGGCAGGGAGGCAGTGCACATGAATTAGGGTTCCTTACATTCCCAAATGGATATAACTGTCCTGGAAGTTTTAAAGCCCTGCCACTCATTCCTCTAACAAAAGGCCACTTTATGTCTGAAAGAGGACAGCCACATGAGTTTGGAGGCTAATTTATTCCAATAGTTGATAACCTGTACCTTGCATGAGTTTTGTTGTCTAGACAAACTGTGTCCCAGCCATTTATCACTRAAGAACCTTTTAAGTTTCCAGGCTCCAGACACAATAGAAAGGTATTTACCTTGCCATGTCTATATATGCCTTCAAACAAGAGGGGACTTCAGAGATTGTGATATCCAAATCAAACACTTGCATCTCTAATCCTTCTTCAGAGTTAGGCTTCTGAACAASTCTGATTTTGGCAATGGATTAACTCTAGAGCAGAGTAGAAACTTGAACCTACCACTCCTATCCCAGCTCAGCTGGTAGTCAAATCATTTGCCCATCTGTGATCTGCACTAGCTGAATCAATCAACTCRCATGAAAGGCAAATGATCTCTTAAGCTTTTTATAATAGAATCATTTCTCTTTCTCACCTTAGGTAAACAATTTCTTGGAAACCATCCTAAGTCAGCAAGACTGAAGCAGCATCTGATATAATAAGTTAATACTTGCAGCCTAAGAATTCAGAGGGGAAAAAAAAACTAAGAAAAAGAAAAAAGTGGCTTTCACAARGAATGGGATCAAGCTGATAGGTCCACTGATGGTGGATTTTACTCATGGATATATCAAATACTGCAGAGGGTTCTAAATCCAACAAAAACTATTGTTCCGCATCTGTACTGTTTCTTCCTTTAACTATGCATCAGGTCTACTGAAAATGCTTGTCCCTATTCATAAGCACATTTACCTRTTCCTGCTATTAAATCAGTGGCATCCATGTCACCTGGGACCAGCCAAGCTTGCAAATACACCTTCTCTGGGAAAGGGAATGACTATTTTAACAGAAAGCYATGAGAGGCCAGACTGGAGATCCTGTGAGGGACAGACAAATGAGAATTAATGTGGTCCCTTGATTCCCAGAGAATGGCCAGGGAACTCTGCTCTGAAGAAACAAGCAGAAACACAGAATCATTTAGGTTGGAAAGACCTTTAAGATCAAATCCAGCTGTAAAACTAACACAGTCCAGACCACCACCAAACCACATCTTCCAAATATCTCAAAGCTGCCCTGGAACCACTTTCCTGGGCAATCTTTTCCAGTGCTCCATATCCTTTTCGTGAAGAAACTTTTCCTAATAACCAATCTAAACTTCACCTGTGCAATGCACAGGTCGCTTCTTCTCATCCTGTCATTTATAGGTAGTATCAGAGGAGAAGCCTCAAATGACAAAGGAAATACATTCTCTGATACAGCCTACTAAGGAGAGGGGCAGACAACATTTAAAGCAAAGCTATAATACACCAGCTTTAGTTTATCAGCTTTGGCATTGGATCCCAATAATGAGCAAAGATGTTTCACTGTAGCTCAAAGCCCACTGTGAAGGAAAAATCAATTTCTGGTTGAGATTATAAAGGCTCCTATTTTGATTTTTCTTACTTGGTGTCTAACATTGGAATTTTTCCCTACTTCAAAAGATGTTATAAGAAATAAAAACACAGAAAAAAAGGGAAGCTATAAATGCATATATTTGGGGAAATGACAATAGAAAAAGAGGAGGGGTGCTTCGTTTCATGGCAGCAGTGCTTGCTTGAAGCTCCGAAACAGAAATGTCAGGTCCTGTTCCAGATCTCTTGCCCAAGAAAAAGTGGGAAGARAATTATCCAGAGAGAAGCAAGTGGATGAGTATTTTCTGGGCAAATAGCAGAAGTATCACCTTCTCTGGAGGATATTGGTTACTGRAAACAGTGCAGCATGAAACAGAGTCTAGGTTCTTTGTGGTGGTGATGAGTCTTTTTTTTAAAGGCTGAGGTAAGTAGTGGGAATTTAGATTTTATTCCAATAAGGAGAAACTGTTAAAGACTGAAAGGTGGAAAGCAACGCAGATGAAAGTGATCATAAGAGAGCAGAGGAAGGGAAAGAGTCCAGGAGAATGAGGACAGTGGGCTTAAAAAAAAARGCATCAGACTTGAACACACTCAGAACTGTGAGGGATGGTCTCTTGGGAAGATAATCTAAGGTAGGGAGGAATGCAAAGGATCTGGTAGTGCTGAAAGGGACTGTACAAAAAGCACAATAGCAGCCTATCCTGGTACAGAGCAAAGCTAGTGAACATAGCTTGAAACCAATATGGTTACATCAGGAGCACTTTAAAGGCTGAACAATCAAAAAGCAACTGTATAGAAAGTGGGAACAAGGACAAGCATCTCAAAGTATAAAGGACTAGCATAAGCAAGCAGGGATAAATCAGAAAGGCTAAGGCACAAGTTGAATTACAAYGAACAAGGACATAAAGGCAACAAAGGAGGCTCTATAAATACATTAAAAGAAGAGAGGAAAGAAAAGCATAAGCCCATCAGTTAATGGAGATGAACAAATCTGATGATGCTGAGAGTGCAATGTTATCTCTGCAACAGCCTACAGAAAAACAGGTTACTTGTGACCCAACACTTAATACAACCATAATAAGAGAGGTGGACAGAATAGGGAACAAGTTGCAAACTGCTTAAACGAGTTAGGGCTTGCCAGCCCAGGGATATTAAAAGATAGTGAATTCAGGTGTGAATTTACCCCTGAGCACCAACCACCTGTGCTGCACATSTGTATCCACAGAATAAGTGGGCAGATGTATTGTTCCAGAAGGTTGTTGGTGTCTGACCTTGGCAAGGAGGTGGGGATAATGAAGCACYCAGAATATTTCTGGAAATAAGAAATGTACATTTTCTCAAAGGCAAATTTCAGCATTCTGAAGAGGATTTTTTTTTTAACCAATTCCTTGAATCCGTTCATCTGAGAAGTGTGAAAAGTTACCAGTTACCAGTTCAGTGCAATTGGGTAATTCCAGCTTTGCTCTGCCATTTTCCATGGAGGCCAGCCTTCAAAAAATATAGAAACAGTTCCTATAGTCAGAAACACAACTCCTTGGTGCTATCAGATGCACTACCCAGCAGCTTCTGCTGCTAAGTCAAGGTACAGACAACCTCTTACACTCCATGTTGGAATCTCTCCTGGCTGGCCAGGATGTCTCCCTGCCTACCATCCTCCATATGGCACAGACCAGATGAAGTGTGTGCTCTCAGGACTCCAAGTTTTAACTGYCCTCTATTAATAACACAGATTCTTCCTTCTACAACACAAAGTGACTCCACAGCATTTTCTGGTAAGGGAAATTATAGCTTGGCATCTGTTCTTTTCACTGCCAGAACCAGATTGCTCATCTTATTATATCTTACAAAATTGCTCAAGACCTGCAAGGAGAAAATGGATTTTCAATATGGCCTTTTTTTTGTTTTAATAGGCACGCTTAAGATCATGAAAAACACTGTGCCACTTCCAAACACACCACAGAGCTTTTGCAAGGACAGACATCATAGGGGCATTAGGAAATAAAACTGAGGMGCTTCAAAACATAACATCCCAACACTGATACCAAGATCATCTGTTTGATTAAAAAGCTCTGTGCAGCACTGTCACATTTCAGCTCAGCTGGGAGCAAGTCTCCCACTTAACCCTGGCTGGTGAGTGAGCACAGCAGAAAACAACTCGGGACAAAAAAAAAGGACATTTTGTAGCTATTCCCCTCTCCTGCAATCTCTTCTTTTACAGGTGAACTGAACTCCCACAGCTGGAATTTCTAACTGAGACACAAAGGAACTTTTAAGAACATGACACAATGGCACAGGTTCAAAAGAGGAGGCACCCTGGCAGTTAGGATTKATATTCCTATTCACTGTCACCCATGTTAGGGAATAGAAGGACCACACAGCCAGGAAGAGCTGTGTATCTGCATTCAACTGTGCTCTCTGCTGMATAGAGGTTACATTAAATCAATAGGGAAGATAATGCTTGACTTTCATCCTGCTGCCACACCTTGCCAGCATGATAAAGTTGACAACCACCTGCTRGGTTACACATGGCTTTCCTAAGCCTCACATGAATCCACAACAGAAATAAAACTCCAAGAGATCAGGATCTGTGGAAAACAGCATACCCTTGCAGGTAATGTGTCTTCTACAAAATCTTCACAGAACAAGTGGATGTCTCCATTCCAAGAAGTCATTTGGATTTCTTTATAGGGCAGTCCAGCTGTCGAGTTTGCCAAATGTCATCCAGAGAACAGGGAATATTAATAAATAGCCATTATCCATATGGTGCTCACACCATTTGCTTGTATGCTSTACCATTGCCCCTGCACCACAAACCTTCACAGCCTGAAGACTCAGCCTGCAGCTGGCCATGTCCCAGGAGCAGTTCCAGGAGGCAGCACCCACACAAATTTCAGCATTATGAAGAATTTTTTTTTTACCAATTCCTTGAATCTGTTCATCTGAGAAGTGTGAAAAGGGCCCCACAGTTACCAGTTCAGTGCAATTGGGTAATTCCAGCTTAGCTCTGCCATTTTCCATGGAGGCCARCCTTCAAAAAAATATAGAAACAGTTCCTATAGTCAGAAATCTCCTTTCAGCAGGAAGTTTGTGCTCTTTACACCAATGATTTTGAGATTAGTCAGAACTGTAGACAGAGGATCAGTGGTTCCACTCCACTGCCATTCCTTTCTGGTAATTTACAATTGGGTAATGTGGAACAGCACTAAATAATGTGAACACCAAAATAATGAAAGATAAAACATAAGGGGGTTATAGGAACTGCAGCTTCAAGTGGTATTTGCTAAGGTTGTTTTGGCCAATTTAAAATCAGTAAATGAACTCTGCATTCCAAGGGAACAGACACCTGTAAGCAGTTTGAGAAAAGCAGCCATTGAAAATGAGATAAGAGAAAGGCTATGACTGAGCTGAGTTCAGGAACATAAAAACACTGGGACCAATTCCAACCAAGGCTCAGTCTGTGCAATCTCACACAAGGTTAGAGGGACTGATGATGCTCAGTTTACCAAACCTGAAGACTCTGAAAAGAAATCATGAAATCCAGAGATCACCCCTATCAAATGAGGAAGTGTGCATTGAATGCCCTGAGAACTCCATTTAAACCTTAAAAAAAGAAAAAAATTACCACCACCTACAGTCATTAAAACTGTTTTAAAAAGTCAAATTTTGATTGCAGAAATGTAATCTGGAAACAGTCTATGAATCTGAATTATGGTGAGTCATGCATATTTTATTTCCCTCTTCAAATGTAAATGAATGCCTAATATATTTAAAGTTTCATCTATTGCCAGGTTGTTTTACCAGCAGATGTACAAAGGGAAAGAGATGACAAGGAGGCCAGAAACAAGACAGTTTCTCAGTACTTGAAATCCTGAGTGTAGCAGCACAGTAGACATAGCCATGGTCCACATGTCCTAAATGGTACARAAAATGACAAAGGAAAGAGTGAACAGTCAAGGACAATAGGAATAAAAAAATCTTCATTGTTACTGGGATGAAAYGGGTTAGGTGGAAGTCACAGCTGTGTGTCTTGCTGTGCCTACCCAGARCCACCTTGTTGTTCTGAATGGACCAGCAGGCTCTGCTCTCTTGACTATCTAAACAATCCTGAAGTTTCCTCCAATGCACAGAAAGCAATTTCCAGGAACCAAGAATACCAAAATAGAGCCATCATACCCTCCCTCTTTTCCTGATCATGCATGTGGTTTCTGTGTGGGACATCTGGGAAGTTAGGCAGCACAGGAAACTTGGAAGGTGGAAAACACATGAGGAAGGGAAAAGGATGATTTCAAAACTTGCTATCTAATTTGCCTCACCAGATAGCCCAGACCCATGAAACGTGGTGCAAAAACCATCTGTCAGCCTGTTTGTGCTCTGGAGAAGCCCCAAGAAGCCTGCAGGGAGGGCAAGGTGGCACAGACCAGCCTACAGATGTAGAAGAGACAGTGAATTGCCACAGCTTTGAAAGAACAGCCAGGTCTCTGAAAAATATCCTATACAAGAGACAGGAATAACTCAAGCCCTATAGGGAAAGCAAAAAGCAAGTTTTGGTTTGGCAAGCTCTGAGCCCCAGACCCACTCTATCTCCAACAGCACCAAAGCTTTATCAAGACCAAGGGGTCTGGAAAAGGACCAAATCATTAAAAGTGAATGAGTATTTCCAGTAACATATTCCTTTCACCTAGTTTATKCCTAATGACTAGAAGCTGCTGCTCATGGAACAGTAGGCATGAGAGATGGAAGGAAACCAAAGGACCAATTAGGTCATTAATCCATCAAATTGACAGAAGATTAGTTCCTAGAGTATATTTCTTACTTTTTCATGCACTTTACTTTAAAAAAGCCCCAGCAATGGAGAGTTWATCCATTCTCTCAAGGAAATCACCCACAACTTGTTAAATATCTCTCATCAGGACAATTTCTGTTCTTTCCAGCTTAGTTTCCCTTTTTCTTAATTTTATGTTGCTGCTCTCAGCMACCTTTTGTAGGCCATTCTCCAGCACACATTCAGCAAGTGCACATGCATCCTTCCTTATCCTCTAGCCACATAAACTCTATTGAGTAATTTCATCCTTTTCAAATGCATTTTCTTCCAGTCCTTTAGATTCATAAAAAAGTGGTAGCTTCCTTTGGGATATATTCCCCTCCGAACTTCCCTCCCACCTGTCTCTATGTTCTACTGTCCCAATGGATTTAAAAAAAAAAAAAATCTACATTTATCTGCTGAAATTAGTAAGACAAAAAGACACAGATGATTATGGACTAATAACAAGTGCACCCAAGTCATTCCAGAGGGGAAATATAACACAGACAATTTTCTTCTTTCATGAGACAATGGGATGGAAGATTGGCTGGCTGTTCACTCCTCTCTCAGTAAGAGGTGTTATGCAAATGCACATTTACCTGCCTAGCAGAAGGATCAGGCCAGCCTCTGGTACAGAGTAAAAAGGGAARCACGAACACAAAAACACTCCCAGGCAGGCATGTTCCCTTCTGACACCATTACATCCATCCGTGGCAGAGATTTGGATCTCAAAGCACCACTCCTCCCTCTAGGTCAAGTCTCAACCTCCCCATGGGCTGAAAAGGAGAGCAGCTGCACTAATTGCTTGTGGGACAGCTGACTGCAGCCAAGGTCAAGGCTGCCCTTTGCTAGATGCCAAAATTTCAGCTGAAGACTGGCTACACACTGGAAGGGACAGAATCCCTTCCATTCTGAGGGCTGGAAATCAGAGGGGTCACACACCACAGAGCTCCAAAATGGAACAAACTGTTCTAACAAGATGGTTTTGATTAAGCAGGAAATAAAGATTAATTTCTTAGTGCAGCATCGAAYGGAGTTGCTGCCTGTAATTACAGGCAGAGGATGCCACAGCCAGCAGGGCCTCTGGGTATCCCCAGGCTGAGACTCCCAGGGGAAACAGTCCTTCTCAAGGTAATTGCCTATGGACTTGCCCAAGCAGAAATATTGCAAAACACACTACACAGTAGTCCAGCCCCACTGAGAGAAGAGGCTTGGGCAGATTTCTGTCTGATGGCCAGGAGAGCACAGCCACATGGGCAATTCCCTGCAGCCYCACTGACTTAAGAGGGAGTGACATTCACCAGCCAGAGCACCCCTGGGCAAGGATGAGCTCTTGTCTGTGCCTGTCCACTGCAGGCCGCTTTGTTCAACTGGAAGGGAAAGAAAGCAGATGCTTTCATGGGACTGGAGAGCCACAGACTGCTAGGAGAGTCCAGAGGGGGTGTCTGAGCTTTCAACAGATAAACAACATTCTCTGCTCCTAGTTGAGAACAGGAGTTGAGGATCATAAGCAACAGGAAACTGATCCTGACAACCCCAGCTCTGTCTCCTCCTCACACGWGTGGAGGAGATCTCATTAATGCATTTTTACTCCACACCATCATAATCTCTCTTGACTTTCAATGGCTTTGAGCTACAGCCACACACCTTGAAGAGCCTGATAAACTCAACTTTAAACTGATTATTGAAATATCCAAGCTGTTCATGCAATGAGTGCCAGCTGAAGCTGCACTCTCTTCACTGCTTAATCTTCACTTACAGTGACAGAATTCATTTGTTCTTTCCCACTGCACTCCTTATACCCAATTGTGCATTCCCAAACCACAGACATACCCCTCTTCCCACCTCCAATGAGCATAATGCTTACAGGATTTCTGGAAATAGCTCATTTAAGGGAGAGCTTATTTGTTTCAAGCAATGAACAAAAAAGAAAAAGCAAAAGGAACGACTCAATTACTGTTTAGTTGAGGATAAAACCAGAGCAGCTTTGATAACTTTATGTGCAGCAGCAGCAGAACTTCATATTTAATTATTTTCCACTTCCTCTTCTGAATTCCTAAGCAATATTAAGTAGCATCAGCTCTCCACACTGCCAGAAGCAATTTCATTTAGAAGTAAGATGTCCCAACACAACTTGAAGAAGAAGCTATAAACAGCAAGATGCAGCTACCACACSCAGAAAGGGAATGGAGCTCTTTCACCACCCTGCCACCACCTATGGCTTCAAGCAATCMATGGACTTACCTGAGCCTTAAGGCCCCATCCGAGTGCAAAATCCCCACACCTCTGCCACAAGTCCTTTCTCTAAGCTGCCTCYAGCTCCTTTCATTCTCCTCCAGACCAAGAGACAGAGGGAAGAGGAACTCAGAGTTCTCAATCCAGAAGCATCCTCCACATTGCTAACCTCTTGCTCCTCCTCCCCACTGCAGATTTGAAGGTTCTTTTCCTCTGCAGCTGTTCCCACTCTCTCCTGAGGGCCYCAGAAGCAATGGCAGACAGCTGCAGCTTTCTGCAGAAAAGGTCAYTTGCTGATTGCTTGCCAGGTGAGGGACAGTGTCCATCTCCCTGAGGAAGGCAGAGATCATCTCCTCTGTGTGACATTTGCTTTGGAGCACAGCTATGTAAATGTACAGCAATCAGGGATGTTGTTCAAATCCTGCAAACCCATCCAGAGCCAAGAGGGCAATGCATTCAAGTATCTAGATCTGTATACTTAACAATCAGAAATGAAGTACAGGGCCTGTAAGCAAGTCCAGGTTTACTCAGATCTATGGCCAACACTTCACCAGTTTTGCTGAAAAGCAAAATTCTCTCCAAAGAGAACAAAATTCAAACCATTTGAAGAGATCATGGGACACTGCATTTGTCATTGCCACGGCCAGAAAATTATCCAACCCATCAAACAGCATGTGCAGCCTTTGCAGGTGGGTCAGTGAAAGCCYGAGGCACAGACCAGCAGCTACAGCAGAGGTCAAACAGCCCTGTGGTGTGGGCACTGGGGCCAGCAGAAACTGTCAACACACATGGATTTGAGGACACCGCTTGGCAAAGTGTCATTTTCTACTTCTCTTCCACTGAAGCCATGGGAACACTTGCACTGCAACGCTCCCCCACCTTCCCTAGCCCAATTAAGTCCCAGATAAAAGATTTGGCAGTGGTGATCTACCCAACCCCCCTATGCAGTGCAATCAGATGTTTAGAAACACCACGAGTCCTGAATTCCAACTACTGAGTCTTCTTATGTCTTTGCCTGACAGATCAAAAAGCTTTTTGCACATTTTTCTGTTATGTAACACAATCCACTGGCCTGAGACATTTGCCTTTATTAATAAAATACCCTGCAACAATACCCTGAAAGTCACAGGTAAAAAGTGCTGGCACTCCACAGGGCAATAGATGTGAAATACTTCAGTACTTTTGTCCAGGGCTTTCCAAGCAGCTCCCTGTTTAATGAGTCCATCACCAGGTTTAATGACCTGCCAGAGCTTTAGAAACACTCTTCCCTCCTCATCAATGATTCACATGCAGTCTTAAAGCTGTGCACAGATTAAAGAGGCTGCTGCTCTCCCACCTCGCTTCAACCCAAAGTGGTTTTAAATATTTCATCTCACCACAGAACTCTTCTGTACACATCCCAAAGGTGCTCTGAGAAGCTCTCACCAGGAGCTCAGCATTACCTGGCAGAGGGCCTGCTGGCACCACAAGAAAGCTGTCACTGCCAGGCATGCCCACATCCTATATTTACTTTCTTCAATGAGTCCTGCATGACCCCARCTGCCAAGAGTGGGGATGGGATTTTCTGAGGTAGTTGATGCTTTTTATAGAGAAACAGATGGAAAGCCTGATTGCAGGGACAGAACGAAGAGGTACTTSATCTGTAATTATTGGGGTCAGCAGGAGCTTTCCTTTGACTTCAAGGGAAATGGAGGCATGACCCTCTTCTTCTCAGCTCTGAGGAGATTCAGAGGGTATCCAGAAACACAGGCTGGATCTTGCACTYCCCAGGTGAGCATGTCCAAGATTAGCAGTCCAATAGGATACCCATAACACCCTTACTGTGTAGCAACCCTGATGTGAGAAGTCTCATGGTCCAGGCTGCCACAGAGACTTCCSCCTCCCTCCCTCCACACGCAAAGCAAGGCTCTGCCTTGTGGTGCAATCCTCATAAACACTTTTTTGGTCCCAGGGAAAGGAGAGCCAAGTRGCGCAGGAAAGAGGGTGAAAAGGCCTCAAGCCACCTCTCAGCTTTGTCACCAATGGCAGGAATTTKCTGATACCACTCCAAGCCACCACTTTGCCTTCTCCCAGGTGGGAATGATACAGCAGATCTCACATTCCAAGCCTCTGCCAGCTTAGTGGTCCATGGCTAGCAGCCACAGTCTCCACATGCCTGTAGTCATTCACAACACAGGAAAGGTTCCTCAGAAGATCACCCTGGGGTCCTCTGGAAAATTCCTGACCTTTGGATTGTCATTTAAACCAACTTAAATCTTCAGAACCTCCATGGCACAGAAGAGTCTGCCCCCCACAGAAAAAGCTCCCTTTCCAGCATCTGTCCAGATGATTCCCCTACACTGCCAGGAACAGTACAAGTGGGTAATACTTGGTCACATCATTTCTTTGGCCTCATTTCTTCTCTCACCCCATAATGGAAAATGTGGGAAAAAATCCTTCAAGGGATGAAGGGAGTCACACCAGTCCACAGCAGACATGGCCAAATCATGAAAAATGTTGTTTGTTGGCACACTCAGAATATGAAGCCTTGCTGTCTCCTGTGTAATTCAGCCTTTATAAGGAAAGAGTTATGACCTCTGTAGGCCTGCAAAGGGTAGACCTGACTGAGAGAGAATACAAAGATCCCTTTACTTAGTGCAAAACCAAACAAAAGTGAGCAATAAAGCACTGCAGAAAACAAGCAGGTAAGCACTTGTGTTTTATCTTCAGTCAATACCTTTTCAGCATGGCTGATCTCTGAAATCTGATTTCATGTAGTTCTGCAAACCCATACCCCCTGGGAAGCTTGCACTGCTCTAGCCAAGCATTAGCTCTCACTTCATTTGTCCACACAATCTCTACACAGCTGTCATCTTGACATCCAAGCAAGCTTAAACAAAAACACAATCTCTCCATAAAACACACCTCTCTTCTCAAATAGCTGCTGCTCTCAGGTGTCCCTTTCCATGAAATCCATCACCACACCACTTTGCCTTCCTCAGTGAAGGGAGGGCATTTAGAGAAGAGAGCACTGTAGTACATCACAGTCTCAATTTGCTGTGGCTCATTGCCTCTTTCTTGCTCACTCTAGTCCCTCCTGGAGGTGAGAGGGCCATGGCATGGGTTCCTGGCCAGAGTCACTGCAGCAGCCATGGAAAGATTCATTGTACACCCTCACTGTACAACAAAGCCATCAAGGAAGGAATGTGGCAAGCGAGAGCACTCAGTTAAAGGGCTGTGTGATGAACAACTGGACCTTGAGGTGGATGAAGGAACCAGGTGATGAGGCAAGGAAAYACCCACTGCCTTAATGTCAATTCACTTCCTCCTTCTTTCATATCCCTTCTTGTCTAATGACTCAGGGCTTTCAATGAAAGGAACTGATCAATGCAGTCCAACCCATGCCCAGGAACCACTGTGGTTCCCCATCACCCCCTGTCAGCTSCAGCTGTCTCACTCTGCTCAGCACAGGGTGGATGTCCATGGTTCTGCACAACCCCTGTCCAGAAATCCTTGCAGTTTAACCACAGCACCAAAGCATCACACCAAAGGAAAAGATGCAGGTGCTGGGCTGTTTCCAATCTGCCTCCCTTCCACTCAGCTGTCTCCAGTGCAGCTCAGCCAGAGCCAGCACCTGGGCACCCCACCAAGCCACCAGTGCCACCAGGGCTCCTGAGCAAAGAGCCAWCAGGTACTCACTGTGCTACCAAAACCCCTGCACATTCAAGAAGTTTGAATCATATGGAAATCAAGATTTATCAAATTCCAACCATTTCCAACCCCAGCAGAAGCTGATTGGCCTTAAAGTTTTATCAGGTTTGAACTTATCCCAGGTTATATAAAATTGCTGCAGTAGTCTCAAAGATGTGAAACATGAGTATGAGAGTGCAATTATGTTAGAGTTGATTGCATTGAGGAGTTAAGGTTAGTGGAACCAAACTCAAGCTGGTGTGAATCATCACAGTTCCACTGGAGGGAACGGTTACATTATTTACTCCGGATGAAAATCTGTTTCACTAAGTTGAACAGAACAAGAAAAGGGCTATAAACAGAATCAGACTTATAAAACAGTAAACCACAATTTTCTGTCCTTAAGTCTCTCTCCAACACTAGATTTCAAAACTGGGGCCATGTCAGGTGAAAGGCAAGGCCCTCCACTTGCTGACTTACACACCCCAAAAAGCACATAACCTGATGGCACCTGGCAGGTATAACTCACTTGCCACATCAGGAAGCAAAGCTCATAGATGGACAGGCCCAGCTGCCCCTCAGTCACCTGAGAACATTGTTTAAATATTTTCTCCAGATGCAAAGCCAGCTCTGTGGATTGCAGYACAGGTGTTGGATTTTGGAGCCTGAGGCTCCACGCTTGCTTCTACTACAGCTGCTCCYCAGCAAGGCTTTCAAGCTGTGTCTGAACCCATCAGTCTTCAGGACTACCTTGCACTTATACCAATGAATACCTAGGCATAAAACATCCTCAGCTGATGACCAGGGACTGGTGCCCATGACATTGGCTTCTTCTCCTCTGGAGATGCTCTCTCATCTTCCTGCTCTTCCTCGTTTCATCGAATCACTGGAAACTCCCTGAGGTCTCTGACACAGGGAACCAGGATCAAGAACAGACCTGCAGCTCCTGATGTTTGATGCCCAGCTCTGCCATATCCTGCTTCCTCCCACAGCCCAGGTGGAGAAAACTCCTGAGAGCTCTGTTTTCTGGGCAAGCAGCATGCTGCAGGTGGCTTGGTGCACTGCAGGGTGTTGGATACACCTGGCAACACCAGCAGTCAGAGGTGATCTCTCACACTAAACTTCTGAGATGTGGGGTTGGGGTAACAGACAAGCTTTTGAGYGCTTTACCCCTTGTCACATCACTCCACCTACAAAAAGCTCAGACTATTTCAGTCAGCTGATGGAGAACTATGAAAYGAGGCTGAGCACTCTGACTTTACAGTGCCCTGTAATGCCAGAAATTTACCCYGACCTTGGTGGCCCCACAACACTGAACCACGTAATGCACAGCTCCCCAGCAGCCTCCATCCCCTGCAACAGGGCCAGACTTYGCACACTGGAGCATTAAATCAGCAATCCTCTGCTTCTCTGACATCACCATGGGACTCTGCTGCTCAGGTTTCCCTGCACAGGAATTTGTAGCAGGCTTTTCAGCTWTGGCTGTGAAGCTGATCTACATATTAATATAATAACCCTTTACAATTCAATAAGATGAGAAGTGGAAAAATATGAGAAAGAAAAGATGAAGCCCTCTGCAGATGTTGTCCTCACATATGGTGTCCCATATGGTTGTATTTCACTGCAGCTTGGTGTTGTAAGATCTCTCTYCAGAGGGTAACCCCAGCCCCCTTCCATACTGTGATCAAGAGATTGATTAAGAAACAGGTAACACTGCAAGCCACTTTGTCACTGCTGATAGAAGTGCTGAACAGCCCCTGCTAAATTACAGCTATCAATCTCCCAGCCTGTACATGGATCCATTAATTATTTCTTCCATTACCCACAGAGACAGATGCTTCCTGTTTTCTTGACATAAGCTGTGTGGATCTCTTGCCCAYCTGGCTTCTGTGTGTTGCTATAATGGTAGCTTTCCCTCAGTCATGTTACAATTCCTAACAGCCTCCACAAGGAGACAACATTATCACTTGGCATTTCTAAAGGATAACTCTCTAATCCTCCAAAATTTGTTAATTCACCCTGGAATTCCTGGATTATGTTATGATGTACTGTTAGCCCAGATATAGAGGGGGTGTGTAAGGATGAGAAACTGGTACCAGTGGCATGACTTCGTAGCAGGGATGATCATCATCATCTACACTGACAAAGCAGACATACGAGCAAAAACCTGAAAGTTTGCTTTCCCATCAGCACACGTGGATAAGAAAGAATGAGAGACAGCATTCCATGACCTGCTTGCTTAGGGAAAGCAGAGTCCTCATGCACAATGTATGGCTGCAGCTACAGCCAGGCCCAAGGATGATGATGCTTCTTTACAGTCCTGCAGGACACAGCAGCAGCACAGYGTGAAGCCACAGCCACACTGGCAGGGCCACCACCAGCAGCCTGCCAGACTCCACAAATCTGACCTGTCCCCTGCACACACAGAGAGCTCCAGGGTTTCTGCAGGGAGAGGAAGCCCCTCAGCATGAATTTCATCAACAAAACTGGAGCTCTCTCCAGCTAGCAGATATAGAAAGGAGCTGGCTTGGGGGATTCCCATTTCAAGTTCACACCTGGCCCATAACCTGTGAGGGGAAGATGGCCATAGATGTAACATTAGAGCAATTCTGCAGATGGTCTCTCCTGAACATCAGCTTCTCCAGGCAAAGAGAAATGGGTAGTTTTGACAGCAGTTCCTTTTTCATGACTCTCTTCTATGTCATTATACCAATAAGATCCTGTCTCTCCAGGGTGTTTTCCTCTAGTGATTAAAGATATGAGCCTTCGACCTTGTGCCTTATCTACACTACAAACACACACTATAACCACCTAGAAACTTGCTGCCTTTCATCCCTTATTCTTAATAAAATTGCCAGCAGACCTATTGCAACAGAATAATGAAGCTAAGCAATTGCATTCAGCTCAGTAAATCTAGGAGCAGTGCCTGTTAAAAATAAATAGAATTAGATTTAAAAAACTCTCACAACTAATTGCGGAAATGTGGAGTATTATGAAAATATCCCATCAGTTCAGCCAGAGTTCAAAAACCTCTCACTCTGCTGTTTCAGCTGCTGAAAGGACAAAGTGTGAGAAAAGATGAGAGAAGGGACTTGCATATATCTGGAAGAGGAGATGTCAGGACATATCCACACGCAGTGTGTGCCTGAGGGAGCTGCTGCAGGAGCTGCAGACAGCATGGCCTCTGGCACGAGATGCTCAGGAAGGGAAGGAATGGTGCTCAGAAGCAGGTGCTTTGGCAAAGTGTTGGGGAGAAGGCAGCCCTGCACCTGGCTTTCGAATTTGGTGACATTTCAGCCAGTTGACATCAGTAACCTGCAGTTTCTGTTGTGTTAGTGGTGCAATTGGGCATTTCTGGCATGAAGCACAAGGCAGATCTTCTTCCAAGGCAAGGCACATGGGCAGGACATAACAGCAAGGCACAGGGCAAGCACTGCATGTGCAGGGACTCCTGACACTGCTCTGCATGAGGGCTATCCAGGTCCAGATGCCCAGTCTGGAGGTGCTGAAGGTACAGCCCTTTTCCAGCATTGCCCGTGCATGGAGCCTGTGGTAACCACATTTCCACATTTCCACCTCTGGGTGCACTCTGTGGGTCTGATGGATGGGCCCACAGAAGGTCTCGCCTGCAAGATCACTCACAGACATTCGCCAGGGCTCATGACACTGTCCCTTACATGCTGGGCAGCCTGAGAGCATTGCAAGACTTAAAGCCACAGACATTTATTCAGTCCCCAGCAGGTGGTAGGAGAAAGCAAGAACCATGGCCTTCCCTATATCCAATTCCCTCCAACAMCAAGGTCATTAGGGGAAAACTCCCAAACCACCCCAGGATTACCAACCAGTACAATGAATCTCTTCTGCCTCTACGCCTCCCTGGATCTCTAGGGAGAGATCCAGAAACCTCCAGCAGTTGCCACTACCCCAAAGTACTTTCTCCAGCTGCCAAGTCACTTGCAACTGGATCTAGACCTGGGTCTGACTTCCTGGGAGAAATTGCTGCTGCAGGTGTGAGCTGCTGTCCTGCCTTTCCACCAAGAAAGGCAATGCATGTCCCAGATAGACAGAGAACAAGAAAAGGGAGCTCCATCTCCACAGTGCACTGCACAGTAAGTGCTATAATTTATAGCACATAAATACTGTACATCTACCACTGCGTTTTGCAGACATTATCATCTCAAAGGGCAGGTAGGAGGTGGGAAAACAGCTTGTAACAACTGTAGCTTAGACAGCTGCTTTCTTTGCCACATCTAATGCTGTTTASGGAGGTAAAATAGGTCTACCCAGCAGTGCCTCTGCTTCTGCTAGGATACACTGCAGCTCCACGTGGAGCTTCTCCTGAATAATTAGGTTCAAGGCAGAATCATGTAAGCAATCTTGTAGAGGCTTTTGGGGAGAAGGACAAAACCATTCCTATCTCCAAGGCCATTCCTTTCTCAGAAGAAACCACACTGTCCTCATGCTGGGCTTTGGCACAGGGTCTAACACAGTCTGTGTGTCCCAGCCACTGTGGCTGAAGATCTGTGGGCAGGATTATCCTCCCACAATGCCAGCTATCACAGCTAATGGCACCTTTCAGCTGCATACAAGACTACTTTAAAAAGTTTTTTTCCACACCAGAAAAGTTAGTCCTGGTTTTCCTACCCCTTCTCCTTTCTTCCCCCAACCTGATTGTTGGCCACCTGTCCTTGTCCCCCCCCCAGTGTCTTTGTGTCAGACCCTCCACAGAGCCAGTTCAGCTCACTAACCTGACAGAATATGCTTCCTTTATTCTATCCTGGGGGAAAACTTTTGGCCAAGTTTGTTTTTTGTGCCAACTTAGTGAGTTAAATTGTCTCAGCAGGAGCTGACTACTAAAATCAAAGCTGACAATAGCTCTACCAGKGAAGACATATAAATGGAAAGTGAAAAAATTCAGGATCACTAMGACATTGGATCAGCTCAGCTGCACTACTGAACTACATCCTCCATTAAAGATGGCACATCTCATTATGCACTTCTTTATATTAGACAAATAGGTGATTTCTCTCCTAAAGTCCACAGGATATAAGACATCACATTTTCACTGGTCTAGTTTATTCTAGTTGCTGGATATCTTGGCTCTGCTGGCCAAAGGAGTAGGTTTTTCTCATTTGTGCTTGGAGTTTGCCTTGAGGAAGTTTGGCAGGATGCAGCTATGACATCTGTAATGGTAACAGCATGGGAAAGGACTGCCAAGGTGATCCTGTTTTAGCAAATGGAATCCCACTGCACTTATGCAGCCTTAAGGAAGCCATAACATGACCCAGGACTTTTAGCACATAGAAAAATGGAGGAGACACAATGCCTGGTTCTGGAAGCCTCTGAGATCACCAGAAGCACTGCACGGCAGTGAAGAGAGGGGATCACTCTTTGCTCATCCTGTTCTTGCMCAGGTGCTTGTGCTGTGACAGCACAGGGCTGTCACAGATCTCTGCTCTGACCCACCAGGGCTGCCATCAGCTCTGGCCTAGACCCTGCAGACACAACCCTACAGCGGCCAGGAGCCCTTCTTGGCTCCTCCCTCCTTCTCTGCTTTGAGCTCTCAGAGCAAGGAAAGCTTTGCTTTTCCCTTTAGAGATGTTAGGCCAAGAGTTCCCAACACTGATGGTTGTCTGAGCAGCACAGAATTGCCATGGTTACAGCCTTGTTTGTGGACTTAGGGAGAACAGCAGGATCCATGGAGCCAAACTCAAAAGCTCGCTTGAACATCAGAGAGATTCAACTGGGGATGAGTCAACATCAGAAGGAAAATAAATTGCTTCTCCCACCACCCAAAATGCCAAAAGGGACAGTTAGGAAAAACATCATTGCATCAGGGCTTTGAGAAATTTGAGCTCAATCCCTTTCATTAAAAGGCATAAGGAAATAACCAACCTTCATCACTGCAACTCAGCGCCCTTTCTCCTCAAGGGCAAAGTTTAATCATTCTTTCAGAAGTGCAAACTCCTTCAAGCTCTTTGCTCCTTATTTTGTTTCAGCCAGAAGTTGTGAGGTTCTAAATGTTGTGAAGTTCTAAATCTCTGCTTCCAGCACCACTGATGGAGGCTGTGAGAGGAGTTCAAGGTAGAGCTCAGCCTGGAAGACACACTTCACCTGTGTCAGCTTCCCCCTCACAAGTGTGACATGACAGAGTCCCACAAACCCTGCAGGTGCAGGTGCAGAAGCTGAGAGGGGCAGCTGTGTCCTGACTGCCCCTTTGGGTGGTGCTATCCCCCTTAAGAGCTCCATTCACCCACGAGAGGCCACCACCCTCAGCCCAGACACCCTGAGCACAGCCTGAGGCCAGAGCCTGTACCTGTGCTCCCCTCCTCATACCTGCAGCATGAGCAGGTACCACCACGTCCTCAGTCATGGAACACCCTTGGTTTTGGTAGCAATTCCCACTGTTATTCACTTGGCCAGGCATCCATAGTGCAGYTGTGCAGCACTGCCAAATCTCAGCACCAAGCACCAGCAGCAAAGCTGGCCACAGCCTCAGGGACAGTGCAAAATGCTGCTGTATGAACAGTGTGGCATGCTGGATGGCATGTTACAAGAGACATTGCAATTCATGGCCTCAGGAGATCCTTCCCACCAGGCACAGACAGCTCCAGGGTGGGGCTGGTATTTGCCCTGGGGTGCTGTAAGCCAGGATGTGACCTGGCTTCTGTATTTACAGGAAAACACCCTCCAACACCTCAACATAAACTGATTGCAACACTCAGAGCCCTTGGAAAGCATCTAGAAAGCGACAGGAGCCCACCTCTGTCACTTCTAGAGGTCCCTGTCCATGAACATGACCACATGATCTCCTTTTTCAGGCTTCCTCCGGCACAAGATGATAAGAAGCAGGCTCACTCCTCCCATTTCATTGGGCAGAGCAGCAGTCTGAGCATGCAGAAGAGCAAGGGAAGAGCCTTCCCTTGTGCAGTATGCCTGATCAGCTCAGTGTGACCAGCACTGCACCTTCTGTCATATCCTGTGGTTCTCTGAAACCTGCTTGACCCCACTGAGGCAGGAGCAGCATAAAAACCTAGAAGYTCAGAAGGAGACTTCTGCTGGTGTGAATACCCATTCCCCAGGAAATCAGTGTATTTACAGCCCCAATTTAAACTGCTACAAGCACTATCACTAAAAACATATTTGCATTATTATCACTGCACTGAGCAGTTAATTGCTGTACAAATATTTGTGCTGCCCACATTCATCACAAGGGCTGCTGCTGCCTCTGGGCGAACTTACTCAAAATCTGATGTGTTTTCCCAAGACTGAAAGTCTTAAAGGGGATGYCTCTATTTTAATGCTCTGAGAAACACTGACCCAAAATTCCTTTCCACTGAAGTGGATCCAGAGCAASAGGGGACCGTTTGCTCCAGAGGAAAAGCATGATGGGGCAAGGCTTCCCAGGCTACAGTTTTGGACCTAGAAGTCAGGCTGAACTTACCTTTCCTCTTGTCAGCCCATTGTGATTTATTTAGATTTATCACCAGTCCTTCCTACTCCCCTCTCTCTCTCTCTCCACTTTCTTTTTTAATTAGGCCACCGAGGCCTTGTTTTTAGAAACCGTCTGGATCCCAACAGAAGCTTTTAAGTCTCAGACATCAAATGGCAGGCAGTTTACTATAGTTAATTATGGTAATTTTTGCTTAGTAGTAGCTTCCCTCTGAAGAGCCAAAACTACTTAGAAAAAGCCCCAGCCTCAGGCATGAATTTCTAAGAACATATTTTTTTGTCATACATTATTTTACAAAGTTAAGTAGCAGTAGAAAGTTAAAATCCAGAAGGGAAAAAGGAGCTGACAAAAAGAATAAGCTTTTGGGGGCCATACACACAACCAGACAATATTTGCCTTTTGCAGGCATCAGGCACKGCTGTGCTGAGCTGTCTCCCACAGTGGCTCAGTGACTGTGTTCAGCTGGAAAGGTTGCTCTCAACTGCACAGAAGGACAGGCAGCTCTCTAGCCAGCCCCAGAGCAGAGAAGGCACAGAGGTATTCTGAAAATTGTCACGAGCAGGAGCTGTGAGTGAGGCATGGTGTGTGTGCAGCGYAGGTGCCAAGCAGCCAGTCCCACAGGGATGCTCCCCTTTGGATGCTGAGCAKTTTGTGTCCCACTGCAGGGCATCCCATGCAGCCACAGGCCAGGGAGGTCACAGAAACAACAGGAAACCCCTTCCAAACACTTCTGTAGGGAGATCATGGGCAGCAACAGAGCTTTCAAAGTACCCTGACTAAAGCAGACRCTGCCTCTTAGCATGGATTCAGCCTGTGGGTGAGAACATACTGCATGTCAAAAATTAATGTAACTATGGCACTCACTAAAACCATCCACTACAAAGAGGATGGAGTTGATTCATGCAGGGATGCAGGGCTCTTGCACAAGGAAAGGAGGCACAAGCCAAACAGTGAGGAATTAAGAGCCACTTTCCCAATGTCTTGACAAACCATCACCTCACTGCCTGCAGGTTACTCAGCCTTACATGAGCTAAATACCTTGATTTCTGCCCCTGCTTTTTCTGCTGCCAATCAAGAATATGAACCTCTATTTGTTTTCCAGGATTTCCTTCTGGGTTCCCATAGGGAAAAGAAAACTTTTTGAAGAGAAGTTTGCCACCTGGAGAGGAAAGGAAAGCAGAAGGAGGACTGACAGTTTGCCTTTGATTTCTATGGCTCCACAGTCTGGCCAGATAATCTGGGGCTTTAATACACAGATTCTTTCTTTTATGAAGGGTCTGAMAATGTGGTGCTTTTATCAATTACCAGAATAGGTAATCTTCAGGTCTGCTTTGCTACGGATGAGTTTGTTTCATCTTCAGACTCTTTTAGGCAGTTTAGCATTTCATCTGGGAATCTAGAAACCACTGGGAGCAGTTGAAGTCAAACTTTCAAATATTTATATTTCATGAGTTCAGAGGTATGCATAAGAATGTAAAATACAAGTTCAGAGCTTCCTGTATAACACATCTCAGCACTGGAAGAAAGGAGGGGAAAATATATGTGTATTCTAATTTAATCAAAAACAAGTATCCAAGCAATCACTATGGTCCTTTCCAGAAGTTCTCATTCTGTGGATGCTGCAGCTGTTTGTTTGCCAAGTGGTTTGAACAGCTTAATCATTGTTTAGTGTAAAAGAAAGTAATTGATTTTTGAATTTACACTGAGACATTACACAGCACTGAGAAGACTGCCTAGATTTCCAAAAACATCTTTTAAAAGAGTTTGTCTTTTTCAGCAAAGTAGATCTGGGTCTCTGCCTACTTTGAGACAATGAAATTCTGGCTCTCATCAAGCTTCTTTCTATGCAAACATGACTAGGTTTCAGATCAAATATATCTGCTTCTTTAGGCCAAACCTAATGCACAAGAATGTTAGATGGTCCCCATGGTCCCTTCCAGCCCCATTCTGTGCAGCTCTGGAGTAAACACTGGGCTTGTTTGTCCTTTCACCACCCCTTCCTTGAATGCTATGATCAATCTAGAGGGCCACCAAGCAGTGGACAAGAATTTGGCGCTGGGACTCAGAGCTCCATCAAAGCCCTCAGTGCCCAGGTGGTTTCACACCCTCCAGCTCCTCCAGGCCATGGCTACAGCTTGAGGGCTCATGCCAAGCACTAGAGCCTGTGGGACAATGGACAGGCCTGTGTGCTTTATGGATTTGTGGCACTCCAGAGAAAAGGAGCAGTGGAAAAGATGCCAGCTGGCAGGGATAAGGCTGAGGAGTTCCATTTCCCAAGCCACACAACTCCACTGCCCAAGCTGAGACCTTTTCTTTCAGCAGTCATGGGCTGTGACATTTCCCTTCTGTGACAACTGGGGAGACCAGCCAGCCCTGCAAGAAAACACAAGGACAGCTCCTGGAACAGCAGCAGTGGTAGGACCAGCTGAGGTAGAGGGAACACRACCACATCTCCATGGCAAACTGCAAAACCCATCTAAGCCCCAGGAGCAAAGCCCAAGGATCATTTGTGTGTGATCCCTGGTGCCYCACAGCCAGCTCTGCTTTCCCAGGACAGAGCCTGTCTCCTGTCACACTCCTTTACAACAGATTTTTGGAATCTTAAACATCCCACCCCAGCCTCACCAAAAAACCAAAATAAAAAGGCCAAACCTTATAGGTAAGCAWAACAATCAAAATTACAAGAAAAGTTTCACTTTATTAATTTTCACTGCATTATCCATGTGGTGAACATGGGRTTACAAAAAAGGAGCAGTGGGAAAACCTCAGGTAGCCTAAAAGTTCCCCTTGGAGAAACCCACATGGCTCAGCTATCCAGATATACTCACTTCTGTAAATTCATACAGGATGAGAGTAATTCCTGCAGCACCAATTCTCACGTTACACTTCAATTCTTCCACTTCAGAATTAGAAGATTAGAGGACATAAAAAAACACCCACATCATGCTAATACCTATCTCTTAAATAGATCAAGGTACTTTTTATAGAATAGCTCAAAGAGAGTGATAGCAAGGCCCAGGCCTGTRCTGAACATCAGTRGAGAAATCTCAAAGCACTGTGTACAGACCCTTCTGCTCTGAGGTCAGCATGCACACCAGGAATTTCAGTCCCCTCTCCAGTTCTTGCTTCCCAAACTCTGCAGTGCACATTCAAGAGCAGCTGATGCAACAACACCTGACTGGAGCTTTGTTCACCCTCCTCACAACCTGCCCCACTGCTGCCTGTGCATTTAACACCCAGCACACAAAGGATGACACAACTTGGCTGTTGCCCTCTGAGTAGTCATCAAGAATCCTCCTCTCTCATTAACCAGGCCCCTCCTTCACACACTGCCAACCAGAGCATGGCTTTCCTCTCACTGAGCAACCCAAGCTGCCTCCTGTTTCCCACAGCTGAGACAAAACCTATGGCAAGTCAGGGAAAGATTTTCCCTTTCTCTATCCTTTCAGCAATGCCAWCACATTCTTTCTAACTACAATATGCTCTTTGGGTCCAGGGGAAAGGACTTCCATGTGTCCCAGTTCATAACATGCATCGGGGCTGGGAATAGAAAGACAGAAGTAATGCCACTAAAGTGGTGAAGTCAGTGTTTGGTTGGMATGTGTTCCTTGGAATGTTCCCACATCACACAGTTCTGCAAGGCCTTGGCAAAGGACACCTAAAAGCCCCTGGGTTTGTGTCATTTGTCCTGAAGCTGAAGTCATTTGTCCACAGAGCAAAGGAGAGCCCTCTTCTTCTGGAACAAACAAACAAAAAAAGCAACAAAAATAACCCAAACAGAGCAAGGGAAGAGAAAAGGGTTTAAATGCATGGAAAAGTGAACCACTTACCTCACCTCTCCCTGCTCAGCATCTGTTCAATCCAAGCCCCCAACCCTCCCACAGAGGTACAAAGGGGTCACCTGTTCCTCTGTCCATCAGCAGCCAAAATCTTGCCTGAAGCTGGCCTCAGCARAACACACTTGGACCAGGCAGCAGCTAACAGCATCACACAGCTCTGCCCAGGAAAGCAAGTCTGTGAGGGGAACCTATTCACTGTCAAACACAGTGAGCTAGAGGCACCAATCTCACTGTCTGTTTTAGTGTGSTTGCCTTTTCAGCAGCTGCCTCTGCTCTGTCTGGGGTTGGGCTCACCCCACACCTTGGTAATAGTGCTGCTTTTATGGCCAGAYCTGAATCTTTGCTGGATAGAGCAACCCCAACAAGAGTTTGGTTAATTAAGAGCACTAAACTGATTCTGTGCTCTTCTTTGGCTTGTTAAGAACTTGAGTTCAAAAGGATTTCCACTGCCAAGAAATCAATTAGAGTGGTTGCAGGAGATACTGAGGAGAAAGATGCAGGCAGACAYGCTGATTARAAAGGTTCCCATCCCACGGYTGTGTTTCCACCTGCCAGCTCTCCKGCCTGTGCCATAGTCCYAAAGGAAGATTCTTTACAGTCTCCCTTAGCCCAATTCACAGAAATTCAGCCTGAGGGGTTTGGAGCCCATTTTGTGGCTGCATTTGCTCAGACTGGTGGGCTTTCCATGTGGCAGGTGAGAGGGAGCTCAGGGGAGCCCTCCCTTCAGGGCTGGGGCAGCCACGTGAGGAGCATCTGTCAGCCACATAGTAAAGGAAAGGGAAAGCATTTGCTCWTCCACAGAGCACTTTAAACTTGCAGAACTTTTGGAAAATAGTGACTCATGCCCTGCTTGGGTTACTGGCTGCCCTGAAACCCATTCTCTCTTCCCTGGCTCTGTGCTATGTCCCATCCCTCAAAGCCCCATTGCAGAGCAGCCAGTCCTTCTGCCTGCTCCCCYAGTGCTGCCTGCAAGGATCCCCCCTCTCACAGCTGGTTGCACCAAGTCTGGTGCAAGAGCAAGTCAGTGTTGGCCAAAGCACTTGAACTTTCCATGTCTCCTTCAATGATCTGTCAAAYGATGTTGATAATATCTCACTAAGTCACAGTAAAGCTTAGTTAATTATTTTAATGTACATTATGATTTCTAGATATTTGTTACATGCACAGACATAGGCAAGCTGTGTACTGCAAGACTGCCAGCCCTTGACTGAGTACATCTCAGGGTCTCTAGCTACAGGCACAGGGTTAGCAAGAGAGAAAGTACCAAAAGTTATCAGTGGACAGATGGCAAAGCCTCCCCCTCTCAGGTACCTGTCCTGTATTTGTGAAGTGCCCTGTCCATTTCTAATCACTGCCCAGCCTACAAGCAAGAGCTTCCTGTATCARAGCAGCAAGATGAGCTCCTGCCTAATTAAAATTAACCAATTATGTTGTGCAACAGCTTATTCATTTTGATATGCATAACTAAATAATTATTGCAGGTGTATGCAGAATAGGCTCTAGCTTAATAGGCTCCCTATTTTGTTTGGTTTTGACCAGAACAATTGCCTATGAAGAAAAATCAGAGAGCTTTAGGCAGTTGTTATTGTTAAAAACACATTTTGGGGGAGAARGGAATTTGCAGTGGAAAAAAGAAGTCTCATTTGAATAACAAMACAATTTTTGTTGATTTCATTGTTGTTTATGAGCTGTTTAAACCCAGGGGTGGGTACAAAAGGAGAAATAAGAGGAATTTACTGACAAACATGTTTTAAACGGATAGCAGCRATGATGAAAATCCCATTTTGAGTTTGAGCAGTGAGTAGCACATCATACAGTTTCTAGGAAGGAAATTTAAGAGAACATAATGAGACATGAAAACATTGTAACGAGTGGCATGTATTTTTCAAAATAAACACAACATTTCCTCCCCTTTGAGGTCTTACATCTTTTAATTTATTCAGCCAAACTCGCCACACTGTTATATATATACTGTTATATATACACTGTTATATATACACTGTTATATATATACTGTTATATATATATAACCTTACTGTTGCAAAGGTTTGGAGAACAAGAGGGCATTTAGCTTCCTCCCCTCAGTTCATGGCGAGCAGGTTCCAGTGCAGAGCTGGAAGCAGGTGGGGCACCCCAGTGAGCCAGCAAAGCCCATCCCTGCTGCTCACACAGCCTGGAGAGGGGATGGCTGGGCTCTGCAGCCCACAGGCAAACAGAGAAAGAGGAACTGCTGGAACAAGCAGTGGGGCTGGAGAAGCGCAGCAGGACAGGAGGCAGCAGTGCCTGCACACCGCGCTGCCTTGCAGAGCAATGACCTCTGAGCTGGGCACCAGCCCTGTAACTAAAGTATCTGGGAGTAAATAACACTCAGGCACTGTTCACACAGATCAGATCTGTTTTCTGCACTACCATSAATCTGTTGCTTAAAATCTGTTCTGGCTCAACCATTGCTATTTTCTTCACTCTAAGCATTCACTTAAGTGATTTTTACTCACTCTATATGAAATAGCTTTGAGACCAGTTCGATTTCTATTTTTTGGCTACATATAAAACATCTGCAGTTTAACAGCACAATATTCATAGCATGAAACAAGCTGGGCACCTAAAGGTCACAGGTTTCCCTCCAGAGCAGCTCCTCATGCACAGCAAGGAGGAGACCAGTGTCACCTCCATCGCCTGTACACACAGCCAGCCATGGAAATCAATGGYGAGAAAGCACGAGGCAAAACACCACAAGTGTTGTGGCATTTTACATGGAAATGTGTGCACACAGAGGTCTTTGAATTTCAAAAGTTTCTCACAGTTTTAGAAAAATAAATGTGCCTTTTCTGCTCTGAGGAGTTAGTCATGCTTGCTTTTATGTTGTAGGTTTTTTCTGGGTTTGGGGTTTTCTTGTTTTTTTTTTAACTAATAAAATTACTTATTGAGACATTTCACAAGACATGTTCGCAACATTTAAATTACAAAGACCTATCATCCTTGACAGGGGTATTCAACTTGTTTTGATATAAAAATTAAAGAAAAAAAGGAAGATAATTGTTTATATAAAAAGGGGAAAACATATTTCAGATAATTGCTTCACAAGTGATGACTTGTTATAAATGGATCAGTGCTTTCCTGCAAAGAAACACCCAAAGATATTCCTAATTAGCAGTAAGCTAATTACCACAAAGCCTCCCGTGTTCAGCAGTGACATGYGAAATCACCCCCGCTCGCAATTTCTGCAGCTTCACCAAAGCCAGAGGTGGGAAGGAGGAAGGAGCAGGGAGAGGAGTCCCCGCCTGCTCTCCTGGGAGCTGCAGCTCCCCCTGCTCTGAGCAGCCCTGGCAGGACCTGCACCCTCCCTCCTTTCCCAGCTCCATCCCTTCTCTGTGCCCACCAGTGCTCTTTTCTCACACCTCTGCMCTGTGGCTGCCCCTGTGCTGGGTTGATTTGCTGTAAGCCTGGCTATTCCAGCAGCACAAGGCAGCCAGAGCCTTCCTTTAGAAGCTTCTCCAGCCTGCCCATCAATGAGGCTCAAGCTGCCCACAATGAGACAAGGGCATTGCTTCTTGCACACAGCTGTTTTAGCCAGGGGAAAAGAAGAAACAGAGCATTTGGTRTGCAATATTTAAAAGTTGTTTTGAGTTGGCTGTTTGGTTTTTTCCTAAAGAAGTTCCCAAAGAAGCAAGCAAACAAAAATAAACCAATTTTCTTTCCATGTTCAAACACTGAGGTATTTCAAGATATCCTCATTAAACCCTATCCTAATCTCCACAACTTGCAAGAGAGAAAATGAGGTGATGAAAAAGACAGGAAATGAACCTGAAAAAGCTGTAAAAGTCAAAATGTTTGAATTTCAACTTTTACAATGCATTTTTTTTAGACAGAAACAAACTAGATTTAACTTTGTTAAAAAACAGCAGGAAATGGAAACAAACTAGATTTAGCTTTGTTTAAAAACAGCAGGAAATTTCAGTGGAGGCAAAAGCTGCACCATGGCTGTTTCTCTCCTCYGCTCAAGCTCAGGTTCAGCATTTCTCCTTCTCTCCACCTTTGGCTCCTGAGTCTCCCAGCTCAGGCCGTGCAGGCAGAGCAGCTGGCTGTGCAGGGCTCTCCTGACTTGACTCCCTGATATGAAGCAGGGTTGTCAGGAGGTTCCCCAAATCACAGTTCTCCTGGGGGCTCCCGGGCTCTYCAAATCACCAGCACGTGGCCACAACTCTCTTCACAGAGAGCAGCAGGCACAATTTTCCCAGGCATTTTCCTGGGGAAGGCTGTGAGAAAGCTCAGAGAAGGGAATGGCACACAATTCTTATCTGTATTTGCTGCTCCTGTTGTTGTGCACCTGTGGCATGTGTTATGGAGATTSTTTACCAAAGGGGATTTCTAAACTGGACTCTGGTGATGGTGTTTTGATCCATTGACCAATTGGATCCACATGTGTGTGTGTGTTGGACTGCCTGGCAAGGGTGATGGGTTTTTCCTTAGTGATCTAGTGTAGTAGTAGAGTAGAGCAGTATAGTGTAATACAGAACAGCTTAATGAAGCATTTGTTCACCCTTCTGCAAGCATGGAGTCAGCSCACACCACTCCCCACCCAGGGCGTTCGCTGCCACAGCACCAGCACTAACCACGGCCCTGGCCCAGCTCCTGGGGCTGGAGCTCCCGGAGCCCCTGCTGCTCCCAGGGGCGCTGCAGGCTCTGGCCCTGACCCTGCTGCAGTGCCTGGGGCTGCTGTGCGGATGGGAACTGCMGGGGGAGCTGCCCCAGAGGCTGATTCACAGGCAGAGCTGGATTTAGCCTCTCTGAATCACCCTGCAGAGGAGATGGCTGCTCTCTGACTACAAAAGGAACTGGAATCATCAGCAGCAAGTTTTCCTCTGTGAATCCTCATCCGCAGTGTCTCCCAAAGTTTGCTTCAGGGCTTAACCCGCACAGCCTAAATCCTAACCTGTCACTGCAAGCCTTAYCAAGCAAGCAGACAAAAATAGCTGGGACAGAGCAGAGTAGCAGGAACCAATTTTGCTTGTGCTACACACCATCCCAGATAAAACACCATCAAAATTCAGCCCTGAAAGCCCCCTGTGTTCCCTGCCTGGGGACCAGGCTGAGCCCAGGGCTCCACTGGAAGCTCAAGGACAAGCTCAGCCATGACCCAGACATTCAGCAGCACCGAGGCTTCCAGAGGCAGGGAGTGATCCCAACAGCTCCAGTCAGCTCTGCACCCGCCTAAAAATCCACACAAAGTCATGGATCACTTGTCTTGCTGCTTTATAAAAAGGATCTTGAGCAATTATTAAATCATGGAGACAAAGTTAGAAGGGAGAAAAAGTCTCCCAGACTCCAGCTCTCAGAACAGCCTCACACACACAGAACATCTCCTTGCCAAAAGGAAAAAGCTTAATAAGGGTGTTAATAGCTGGGACAGGGACTCAGGAGAGCTTTCTGTGCTTCTGTTTCATTTCCTGGAAATTTGCTAAGGGGTTTTCTTGGGCTGATAAACTTCAAGGACAGGGTCCACAAGCTCACACTGGGGGCCAGTCTGTCTGCACCCCACCTTGTTTGCATCCTCCTCCACAACCTTTGAAGCTCAGCCCTTTTGAAAGAAGGGCTGGAGGAAATCTGCTCTCTGCCCTCACCAGAGCCAGGCAGCTGTGGCTGCAGAGATCCTGCCTCACAAAGCTTCTGCTCATCTACAACAGACACATCCAGAGGGAAAGGGGCTCTGCTCCTCAGGGATGGGCAGGTCAGTCCTCTCAAGCCCTCTGCATTCCTACGGGCCAGGAAAATGCCACGAGGCTGCTCAAGGCTGATGTGGGAACACAGCCTTGTCCTCTGCCCTGGGGAGAACAAGGAGGAACTCAGGAGCTACTGCCAGTGCTCCACAGGGAGCCAGAATTCCCCATCCATGACAGCATTTACCCACTTGTAGCACCAGGCAGGATCAGGGCTCTGCTGTGCAATGAAAGCACGAGACAGACTCTGACACCACCTTGTCTCCATCAGGGTGAGCCCAGGTTTTACTGATCTGAGCTGCATTGGCTGACAGCTCATTGACAGCTGCAAATCCAAGCCCAGAAGTGAAGTTTTTGGGGTCTCCCTCCATGCCTTGTGTCTGTGTGTGCTCTTTGTTGTGTCACACTGAGAAACAATGGGCAGTTGTTGTCATCACATAAGTGCCACTGAACTAAACAAATTCCATTCAGAAGCTGTGCCACAGTCTCCACGACATGACCTGAAACAATCCCATGCATCAAATCCCACTGCTTTTACCATATTTACTTCTTGCAAGTGATTGGAAGTGTAAATCAATGTGAAAAAGTGAATGTTTTGCAGATCAGACACTGCTCGTTGCAGCTCCTAAATTATTAATATTAAAAAATGAGGTGTCCCAGAGCTGCTCATTTCTGGAGGAGGGAGAGTAGGAGGGGGGTAAGAAGAAAGAATTGTGCTGTTACAGGTTATTTTTATCCAATGTTTCTATGCTTCTGTCATTAGCTAATTGATGACAGAGCCTGTTTAATATTATGTCTGCCTTTGTTATTCATAGCTCACCAATTACTGTAGTATCTAGGTGCTACTAACAAGCTGCTCTCAGATGAATTTGGATGCTCATGAGTGCATTCTTTGGCACAAGAAGTGAAATTCCCTTGAAGTTAGAGGCTTCATACTAGCCAAGGATTTATTGGCCAGCCCATTTAATCATGCATGGTGATGCTGGATCCCAGTCCATTGCACAGTGCAACAGCAGCCACCCCAGGAACCCTCAGCATTTCTGCTGCACTTGCCATCAGGGGTGTCTAAGAGACAATTCTGCAGTGACACACCTCTGAGAATCATCATTTCCTTGGGCAGACCCTGCAGCACTCACACYAAACTTTCAGATATTTGATCCAAATACAAAATCCCTGAGAGAGGGAGAGAAGGGGGGCCAATTTCCAGGCAGATCTCCAAGTTCAATACCTGCCAAATATCAGTGAGATCTTTTTAGTGGAATTCACAGCACCAAGCAATGGCATCATCAGCTGTGTGAGGTTTTGCACTTGTGGCAGATGGCACTGACCTTTGGGCAGTGCTGCTGAGAGAGAAGTGGCACTATGCACACTCAGAGCAACATCTGAATGTCAAAACTGGTCTGAACTCTGACAGACAGACACCAAACTGCTCAGTTCAACCTCTGTCCAGAACCTCTCATTGCTACAGCACATTAGCAGGGAAAAAAAATGTGTCTCAGAGATATTATTTTGTCTTTCTACCACCTACCCTACAGCTTCCATGTGATGATGACACACTCACAGGCCCAAGGACACCATGTTCACTAAGAGCTTCCTGTTTGAGGTGCAGGTCCCTTGGGCTGTGAGCCACCAGCAGGTCCTGTTGGTTTGTGGGACTCAGTAGCACAAGGATTTAACAATTCAAGACCCATCAGGAACAACCCCCAGACAAGAGCAGACAGACAAGAGCCTACCTTCTTCCAAGTCCTACAGGTGGCATGCACAGGAGTGGCTACCTGCAGTAAAATGGCAATTTTCTGTAACTGTAAACAATGTCAGTGCCTATGTATTTCATTCCTGCCTTTACTGAGTAAATCTGAGAAATAATGAAACATGTGGAGAACATTTGAACTTTTATTGTACTGGGTAAAAGCTATATAACATTAACAAATCAAAAAGCATTACTTCCCAAATAGCAAAATGCCAGGCCATTTACATTAGCCATGCTCAGATTCCTGCTGTGATTGGTGTGTAATTGTCCATCAGCAAGGAACAATCTCTCAAAATTAGTGCTTGTCACAGAGCTCCAGAGTGCCTAGAGCTGTACTTACCAGGGCTTATAGCCTGAAATGCTCAGAAATCTGCTTTTAACCCCAAATGAAAGAACAGCCTTTCTGGTGCATTCTCTCTGTGGCTGCCCCCTGCCTCCTTTTCATTTCTCTTTCATGAGGAAAAGTAGTTTGGCCTTAAAAAATATATTAAAATTCTAAAAATCTTTCTTTCACAGATCTGGCATGTTGTGAAACAGCTTCATGTGACCCACAGATTGCTGCCCCCACAAGACCCAGGGGGCCTCCAGGAGCTTGTGCATCCCACTGCAGCWTTACATCACAGGAAAAGCTGCAGACACTGTAGGGAAGGACCAGGCATGAGACAGCACTGAGGCTCAGTGGCAGCTGAAGGGGGCATTCCCTTCCCACCACCRAGGCAGCTCCTCAAGGCACCCAGTGTCACAAAGCTTGGTCTGGCCAGGACGTCCCCCACCAGAAGCAAACACTCCAGCACCAAGGCATTAGCTGCTCCTACTCCTTCCCCCCACTTCCAGCCAGAAATTCTGCCATGGAGCTGAGAGCACCTYGCTGCTGCAAGTTTTGTTAAAATAAGCACTTGAGGAGTTTCAGTCTCAAGAAGCTGACACGTTCTGCCAAAATGCATTTAGTTAGAAAACTCCCAACCAGCTGCGATARCATTCAAAATTTCTTTGAATTTTCTTTTTCATTCATAAAGACTGTCAGTATTTTTAAGTTAGAAAGTGACTGAGAAAAGTTTATATGCCTCCAACATTGCTTCCTTTAGTGGCAGCTCCCCAGCAGGAAAAACAATAGCCTTAATTTTAAAAGGGAAGGGGAAAGGCTGCAGAAACATCAATGGAAAAGATTAGGTGGACTGCTGAGAAAAAGAGCACAATTAGTTCCTATCAACACCCAATTATTTCTGTGGGATCTTCAAGCTAAAGCARTGATGGAGCARCAGTGTCAGTCYKTGGAGAAAGTAGCTTTGTCCTTTTYCATAGTCCAGCACACAGCCAGTGGCAGAGCCTCGTCTCCAGAATTTTCCCCCCTCTGAGGTTGCTCTGTTTCATGCCTTGTTTTCCCTGGCTCTTATTCCCCTTTAAGCTCTCCTGGTCTCTAAGAGCACACAAATATTTGTGGGGCTCTTCAGAAGCTTACAAGCCTCCCACTAGCACCCAGAATAAGCTAATCTCTAGCAATTAAATGGAGGCATTTTGCTGCTTCCAGTTGGTTGCAGAAAGAAGCAGAGGAGTGGTTCTGCTTTCTCTCTGTACTTATTTCACACAAACAGCAATTATCAGCAGAGGAATTGGAACAATAGATCAAAACAGGAGACTGAGTAGCCTCTACCCAGACTTTTCAGGTAGAGCAAATCAAAGTAAAGGGCAAGGTCCTGGAGAAGTATTTGCTTTAGCAGCTCAGTCTTAATCCGTCAACAGCTCCCTCCAAGGCGCGTTGGGAAATAAAGCCAGGAGAGCCGGGTCCCTCTCGGAGCTCTGCCCCCAGCAGGGCACAGRGTCACATCCTCTGTGCACTTGGGGCTGGGCACAGGGCAGGACTGAGGGCACATCCCTGGCACTACCCAGGGAGCAGCCTCTGACCCAGACATTGAGGGAAGAGCAGCAGCTGCCCAGGRGGCAGCGATTTCCCCTCCCAGCACACAGCCCTGCCTCAGCCTGCTGTGACTCCCCAGGATGAGCCCCTTGAGCACTAAAAGGAGCAGCACAGGCACTGACCCTGCTGCAGCAGAGGGATCAGCACCTGCCCTGAGCCTGGGGAAAGGCAGATGTGCATCAGTGCCCTCTGCTTGTGCACGGTGTGACCAAAGRGGGGAAAGCCTGGAGCATCTGGGGACAGCACGAGTTATGCCTGAGCGTCTCTCACTCCTGCTGCAGCCCTGGGTTTCAGAGTGCTCCTGCAACCTTCCACGAGCCATTCTCCAGGCTGTGCCATCCCCACAGCAGCCTCAGCAAGGGACAGAGCATCTCCTGTGTTGCAATCTTTCTACCATGCTGGGCAAGAAGGATCCTGCCACAGCTGCTGCAACCAGTTCACCCAACCTGTGCACAGCAGCCTCAGGATAAAGCTCATGATCCTCCTGGGCTCAGGCTTTGTTTAGAAAGCACTGTCCATCACCTCTATGATCCTCCTGGGCTCAGGCTTTGTTTAGAAAGCACTGTCCATCACCTCTATCCAAACCATGCTTCCAAGTGGACATGCAGGGCAGGACATGGGAAAGGACAGCCCAGCTGCACCAAACCAGGAGAAGGAGAAGAAGAAAGCAGAACAGAGCACTACAGGTTTTACTTCAGTCAGATAGGGCTAAAYAATCCCCTTGAGCTGGATCAGACATTTGGAGGAGCTGAACAGTGATGTGCTGACACACCTTGGCACTGTGATGGAGGATGGATGGAGAAGAGCTCCCCCATGGGTGGTACAAGGCTGCTCCCCACCATTCACCCCAGCTCCTGGACATTTTCTGTCTCAGGCAGGACACTGGGCAGGACATCCACTCCTTACACTGCAGCATCCTCATTTCCTGCTCCTTGGCCAGCACCTTCTGCTCTGGAGGTGACACCAGTGCAAGTCTGCAGAGAGGAGCTGACACCAGCACCACGATCCTGCCCTGCAGTTCCTTTGCTCTACACCTTGCACAGCCCAGACAACCCAATACAGCAACTGGAAGCTGAGCCAGATAAATGGCCAAGCTTTTTCTCAGGATTAATCACCCTTAGAYGTGTTGCATGAGTCTGCCACAGCCACAGCTGGTGAGGTATTTGCTGTCTCAACTCATTGGGAGTCAGGAAAATGAAGCCGCTGTGTGAGGTATCCCATTACTCAGACAGTTTGTACTGAACCTGAAGTACCTCACAGGGAGACAGCCAAGGCTTCATCCTTCTGTTTCAACAGTGCTGCCCCTCATCACAGTGTAGGAGTCTGAAAAACTACAACAAAAATCCTCTACAAAGACAGTAAAAGTGTCCATTACTGCCCTATGCAAATTCATTTTCCAATGAAGAAGCCCTCAATACATTAATGTTGGTTGTKTTTTTTTTAATGCGACCTTTAGCTATAAAACAGATTTTTCCCAGGGTTGTGTCAGCAGCATGTCCAATTCCTTGCACAGATATTCCATTCAAGGAGTGCACAGGGCTGGGGCAGAGGCAGGGGAGGTTAACTCTGCTAAATTCATCACACAGACAAAGCTCCAAGGGTATTCAGTGCAGTGCCTGGATGTTCATCTTGGTTATGAGAGGGGAGAGCCAGCAAAGCTGCAGGATTGCAGCTCTTGGAAGAGGTCAGCTCCTTCCCTGCCCTGGGGCTCTCTGGGGATGCTGGAGCAGCAGGAATCTGAGGCTGGAGATGCTAAACTGAGTGCAACCACTCAAACTTTTCTAATTTACCTCAGTGCAGTTTGCCCTACTCCAGACTGTTAAGCTTGGAAGGGGAGAGCAGGCCAGAGAGGAGCTTGCAGTTTTGAATTCCAGACCAAAGAGGTTTAATGCAAACTTCACACAAACCCATCGCTGTCACATCCACCGCCAGTCTGCATTTCATCCATCAGYAGGAAAAAAAATTAATAAAATGCCTTTCAGCTTGAGAGAAGCTTCCAGAAACCTCCCAAGAAACAGCTCCAGTAGGGATGGACCTCCAAGCCCAGCCCTGGCCAGGGGCACCTGACACAAGGAAATCCTGAAGAGCTGGTGCAGAGCCAGCCCCAGCCACAGGGCTGAGACAGCCCTACCTTGCAGGGGCCAGTGGAACTCAGGCCCTTASAGCAGCACTCTGCAGCCACACTACAGTCACACCACAAGGGCACAAAGCCACCTTCCTACTGCTGCAACACCTCTTCATCACACCTCTGTCCCTGCTGCCCTCCCTGCACTCTTACCCCCCGCCCTCTCCTCCCCTACCTCACACCATCTCATTTTCTCTCTTCCCCTCAAACCCGCAGCTTCCACACAATATATTTTGGTGGATATTAAGGATAAAAGAACCAGAAAACAAGGGTGTGAGTCGTGCTCCAAAAGGAAGAAACAAAACCAGCCTCCCAGCCTTACAGTGAGAGCAGAGGGGTGCACGCAGCCACTGGCAGCAGGGCTTCCACAGCAACTTACCCTGCATGGAAGTACAACAATCACAATATTGGCTAAAAACCTGTGCTTGCTTTCAGCACAGGTGATCACTGCTGGAGCCCCATTTATCTCCCCACAAATCAGATATTAACGATGATGCAGCAGCTCAGCCCACCAAAACCTTTGTTGGGGTGGTGTCTGCATGGGAGGCAGAGCAAGGCAACAGAGGAGGAGATGGGGCCCAAGCCCAGGGCCCCTCTGTGCATGCAGAGCTGCTCCTGCTGCCCTGGCACTCCATTGCTGCTCCTCCAGGCTCCCACAGCTCTGCCCTTCCCCTCTCCTTCACYAAACCCTCCACATCTGGGCCTGAGCCACCCTTGCAGAGCCCACACAGCCCACTGGGATCTGTCTCAGCAGACAGGATCCAAACACTTTTGCCATCTGCTTTGAAACTGGTGCCAGGCTGAGCTTGTGCCAAGCACCCAGATCCAGGCTGGAAGGTCACAAGCCCAAGGCTGGTGCAGCTACCCCTGTGTGCTGGACACTCCAGGGAGTACACAGTGTGAGGCACCCTGTCTCTTAAATATGTGCTGTGCATGGGTTCATCAGCAACACAATCACCTTCTAAGTATTTATGTCATTTGCTACAGCCCTCCTCAATAAATCAGACTGCAGCATCAACATGAAACCATAAGGGAAGATCATTTTGTACAGAAAAGCAGTGCTTTAAAATTGCTTATGACTGCTGTATTAAATAAAATAATAAAAATAAAAACTACTCATAGTTCCAAAACAGTGATGACTCTGCCTTTTAAAATGATTTAGATATTAAAGAAAAATAATATCCCCAGAGGGGATAATTGCAAAAATGCAACAAAATAAAATAAAARTTAGGCAGAGGATGGGAAAATACATCTTCAGCTCTGTAGATCAGAGCTTTCCCATCCTAAACACACAGCAGTGCTGAKGAGCAGCATGTTGGCATAGCTGTGCTGTTTCCCTTGCATTCTTAACACACTTTTGGTTAAATTAAGAAAAGTGGCATTCAGAATAAAAGCGTGTTGTGCCCCTGCCTGAGCAGTCAGGGAGGAGAAATCCTGTCAGCAGCAACATGGTGCAGTCATTTCTCACCCAAGGGTAATGTGGCCCTGGGTGCCTTGAAGTCTCCTGTTGTCACCACTGATGCCCAGGCAAGAATCAGGGAAATTGGCACTCCAGAACCAGGGAAGAGCCTGCCCTGGCAGGACAGCTCTCATGTGAGAGTTTAGGACTCACTGATGTCCTTTCCCTGATGATAAGTGATGCTGCTCACTTCAAGAAYCAGCTCCTCTGCTATTTCCCCATATCATAATATCTGGCACATGTAGTGCMACTTTGAATGAAGGATGGAGAGAGAACACTCTAGGAGAGGATCACAGCTTTTGTGTAACAGTAATAAAGACAAGTGGTGCAAAAAAGCCAACTCAGTCCTACCTGCAGTGAATCTGCCCCAGGATGACAGAGCAGATCCAGGAGGATGCTCCAGTATCCAAAGTCCCATCCCCCACACAGCCCCTTTACAGGAGCAGAGGGGCCTCCTGCCACAGAGGCCATGGAGATGCTGTCCATAGAAATCCTGCAAGCCAGAGCCCTCMCCAGCCCCTGGTGCTCTCACAGGGAAGGGCAATGATCCTCTTCTCACCCAGTTCTAAAGGCRGAGTCTTTAGAGCTCATCTGGGCACTTCAGACTTGCTTGAGSCCAGGGAAGGTCTGTCCTGGAGGCTCAGTCACTGCCCATGATCCTTTGTTCACTCCCCACAGTGCATGCTCTCCTGAGCATCACTTCAAATCTTTGAGACTATGAGGTCCTTGCAGGCCAGACTGCTCTTAGCTGAACACTTGGCCAGTATCTCACACATGGACAAGTGTTTTGGAGCCCCAGCAAAAAAAAGAGATGGCCCAAAGCTCCACACTGCACTAAACCTGCTGTGCACCTCATTACCCCTTCTCCTTCTCCCCCAACAAAGATCCCTGCCCGATTTTCCCATGTGGAATGCAATCATTACACTCTCACATTGCACCATAAATAAGGAACACAGTTTTGTACTGGAAACCAAACTGGGCCAAGCAGAGATGGGCAGACTGTGGCAGTGCCTGAGCAGGGCTGCAGGCTCTGTGCTTGCAGGCACCAGCCCAAGACATTGAGCATTCCAGGGCTCCCCCTGCCACCACCTGTCCCCAGAACATCCTGCTGCCAGCACTGCCATCAAATCCAGCCACAGGCACAGAGCTCTCCCTACCTAAGGCTGGCTTTACCAAGCACAGCTTTACATAAGCTCAGGGATAAACCAGGAGCAATCACACTGCACCAGGTGCCCACCCAGCAATGGCAATAGCCTCCAGCAGCAAAGGCCAGTCCTTGGGGCTCCAGCTGAGCTGCTCTGGACCTGGTGGAATGGTGAGCAGGGCATCCATCACAGGCACCAGAACCCTTCCAGCACCACCACAAGCGGCTCCAGAAAGGAGCAGGAGCAGCCAAGAGCACCCCAGCAGACCCCACAGACCAAGGCAGAGCTGACCCTGGCTCCACACAGCTCACACACACATGGTTGGACAGGTAAAGCATGTACACACACATGGTTGGATAGACACAGCACCAGGCTGTGTCACAGGCACAGCCCTGCCTCCTCTCCAGCAGACCTGGACAAGAAGTGAGGGAGCAGAGCCCCTTAAAAAACCCAAAGCTGCTACACCAGGGAAGCACAAAGAGGAGAGAGGAGGGTGTTGCTACAGCAGCATTCAGAAGAAGAGTTTGTCAAGTTCCCAGAAAGGAGACCTGGGGATCTGGGACAAAGATGTTAAGATTAAGCATATGTTCCTCTTATGTCTCCCAGGAGTCTCTAGCTTTGCATCCCAAATTATTCCAGTTCTTCATTAGTCTCTCTCTATCCCCTGCTCACCAAGCAAGCCAAAATGTCATCCAGTTGTCAAAAGCCAGCACATATACAGGGCAAAAATRTTTGCTCCCTCATGCTCAGTCCTTGTACCAGAAAGACTCACTGCCCCTTTCCTTCTCGTTCCTTATTTTAATTTCCCCAACTGACACCACCTGGAGGGGGGAGTGTTGCTTCTGCACAGCCTGGCTCCATGCATTCCCTCCACCTCTCATCTCAGCACCTGGAAACACACTGGGCCTTTAGAAAAACTTGCCACCAAAACCTAGAAACTCCTCCCACGTGGTGCTCACCATCCAAGGAAACAGGCTTGGCTTGGAGAACATCCTAAACTCACCAAGAAATAATTTAAACCCTTCAGTACAGAGGTCTGGCACTGGGTCAGCACAAACCCATGGGTTGGGTTTTTATTGCTTCTTTGGAACAAGACATGACCAACATGCACCCACCCTCCCCAGAGATCTTCCATCACAGGGCAGCAGGGCAGCTTCACACCCACTGCAGCTTCACACCCTTCCCCAGAATCCCCAGGCAGCAGAGCTCACTTGGCCCTGGAGGAAGCACCAGCCATGAGGAAGGAGCAGCAGAGCTGCTGAAGGCAGCCCTGAGACAGCCCAGACCCCTCTGGCAGCCACACCAGCCTGAAGTCCTTGCAGAGGAGAGGCAGCTTCTGCCACCCCTGAGCTCTGCAAGCAAAGCAGGAAAGCCTGGCAAGGTGGGACCAAAGGGGCTTTGGCAACTGATCTGCACAGTAAATTAGGTTTAAAGGAGGGGGGGGTGGCATAAAAGAGCCATAAATGCCCCACAGTGATTGATGCACAGCCCTGAGCTGTGGTTACAATCCCATGATGCAGACGGCTCCATTAATCACCACTGCACCCACTAAACCCTGCTCTAGTTCTGGGAGCAGCTTCCCTGGAAAATGGCTCATGTTTCTAGGATTGCCAGGCCTTTACTTTTTGGTTTCTTCTCTATCACGCTTTTTTTTTCTTTCTTTAAATAAGCAATAAACTTATCAAAGCCCTGATGTTCTCTTACGGCCCCAGCCCCTCTCACCTTCCATGATGCCCTTCTCCCCAAGGGGCTTTCTGTCTGTCCCACTCTAAAAATAATGCTAGAGAAATTACAGAGGAGTTGTAATTCTAAAAAAAAAAAATCTGTCTCTAAAAGTGAGGTTTGTGCTCACGTTGTTTGTCAGTGACACTCCATTGCCACAATTACCACTGCTATTTTATCTCTCTCTRCCTGTAATGCTGATGGGAGAGAAGCAAGCTGTGCTGGGTTTTAAGCTGAATAAGTCCGTTAAATACATTTATACCCCCAGATCACAACATAAAGCATAAATCTAACCATCTATCATGCACTCACTTGATATGAATGCTCACCATGATATCAGGCAAAGCAATCTCAAGAAAAGCACAAGATGATTTGAGCTGCAGCTGCCTGCAAGTATTTGAAAAGGGTATTAGATGAAAAAAATTCAAGAAAGGGATGAAGTATCTCACCTAGACGTGGCTTTTGCTGGGCTGATTCCAGAGGGAAAGCAAGGACTTGAAAAACTTCTTGGTAAATTTGCAGCTATGCTTGTAATATTCTGAACCAGCAAGGGATTGCCCAAGGCTTGGCATTGAAACTGGATTCTTTTCTTGACATATCAAAGAGAAAAACCGCCCAGAGTCAGGATGCTTGGTATGGGGGACCTGGCTCAGGTTCTGCCTGCAAAGCATCTCCCAGCTCCCTCCCCAGCTTCTCTCCACTGCCCTGTCTGTGCAGCAGGGCTGGGGGCCTGTCCTCATCACTGCTGGGCCAAAAGCTGGGAGATGATAATTGGGATGATGATTGGATCCTGCACACCTGAAACACTTCTCTGAGGGGCTCTGCCACAGGGAGGAAATATCTTGTGCTTCCAGCTGCCTGTCCAAGATGTGATGCAGTGTCTGAGCAGGGTTGTTTTGATGTGGTTGGTGTTGGCCCTCTCCTTGTAATCTCCATCTGGACTGTGCTGGAGAAAGGTGAAATACTGTTACAGACCTCACCATGTCTGATCCTAGGCAAGAGCCTTTCTCCCAGCAGGCAATTAACACCACACCTTTATGCCAAATTCCCTTCTCCCTCAGCTTGAGTCCAACACAAAAACAAGGAAGATGTGAGCCATGGTGTGAAAGCTTTGTTGCCTTTCTCTTCCTTGCAGGGGCTGAGAGAGAAGAGGGATGAAGGTACCACACTGTCAAACTGGACACAACACTTGAGCCTCTCCTCCGCCCTGAGGATCTCTGTTCCCCGAGCAACATTCTGCCTGCAGCACATCACTGTATGGGCTGTGCTTGAAATGAAGGCATCTCCTCATGGAAGCATTGTGCAGCAATGCTTTTTTTTCTTTTTTTTTTTCCCAAAAAAGCTGCTCCACCGGCTTCTCAGCAAAACTGGCCTGTCCTGGTGAGCTGGGGAAGAGGGCAGGAGAGGGGCACTCTGCAAAGTGGCCCAGCAACCTCGCCCAGGTCAGCTGGGGGAATTTGTCCATGCATGCACCAGGCTGGGGGCAGAGGTGACAGGAGGGAACTGGGCAGGTTATAGGAGAAAGCTGATTTATCTGATATCAGGAGGCAGGATTGTATCACAGACCCCAGTGCTCCTTGGCACTGTAATCAGGTGAATTTTAGCTGAATAYATGACACAAAAAGTCTCAAGTTACCTCAACTCCAGAAAAAAAAAGAAAAAAAACTCAGTGACCTGTCTTGCCCAKGGTGCTCACAAAGCACCAAAGATGGTCACTGCATCCTGCTTTGCTTCTTCTCTAAAATCTGTCTCCAACCCAGGCAAGGCAGSTGTCTGGATAAAGGCAGAGGCCAGTCCTGGGCTACACAGTGAATTCCATGACTCTTTCCCCAGGCAGACCTGGGGCTGTTTGGATGCATCAGCTCAGGAACTAGAGGCAGCCAGGGGCAAAGTGGGTGCAGCCCAGGGACACAGGATGGTGCTGAGGAAACCAGAACTGGCAGCACGTGGAATAAAAGAAAGTGAAGAAAGGAAGGTCCCAGCTGCAAAACTTGATCAAAGCCCAGCAGAAATCTGCAGGCTGCCAGTGAAGGGAAAGGCAGGGGAGAGGCAGTGGGGGACAGAGGCCTCTGGAGTTGGCTGCCAGCTTGCACTAAAGAAGATAGGAAAGAAAAAAATTAGTTATCCCTCAGCCTGAAGTAGATTACAAGACACATCCCTCAAGAGCACAAGGTGAAGCTCTTGATCAGACAAGCRACGCTGGCATGTAATTCCCCTTGATATCAGCTGATTTGAATTTTAGTGCTTGTGAAGGGTGCATGACTGACAGCTCTGGAAGCTGCAGGCATCTGTTCCTGTGCAGGAGCAGAGCACACAGCCCTGGGCACCAGCATCCCCATGGCAGCTCTGCTGCTGCTGGAGCTGCAGGGACAGGCAGCACATCTGGGGARGGAGGACARAGCTCATCCCTTGCTCCATGCAGCCCTTGTGCACCCCACCAGAGCTGGGCACATGGGGCCCGTTGGTGCCTTGTGAACACGAGTGTTTGCCTCATATTACACAAAATTTCAAATKAGCCATGGAAAGGATAAAATCTCCCAGGGTTATGGATCCCATTCTTCTGACACCTATCYGTTGTCATTATATTGCAAAGGTTTCAKATCATTGTCTCCTTAGTGCAAGAGYTTCACACCTCCTTGATGTTTCTTGTAGGCAGCTCCTCCAAGCACTGACTCTTCCTTCTTCTCACAGCAGCCAGCAGACCCCAATTCCCCTCAACCAACCAATCCATTCCTTTACAACAYTCTTCTTATTGGCTACAGCTGTGGCCTGGTAAAGTCAGGCCTGCTCCCAATCTTTAATAATTAACCCAGCKGCAACTCTTTAGGGGGTAAGATTACTTTCTATACCATCTTTATTTACTTACATTCTATCCCYCTYCACCTATCCACATGAGATATCCACCTACCCATGARGGCTGGGTGGGAGCTGCAGATGTAGAGGGGAGAGCATATTCCAACAGCAGACCAATACACAGTAGACTTTTGGGCTTTCATTCTCCCTTCACACCTYCCCACAGCAGGATCAACCATGGAGTCTACCAACAGCAAAACCCACCAGAAACACCATCAAAGCCCTACATCAAAAAAGAGTCTTGTAAGACAGAAACACCTCACTGCTGAGGATGACTCTCAGTGTATCCATCCAGGCTGCTTATCCTGAGTTACTGACCAAGAGGCAGCGTTTCAAAGAATTCATTGAGTTGGAAGGGACCCATCAGGATTATTGACTCCAGCTCTGGGCCCTGCACAGGACACCTCAAGGGTCACACCACATGCCTTGAGAGCAATGTCCAAGCACTTCTCAAACCCTGTCAGGCTTGGTGCTGTGACCACTTCCCTGGGGAGCCTGTTCCAKTGCCCAACCATCCTCTGGGTGAAGAACCTTTTCCTAAACATTCCCAGGCTCAGCTTCAGGCCATTTCCTTGAGCCCCATCACTGCTCATGAGAAAGAAGAGATCAGTGTCTGCCCCTGCTCTTCCCCTCACAAAGAAGTTGTAACTGCAGTGAGATCCCCTCTCAGTCTCCTTCTCCAGGCTGTACAGTCCAGGTGACCTCAGCCACTCCTCACACGRCYTCCCCTCCAGACCCCTCATCGTCCTTGTGGCCTCCTTCAGATGCTCTCTAACAGTTTAATGTCTTTTCTATTTTGTGTCACCAAAACCTGCCCCCAATGCAGAGCAGAGCAGGACAATCCCCCCCCTTGCCCTGCTGGCCACGCTGTCCCTGATGCCCCCCAGGCCACACYTGGCCTCCTGGCTGCCAGGGCACTGCTGACTCACATTCAGCTTACCATCAATCAGGACCCCCAGGTCCCTTTCYACAGTGCTGCTCCCCAAATTTTCATTCCTCAATCTATACACACAACCCCATCCCAAGTGCAGAATCTGGCACTTGCCCTTGTTAAAAATCATACAGCTGATGATTGCCCATCTCTCTGATTTGTCAGGGTCTCTCTGGCCTAGGAATGGTTTGCATGCCATCAACATTCAATATCAATGGTGAAATTCAGAAAATAAACAAAATAAAAGGAGACTTGGATGCACTAAGCCCAAGCCATCTTAAAAGCAAAGTAGAAATTGGATCTGTTTAGATGCAAATGGAATACCCTAAACCCTCACTCACGTACCCAGGCAGAAATCTGTTGAGTTCTGTAACCAAAGTTCACTTAATTGCTCACTTCTTCCAGTTAATGCACATCACTCCTCTTCTGTGCTGCATACCAATTGAAACAGCTTTTCTGCAACAAGGACAACAGAATCCACTCTGAAACCAAGACACAACAGAGYTGCTCTAAGGAATTTTGAAGGTAACTTTGGCAAGAGAAGCTTACTAGCAAATCTGCTGCAAATTCAGGAGTGCTGGAAGCATCAGGAGTTAGCAAATAGCTCACCACTGAGCAAATAAATCAATGCAGGGTTCTTTAAAAAGTCTGGTCAAAGACATTTCAGGTCTGCTTGTCTTTTTCCTCTACAGCACCTGAATCAGCAAGGGACTTGGCAATTTCTGAAGACTTGTGTACACTCAGTTAAAATAATACTCCAGTGATGAGTTTTCCTAACTGGCCAAGAGGGAATACCTCTGAACAATAGCACAGAAATTGCACAGGAGGAGGTAACTCAGCTGGGGGCTCAGAAGCGAGAATATTTATTTCCCAGGTAACTCCCAGAGTTTGCCCTGTCATTCAACAACATCATGAGGTTCTGAACTTTCTTCATCAAAGGGGGCTGCAGAGAGGCACAGCCTTTACAGAGCAAAACCAAACCCTTCTGAGGATTTTACCAAATTTGTGAGTTACCACCCTTTGGGTTTTTGCTCATAGCCTGCCCTGACTGCAAAGTAAAACAAGCTTACGTAAACTGCTGCTTGGGCACCTTTTTATTTGAAGTGAGCAAGATGGTTTAAGCAAACACATTTTACTCTGCAGCTGGGGACAGCTCAGTACCTGTGGTCAGTCCCTGCAGCTCAGCTGCCACAGAATAGCTTTTGGCGTGATCACATGAATGTCAAAGCAATCCTAGAAAACTGCTTTTGGCAGCGGCTGGGCACAGAATTCTAAAATTTCTTATTTATTCTTTCAACAAAATACACTTCTTTCCTCCAGAAACACTCTGTTCTTAGGATAGAATTTCAGGCTGTTCATGGGGAGAGAAGACAGGAGGTCACGTTGATCAGTGTCTATATGTTTTGTAGGAAAGAATGGTTAATCAGCAACATCCCAGGGTGATGCCAAATATACCACTCCCTTAGTACTTTTGCTTTTATCACCCTATGGCTCTCAATAAGTCTGAGCTATCACTGCATTTTGCCACTACACAAACATGCTTTGTTTCTACAGGGACACTTGGAAAATTAAGAGGGATCAACAAAAGTTGCAAATACATACTTCACTTGAAGTGTATTCAAACCCCATGTAGAGATTCTCATTTCAGATTAAAATGGCTTTAAATTACTGCTTAGTCTTCTGCCAAGAAAGAGCCCTGAGAAATGGCTCTTGCTGTGAAGCACTGTGAAGTTTAAATCAGTTTAGACTGGCTGAAATCGTAGTTTTTATATCTACTTCACACCTGGGCATATTAAAGTGCCCGCCACCAGAAAGGGAGGCTCCTGGCCACCATGGAAGAAACTCAGATCTGTCAAGATCCGTTTTGCAAATATAACATCCTTCAAAACAACTTTTGCATTTTTTTTTCTTCATAGGTCTTGGGTAAGCTGAAGATCTCACCACAAAAAAAAACCAACAAAACCAAAAAACAACAACAACAACAAAAAACCAAAACAAAACACCTCAACCCACAACAACAAAACCCCCACAAAAGAAAAACAAAAACACCACCACCACAAAGAAGCCAACTTATCCAAGAGACTCTATACACCTATGATGAGGTTTATAGGTTTTTAAACCTACTGAGGTCTGCAGAGGGACTAAAAGTTTCAGTAAACCCTCACAGCTGCTCCATTTCAGGGAGAAAGCAAGCTGAAGTGTCAGGCTTAGAGGGGCAGGCAGCTGCTTTGACCTCAGCCACTTGCAGCACGTCCTACAGGTCCTGCCCTGCTCCCCACATCCTCAGATGCTACAGGCACGGATTCAGCTCCCTCTGGAAAAGAAGGCTCTCAGACAAGCCCAGGGGATGAGATCCTGACATCTTTCTGTATGCTGAACAGCACAAGTTACTGATCTGTGTGGGGCTGCTTACAAAGCACCCAAGTAGGGAAGGGAAGGAGCATCAAAATCAAGTGTCTGCTTTTAGAAATGCACCAAACAAACTAAAAATACATTCTGCTAGAGGAGATGRCACAACAGCTAAACCACCAGCAAGGAAAATAACACTCAATTGGTAAAGTGCCTAAATACAAATATACAGGATTTAGAGACTTTAATTTGGGTAAAGATAGTTGGGATGGGCCAATTTTCAGGAAGAGTCTTTAACATTTCAGAGCTGCTTTTTCTGCCCAGCTTCTCTTTTTGACTCCCCTGCTACCTCTGCCCTCTGTTAACCTCGCATGGGCAACAGGGAATCAGGCAAGGGGATCTCTTTCTCTGCTCTACCTTGCAACTTTTTTAGGATACACCAGTGTCACACCAAACAAAGGTACAAAGCAGCAACCTGAGACCTGGCACTGTGGACTCACACAGTAAGTGACAACCCACCTGCAGGCAGTGCCCTGGGCCATGCTGCTGGACGCCTCTGGAGCAGCTCCTTTTGAAAGAGTTTGAAAGCTCTGGGAGAAAAACCTTTCACCTTCTTCACCTGAGCTTCCTACACCCACAGATCCCTCTTCTGGCAGTGCAATCCATCCCTCTTCACCCTGTGGGCAGCTTGGGCTTGGTCAGCGCTCAGGAGACAGCACTGCAGCTGTTCCTGTCGGGACACCAGTGGCTCCCTGAAGGACAGGACAGCACCAGGAGCTCAGCTGCAGGGCTGAGCTGGTTAAATGTGCCCAGGGGGAGCTGAGCAGGGCCCTCCAGACCCACCAGTGCCGCAGGGAMCAGCACCTGCTGCTCCCCTCACAGCAAAGCCTCTGCTCTGTGCTGCTGGTAAAAGTTTGCACGTGCCAARTTCTCAGCCCCTCTCCTGCCTCCCCAGCCTGTCCTGGGGTTTGTAGATCTCAGCAAAACAGAGTCTGAGCTGTGTCCTGGTTTTCACTGCTATTGACTCAAAGGGTTCCCAGATTTACTGTGGCAGGACATGTTACTGGGTGTGTGAATCTGCTGCTCCAGATTCCCAAAGCAAGGGTGAATTAAGGACTGGACTCTTGTGCTCTGTCTTTCATAGCGGACAGGTGATCCCAGAAGCATCATGGTCCCACGTTTGAACTGGATAGTTCAGTGTACAGTGTATTTTTGTGTCCTGCTCATGCAATACACTGAACACAGACCTGGCAAACAAGATCAGACAGAGCTTAATTTTTATGTGAAATTACTTAAAATACGATCCATATACTGCAAGAGCTCTGAAAGTGAACAATATTACATGCTTTGCTCACTAAGAAAGGCTCCAGGATAGATTTACTGTGCAAGCTCCAATCCAAAGCCATTAAAGTGAAGAAAGATTTTCTCTAACTTAAGTGCCATGGATCATAGCCCTTCACCTCCRTATTTTCACATATCTTTACAGGAACAAGAAGTTAAAGATATACTTGCTACATCTTGCACAGACTGGAATTCAATTAACATTTTTCTGCAACAAAACTTAGAGAAGCACTTCAGAGCTGCTGCTCACAATGCAGAAGCAAGTGAACAAATGATATTCTCATTAGCGCTCTGCCTTTCCCTGCTGTGCAAGCCAAATCCTTGAACACTAAAAGCACCTCAGCATCAGCTGGGCTCACAGACATCCAGAGCAATTTTTCAAGCTCCCTGACTTTTATAGACCAGGGGGGAAAGGATTTGGTGTGCTTTAATCCGTTCTATTATATGAACTCAGAAATGGTTTTCACTCTCTAGCACTATAAATTAAACTGGCAGCAGTTACTTTATTCCTGATTATGCTGRAAGTTACTGGCAATAATTTGATGACTATATTTTCTTGTCTTTTTTTTTCTTCTTTTCCAAATTAACCTGTGAATTTAGTTTCTGTGGTAGTAAGTAAATAATGCAATAAAACTGAAGATAGTASCCAGCACATTCACATTTTGATGCCTGAAATTGTGGATGAACAAGTAACAGCTTCTTTAAGGGATAGGTRAAATTTACTGTATTCAATTCTCAGCTCTTTAGGCTGGAAGAACATGTTGTACGAGAAAAKCACATTATTTTGCAGTCCCCTACATTTTTTTTTTTTAATCTAGAAGACTAGCACCTTTTCAATGTAAGCGAATTTACCTTTGCAAGTCTTTAGACAAATACCATCCCAACCATTTTAAAGACAGGAAAAACTTAGGTCAAGAATAATTTACGGAAAAGCTTTTTAATGTGCTGTACAAGCTATTATTAAGTATAACTAAAGATGGGAAATTATCCATTTTACTACTGCACTCATAAAAATATATGAAAGTAGGAAACAAATTCCATCTGCTTGGCTTCCTCTCCTTTCTTCTGACCACTGAGAMAATTTGTCTGCTAAACCCTGGTAACAAACAGAGAAAAAAATGASACCACACTGGTGAGGYCACTCCTCAAGTGCTGTGTCCAGTTCTRGGTCCCTCACCCCAGGAAAGACATTGAGGGGCTGGAGTGTGTTCAGAGAAAGGTAATGGAGCTGGGGAAGGGTCTAGAGAGTCCTATAATGAGATGCTGAAGGAGATGGGAGGGGGCTCAGCCTGGAGAAAAGAAAACTCAGGAGTGATTTCATCATTCTACAACTATCTTAAAGGAGTTGTACCTTACAGAAGCTGGGGTTCAGCCTCTTCTCCCAGGTAACAAGTGACAGGCCAAGAGGACATGGCCTCAAGCTGTGCCATGGGAGGCACAGGTTGGACACCAGGAAGAATTTCTTCATGGAGAGGGTGGTTAAGCATTGGAAAAGGCTGCCCAGAGAGGTGGTGGAGCCAACATCTGCTCAAGAAATCACTGGACATTACACTTAGTTCCCTGGTTTAGTTGACTTGCTGGTGTTCAGCCAAAGGTGGGACTGGATGATCTTTTCCAGCCTGTGGTTCTGTGGGAGATGTACACAGACTCAGATTATCTCTGGACGAGTCAGGGGGCACACTGTACATTTTGGAGTGTAATACATCAGCAGCTTCTCTACGGAGTGACAGGGTTCTTGGAGTCCAACTGTGCCTCTAGTCCATGTGAATTAATAAATGTGTCTTTGATGATTTATTTCAATACAAATTACTTGCCAGTGTAAGCACAGCAGAATCCAGCTCCAGGCAGGATACTTGGGTCCTTAGAAAATACTAACTTCTAAAAGCTTCAGTAAAACCTACTTGGGATTCCATCAGACTCAAGTGCCCATGTCAGTTATTGTCAATTATTCCATCTATAAGGACATGTCAGATACACAAAAGACACTATTCTGACAGCATGACTGCCCCAAAATGATAACTTTAGCATAATGCACTTGACAATGAGAAAAGCAATAATAGCTATTTTGGGGACAAAAGAAAAATACAATGGATCTGATGACTAAGTGTTCTGGTCCCCAATGTAAAAGCAAAGTAGATCCCTGTCGTATTTAACTTGATTCTTTTGAATTAAACACTTCCATTAAAGTTTCCCRCAGTAGCTTTAATATTTAATTATGTATTCCACCAAAGAAAAGAACAAAATCTTCGCAAAGGGTTTTTTTGGGCTTTTTTTTTCTGGATGTGAAATATTTATCAGCGTATCTCTTTGGACAAGTATTTTTATCCCCCAGGCAGGGAAAAAAACTTCCATGTTCAAATCGGTTTCAAAACATTTTATTTTACAGCTTGAAAGTTTTCTATACTTCAGCACCTCATGCCGTGACTTTGTTATTTCACTTGTTAATGAATGGTAATTAAATCTCTTTTGGCTGAAAAGGTTGGAGGGCTCCTGCTGTATTACAAAAACAATTTCTGAAAGTTACAAAAATGCCCAAGTGTCTAGAAATTAAAGCATAAAGTTTGCCGTGTTTTGAGTCCAAGTTTTAATCGCTCGGAAGGATTTGTGTGGGAGAACAGCATGTCCCAGTGAGTGTGCACAGTCCCCCCAGATTGAACAGACGTAATTATGTCACTTTGTATCTACCAGAGTAAACACAATCGCGCTCTTAATAATGTACATTGTGGCCACAAACTTCCTTGATCTTCCTAACAACTGTAGCTAACACTGCATAAACCCTATTATACACTACCTACACAGAGAACTGCTACATATGTACATCTAAGTAAAGACTTGTTAATTTTGCATTTGCTCAGCAGGGCTTGAAAAATCAGCCTATTAATTTTTCTTCTTTTCTGTATTCTCATTTCTTTCAGGTGCTTTGAGTCAGAAGATAAATGGAGTGCGTGCTTACAACAGAGGTAGATAAAAGAAATAACTACATATTAAGGCATTTTGTGGCATTACAGTGCTAAATAGAGACACAACATTGAAGAAGAAATATCTCCACTAYCCATTTACATCCGTACAGGCGTCTGCTGGCATCAAATGGGCAAATCTGGTACACAGATTGTAAAAAGAACTATGTTAATTCTAATATAAAATGCAGAATATATAAATGCAATACAAAATGTAATTCCAATGTAAAAATGTGTTTGATTACATGCAGTATACCATTTTTTCCTGAAGGTGATACAGTGATTTCAGCAGATTCTGAATGTCTTTTAAAATTACAGTTTCTCAAACAAGAAACTGGGAGCAGGAATGCAATTAGATGAGTGCATTCCTAGACTGCAATTTTGGGAATGGGTTTGCTTGAAGGAAAGCCCCCTAAGTTGAAGTGAGGTACATCAGTCTTGAGGGGTGGTAATTTTGTCCTCATATTAATGCTGGAACGCTCCTTCTCCCTTTAAATAGAAACAAAGAAACAGAAAATTCATATTTCATTCTGCAGCACAGAGATATTTACAAACTAAGGAAATCTATGTCCTCCAGAGTTTCTTTGATGCAACCACGTATCAAGAGATCATTTCAAAAAGTGTTGATTAAAGCCTGTTAGGCTAAACCTCTACGACCAGGTGTCTGTTTGGATCTAATTACAAAACCACTGATGGAGTTTGGAATTATTAAAAATTAGAAATAAATGAGCTTTCTTTGTGCTATTCCCCAAAATGGTCAGAGTACCTCATTAGAGCAAGTATGTACATGAGCTCCATGACTTCAGATTTCTAATCACCATCCTGTTCTAGCTGGAATATGCCTGTTTTCAAACAAACAGCCACATTCATCAAAGGCRCAATGGGGAGGGTTTTTTCCTTTGTTGAATTTTAATGAATATATAGTGCTATCTGTTTTCACATTTTTACAAAGTTCCAGTGATAATTGCCCTGTCTGTGACATTTGCAGAAAGCCAGCAGTGAGCTGTGGGTGCACTGACAGCCCCAGGGAGCTGCTCCATCTGAGAATCCAGGAGGTTTTGACTTTGATGGCCTCAAGAGGAGGGAATGAGGGTTAGCTGGTTCCACTCTCCCCAAAGCTGGGGAGGTAAGCAGAGCACTACAAAGACAAAGGGCAACATTCCAACCTCGCTGCAATATACCTGGATGCTTCAGAGAGAGGTCCTGAGATACTTAAGATTAACCAAGTGGAGCTTTATGAACTTCTAGTTTATCATAACAGSAGAAGTCTCAAGGCTTTACAAAGAAGGTCAGTACATGACTTTATTTCACAGTCACTGAGATCGAAAAACAAACATGAGTGCAACCACACCTGTACAAAATCTAGCCTTCTCACATGAGTATCTTTTCTCAGTCCCCAYCAAGGGAAAAGAAAACACTTCTGTAATTATTACTTTTCTATTTGCCCCTAAATAACTGTCAGGATATGAAAATGTTCAGAGAAAGTATGTCAGATGTTTTAGTTATGCATCCTTTTCCAAACTTGACCCATACAGAGGTAGGAGAATAGCAAAAAGATAGCATAGATGAACTTAACAACTAAAACCATGTATAACWTGTTTTAATTGTATCAATGTAGCTCTAATGGATATGCCAGCTGACAAGACTAACATTCTGTATTTAGACGGCTTATCCCATCTCACTATTGGGCTTCCAAGTTTGAGGAGAGAAAATGATCCAGAATCCATGCTCATTTTTTCCTCATGCTCCCATGGAGACAACAAACAGATGTGCTCATCAGTATGGAAAATTCTATGCAACTGAATACTATAATATATTATGCAAAAGTAATGTGCAACCAGCCACGTGCAAAAGCTCCAAGTTACTACTGAAATCCCTCAGTGCAGTTATTTACATATATAGGACTGTTCAGTTAGGTCTCTGGTGTGGATTTAAGCTTCATATTTTCTCACAAATCCTTATCAAGATCAAAATGGGATCCGGGTGCTARAAGCAACTAGGAAAATAGTGATGCRGAAAGAGTTCAAGGAGCTGAAGTTAAAAATAGGAAGAGATAGAAMAAGAACAGCTAAGACAACTGGGAAAAGCAACATTCAGAATCAGAGAGCTGAAAAAGAGGATTTCAAATTCACAACCAAAATCTTAAACACTGAATTTTCATTTTTAACACAAAACAAAGCTAAATTCCCACTGTCACTATATTCCTTCAGCATCACATGCAAAGCTGCATTTATTCAGTACCACGATGTTAAACCACAACTCAAAGCTATCTTGTGCAAATCAATAAAAGCTTTAGATGATAACTTTGTGTAAGGTTATCCAAGAGTATTAATTCTCTTTCATACCAGGGTAGTCAATAATGTTAATGCTATTGTCCTGACAGGATCCTCTTTTTATTAGCAAAACCAGCTACATTTACTTCAGACATGATGTTAACATTAGCCAATAAGACAGAGAATMAAGTCAGTGGTTTTCTGTCAGCTGGGATTTAGAGATATCTGAGATTGTATGAATCAAATGGCCCTGGCTCTTTGGCCAGCATCCACGCAGCAGGTACAGCCCTGCCTGAGGCAGCAGGGGTATGGGATGGCTGGATGGCAGGGAAGAGGACTCCTTGGGGAAGAACCTGACTGCACAACAGGTTCTCTCTGCTGCAGAAAGCCAGCAATGTGTCCTGCACACCTGGGAGGCTGGAGAAGGAGGGCTGCACAAGATTGTTTTCCCTTGCCAACACAGAGCACAGCCAAGAGACAGCAGAAGTTGCAGTTACCCAGGACTGGCATGCCCAGTTATGCCTCTGGGTTCTTCCAAGCAGGATGCAGTCCAACAGGCTTGACTGGGGTACAAAGCAATGAGGGGCAGAGGACAGCAAAGCCCAGCACCACCCYTCAGCTGCCACGAGATGGGAGAGGTGCAAGCCAGGGCTGGCAGCACAGGGCTGGTGCCTTYTGAGGCTCTGCTGGGGACCACAAGATGATGCCAGCCTGCAGAAGCACCACTAACAGTACCTGAATGTGCTTCCAAAACACAGATGTCACAGAGACACCAATGCTCATCAGGCTACAGGCATGACTGCCCGAAAGAACAACCTGACAAGCTGCCCCAGTAGCAGGCATTTATCCTGACCCTATAAACAGTGTATCCAGCATTAAATGACTTTCAATATGAAATTTCTTTCGCTGTATAGCATGCCCCCATTCAGCTACCATCAAATTACACAGTATTTTTTATTTTAAAGCAATTATGTCCTTAACAAGTGGAATTTTTATGACAGGAATTAATTCTACGTGGGATATAACAACAAAATGTGGGTGAACTTCTCCTCATTTTATGAACAGAAAGAGACAAGATGCCAGAGTCTGAAATGGAAACGCCAAATCTACTGTGAAGGAGACATTTAGCTGCTGGAAATAGATTATCAGGCATTATGGTAGCCTCACATATTGATCCTAAAGCTCCAGAAAGCCATTAGCACTGCACAATTGCTGCTAATTCCAAACATTAAGGTAACATTATGCAATTTGCAGATGGATAAAAGTCACTGTTTATCACTGATTATTTTGCTAATTTAGTCATCAAATCATTTGTTGGTTGAAATTAGGGAAGAATTAATAAAGGCAGCTTTGAATTATATTCAGCAATGGTACAGAACCATTGGCTTTAGTCTGTGAGGAAGGCGCAAGCTAAAGATGGAAATAAGTTCAGAGACAAAAGGCTTTCTGTGCATACTGAAAAACTTGGTAACAGATCACATCATCTGACTGCAGAAATCTAAGAAATCTCTCATTAAAGTTAAAGCCCACCCTCAGTACCCTCAGCAAGTTTTCAGATGATGAGCTGAATGGGGCAGTTGACTCACCTGAGGGATGGGATGCCATCCAGAGGGACCTGGATAAGCTCAWGGAGYGAGCCCATGGGAATCTCTTGAGGTTCCACAAGAACAAGTGTGGGGTGCTACACCTAAGTCAGGGCATCAATCCAGGCTGGGGCATRAGCAGATGGAGAACAGCCCTGCCCAGAAGGACTTGGGGATGCTGTGGGTAACAGGCTGGACGTGAGCCAGCCATGGGCACTCACAGCCCAGAATTCCTGCTGCAATAGGACAAGGGATATGGGTTTTTAACTAAAGGAGAGCAGATTTAGACTAGATACAAGAAGGAAATTTTCTATTATGAGGGTGGTGAAAGACTGGCCCAAGTTGCCCAGTGAGGTGGTAGATGCCCYATCCCAGAAATATTCAAGGTCAGGCTGGGGTTCTGAGCACCTCATCTGGATGGAGATGTCCCTGTTCATTGCAGGGGGGYTGKACTAGATGGCTTTTAAATGCCCCTTCCAACCCAAACTGTTCTATAATTCTATGCTTTGATGTCAGAGACAAGACACTAATCTGTGTTCCCTGGGCACCATCTCATTGGTATGAGTAATTTAACTGGACTGCAGAACGTGTWCAGCAACATCTCTGATGGATGTTCTTGTCCTGGCCATAGATCATGGTAAATCCAGACCAGACTGAAGGAACATGAAGGATAMCATTCAGGAAAATTAGGCAACAAAACTGTATCACCTCAGTCAAATTTGGTCACATTCTGATCCAAAGAGTCTAAAACAAAAATTTAGCTTATGCAGAAAGTTGTGTAGACAAAAGTGTTGTTTTCCCATACTTCTTCTGTTGCTCCTTGCGTTTCTGAGACAGATATTTCTTCTTCACTTCCAGAAGCTCATTGTTAAGTCTTTCAATTTCATGTTTGTAGTCTTTGCTCTGGGTTTCACACATACTCAGTTCTGAGGACAAAACCTAATAAACAAAACACAAACAGCAGAAACAGGAGATGTTGCTTCACTTACATAAATGAGTACTTTTACAAGCACTTCCTCTTTTTATATGTGATTATGTAAGACATGATCATTTTCTACCACAATTCTTCTTCCCACTTGATGTTTCATTTGATCTCACCTCCGTTCACCTAAAAACACCTTACAAAATAAAGGTTATGTCATTTAACCATAATACAACATGTAAAATATGCTCCAAGCTTTACGGGAATGGCATTAATAGCTACATTAGCTCTTAATTTCTGGGACATAAAGCTGGGCAAAAATCCAAAGTTAAGGTCTTAATAAATCAGGGAATTATTTTATAATAATGGGGTTTATTCACAGGGATGCACTGCTAAGTGGAGTAATTCAATCCACACAGGCAAAGTAGTACCAGGCACTGCAAACATGAATACAAAGCCACTTATATGTGAATCAGGTAAATTTTGGAAAAGGAGGAACATGCATAGTGCATCTTCTTTCTTTCTAAAGGGTAAGACCTTGACCTGGCACCCCAAAATGGCATGCATGCCATCATGCTACAGCATGCTGTGCCYGAAACGCAAAGCAGCAATTGACTGCATTAAGGACAAATAAGGACCGTATGGAGAACTTCAAATCACGTTCAGTTTAGCTAAACTCTGGCTTCTATTTTACTTTTCTACATTGTTTTTCTTCTCCATGGAAAGCTAAGATTTGCATAACAGCCTCTTTGTTTCCTAAGGGCCCATCTGCTCCTGCATTTTTTTCCTCATGGTTAGTATAGACGTGATTATGATGCAGTGAACAGGAGATGATGACTTCAACAGAGAGAGGAGCTGAAGAAGTAGATGAACTCCTGGGGAGACTGATCTCTCATGCAGACAAGAATAGGAGAAGATYAGCTTATTCATAGAATATCATTGAATTCCACCAAAGAATCACTTTGTAATATTATGCTTTTTAAATGTTCTACAAGATTCTTCTGAAAGCAGGAACTCCTCCCTCCAACTGACAAGGGGTTAGAACAGGTTCCTCCTGTCATCTCCACAAAATCTGCAAATCTAAATATACACGTACACATGGCAAGAGAAAAAACAGTAACTTAAGACTGGATTCTCAGAATATTCTCACTGGTTTGTTAAAAAGAAAACAAAACGGCTTTGATTTGCTTCTTAAAGATATTAAGAGTTTAAGATAAAGGGAAGGAGAATAAGCTGAATGAAAAGCTGGCAGTATCCCAGAATGCCCCTGCAAAATACTTATTTACAGCATTGTGCTGCTAACTCATATTGTAACAAGACTTTYCCTCTATTTTAATTAAACAAAGTAGAACAATGTGCAAAAAAAGTTCGTTTGCTGCTCTATGTTGTCCCTTGAGGAGATGCAGCGATAACCCTGCTTTCCTGGGTTATCAGTTCACTGAGGACCTCCCTGCAGCCCCTCCCCAGGGGCAGTGGGCACCTCTTACCTTGATCTGCTTCCCCTTCTCGCGGAGGATGTTCCGGTACTGCTGCAGCTGCTCCGCGGCCTCGGGCCCAGGCTGCCGGGCCAGCACGTGCCTCAGCTCCACGTACAGCTTCTCCTTTTCCTAAGGAAGGGACAACAGGAGGAGCTCTTATTAAACTACTACAGCAGCAGCACAGCCTGAGAGGAWATCAACCTCACTGAAAATTGCAACTCAGTCAGGAAGGTATCTGGAGAAACAAATCTGCCTGTGTGCCAGGCTTTCCTCACTAGCCATAAGGTATTTAAAGTTGTTGTGATAGCAATGGGAGAGCTCATTAAGATAAACATCCAGCTACTTCAAACCATGAATGAAATGCTCTTAAACACCATCACCAGCAAGCACTCTCTACCTCAGCACTTACTGGAAGAGTATCCAGGGCTGGGAAATTAATCACTAGAAACTGTGCTTATTGCAATCTTTCTTCTTATGAGTCACATTGCCTTACATTAAGGATCACAGCTTCACCCAACAGGATGTGAGCTGGCAATAGAAATGTCAGCAAAGGACTGTACAAAAGAGTTACTTCTTCCAAAGAAAATCCTGCAAAGCACATGTACACACACACAGATATTTATATATATATAACCTTTCAGTTTAACTGCAGGGGCTCTGGGAAAGAAATTATAAACAGCAACAATTATGACTAGCACAATTACCAAGTAATTTTTGTCATGTGTCTCCTCRTCCTTTATGTTGAAACAGTAATACTTGTGGGAGTTGGATATTGCCATGCCTGAAAAGAAACCACACCATGGACCCACTTACATCTTTCTGTACTGAAATGCTGCTTTCAACTGTGTTTCGAGAGTGTACTTGYTTTTAGTCTGAAGAATAAAGCTCTGAAAAAAGCCACCTTCATAGTTTTGCACATTACAATAGTTATACTATCTACCCTGGAAAACTAAGATCATTAAATACTATAATTTAGTAAGATCACATCCTTTTCTGGTACAACGAAAACTAGAAATAAAAAGGAGACTAGCAGACAAAAGATTAAACTGAGAAAGACAAAAATGCCAAGAAGGCAGGGTAGGTGATTATTTACACTGGATTTGGCAAAGCCCCTTTTAACTGTCTTTTTTATAAGGTCTCTCTGCAACTCTTACCACAGAATCCATCTGTTGATGTGGGAAATGGTGCCATCACACCATCTAAGGTTGCTACATTTGGTCTTTCTCAGTGGTTGAGCCAGGGTTTTCAGAAGTGGTTTGCTATATTGAAAATATAAAATTTTAGGTGTCCAGTCTTCAAGAACATAAGGAGTGTAGAGCTTTTAGACCTCATCRTTTTCTGAAAACTATGCACTACAATGGTCACAAGTTGGGACCCCAAAATGGAATCACTTCAAATCATGCCTTACTTTTGCAAGAATTGTCCTTAAACTCTGCAGATTACTGAGGAAGAGTTCCCTATAAATGAAATTGTTCACAGTTTATCTCTGGAAAAATCAAAACCTCCTGAGACTCAGACTAAGGTTTGCATAGCAGCAAATACWAAATTGAGAATTCAGTCTGAGTAAAGAGTTAAGTATTCCACATCATAGTGGTATTCTCACTACCAGCTTTTCTTWCTTCTGAGGAAGTAAGATTTTACTGCAATGTAAAAACAACTGCAAAAGAAAAAACCACCTTATCAAAATCTGGCCAGTCAATATTAACATTTCAACCCTGAATGTATCATATATTTGTATTTTGTAATAGTGTAATGGTAACTTGGATAAATATGGGGCAATTGATAGATTGAAGGTCTTAAGTGCAATTGTTTTCCAATTTTTTTTCTCTCCCTACCCTCTACAATGGCCAACCAAGCTCTTCAAACACTGTGCAATGGTGTGTATAATACCCTCATTTAGAGACAAAGCATGCAATTCCATTGTAAGGAGAAKCTATTTTATGCAGCAGAGACTCGTTAGGTGTCCAATGTATATTGTATCCATAATCCAACAGAGGCTGAACCAGATGTCTTATAATGCATATCTTGTCCTTCCTTGCTGAGCACTGTCCATCTCTTTTACATCTAGTCAATTAATTTGTCACTGAGTTAGAAACACCATATGTCAGCAAAACATTAAAAGAAAACCCTGGATACTTCTTTCCTCCTCAGCAGAAGCTTGTATTCACAGGTTGACATTTCTTTAATTTCTGAAATTTTACCCCAGGATCAAAAAAAAATTAAAAATTAATTAATTTCAATTAATTTCAATTAATTTAAAAACACCAACCCCAAGAGTAAATCTATGAGTCACAAGGTGCATTTGCAGGTACTTTCATCTCTAAACATAAGAAATCAGAAATGACCAAGAAAAAAATATCAGCACAAATTCATAAAGAAAAAATTTGTTTTCTAAAATAGATTAAGTCAATCCATTATGACTGGGTTTCTTTGGCTCATCCCAAATTGCCTCCCCTCACATTTCCCTCCATCCTCACACCAGGCTGCCATCACAACACACATCTTACCACAGTTCTGAGGTTTTGAGATCAAGGAAGTCAGAGTCACAAACACACTGCAAGGCACAGCTCTTCTTCTTGAGGTAAGGGAAGATCAAAYCTCTGCAAACCCAGGCTGTTAAGCCTCCACTGGTAGGAGTCGTGCACCTGTGTTCTGATCAGCTCTAGGCCAGTCACAAAGCTTTTTATGGGATCCTTCCACCACAAAATTCCCATGGAATTCAGTAGATGCTTGACTGTGGGACTGAGCCCATAACACCAACAAACTTCACTGGTCTATGACACAAACTAAGCAAAGATGATGGTGGAGAGATGGTGGCACATTAATTTTGTGTATGTAGGGCATGCTGGGACACTCAGGCTGAGGATTACAGTTAAATGTCAGGCATTTCAAAGAGCATTTCAGGACCTCTGTGAACACCTGCTGTAAAAATTCTGCAAATAAAATTGCATATTTTTAGAATAGCCCTTCCGGTCTTAGATTTGTTTCCCAGGAGAATCTCTCAGGAGCTCACAGATCTGTCTGTAGGCCCAGCCATTACAGTAATTTTCTTCAACCCTAAGTCTCTCACCCATTAATTTGGAGAGGGAGGGTGGGGAAGTAAGTGGTGCTTTCCCCTAAATTTAACTAGGTGCTGTCTCAGCCACATTCTGTAGTTCTCCTGGCCTGCTTGCTCTACAGCAAATGGAGACAAAATTATTTTCTTCTGCAGAAGACAGCCTAGCATTTGGCAGTTGATTAAACTTCAGTTGATTGTCCAGGATTAGGTGGTGCTGAGTTGCCTCCATCTTCAGCAAGAAGAATCACTTTTACCAGCACAGCACCATTTGCTGTTCCGTGTGAGAAAGAGCATCAGTTCCATCAGACACATTCCCAAAGTGGCAGCAAGGCATTCACAGCCATTGAGAGGGAATGGGAAGCATTCACCAGCCCCAGACTGGAATAGAGCTCTAAAGATATGTCCCCATTTTGTGTCATCCTGTTCCCCACCATGACACCAGGAAATGGTACATCTTGTTAGTTAGCCCAGGGTTTTCTTCTGAACCAGAGATGATATATGACCATATATTTAATAAACATTATTTCACAGCAGAAATAGGCCCTGCAGACCCAGCTTCCTCATTTTTATCAGGTTCTTTCCAAATAGATAATTCAACAAATTTACCTTGCAAAGCAGCAGCCCAAGAGCCTTCTCCACCAGATCCACAAAAATCCTATTATGCACCAAAAGCTTTCCATCACATGAATTACTAAAAAAAAATACAAAAAACAAAACAAAAAAGGCAAAAAACCCACAAAAAAGGTCCAAAAGACTTTGCATCACAGTAAATTTAATTTATGCCAGTTCTTGTCTCCAGCAACTGAGCTAAAGAAAAAATGCAACAAGATAAAGATGTAGTGCAGAAGTGTGTAATGTAGTATATGTCAGCAGTCCCTAAAACATTCGCTCTAAATAAAAATTCTTATTTTAATTAGTAAGATGGAGAAAGCAATATAATAACCGTGCAAGTACTCTATAGGTCCTCATGGCTTTGGTGGGGATAACAAGTCAGTCAATGTGCCACRGGGGTTTCTTGTTTATTGGCACTATAACCAAAATGTCAGTGCTGTGCTTAACTCCAGAGGCATTTTGTTTATGATGCCATGCAGAAGCAGAGCATCCTTAGGGGTAGTGATTCCTCTTCATAAGTGTTAAACAGGACACAAATCTGGATTAAATACATACACAGACATACATATCTAGTCATAGTCATTTTCGCTGTACAAGCCCTATGTTTATTTGTTGTTGTGTATACCTACCGGTAGCTGTTGGCTCAGGACATCTATCTTTAAAAGTTTTATGAGGTAAAGAAAAAAATTAGCATATGGTGACCTTCAGAAATTTTATAATAACAGAAGAAAGTTGCCTCCAGCATTATGAGAAATGTGCAGCATAAACTTTCTCYGTAAACACTTTGCAAAAGCTTCTGCTCTTTCCTGTCTATTCCACATCCATTAGCAAACACCCTTGCAAGGAGGCAGTTCCCTAGAATAGCTCCTGTTTTCATTATCACCTAGACGCTTCTTAATCTCACCACTGTGAGGTTTTTTATTGGATGCATTAATTAAGTTTGAAAGAGGACACTGAGGCCCTTTCACAGTGAGGCAACACTAACACTGTGTTAGATGTTCTGGGCTTTCCTGTGAAAACCATCAGCTTGAAGGAAAGGCCGGGACAGTCTCACCTTTGGTGAAATCTGCACCACCCAAACTTGTCCTGTAACTTATTTCTCCAGTTGACAATAATGCTTCTCAAGAGCAATTCTGTTTCCTTTGGCACAGAGCAAACTGCACCAAATTGACTGRCATTTTCAAAACAGCTTAATGAGAGAGGAAAGAAACCTCGAAACAAAGAAAGCACCTTGTAAGGTCTTCACCCTTGGCTGCTTTTTGCAGCAGCAAGAACYAACTGAATGCTGCAGAATCACCATCTCCCAGGAACAACAAAGTATGAACATTTCCACCTGGAGTGCAGCTACAACTTATTATTATTATTGCTAGGAACTGTTACTATCAGATCTTCCCTAATAAGGGTGTAGGAAAACAGTATTTTTTCCAATGAACAAATAAATACATATACTCCTTTCAACTTCTGAACTCTGAGACACAAGGTTRAGAATCTATCCAAAGAAAATGGCATGGATGTGCCTTGCTGCAATAACAGCTACAGTACCCTTTTAACTATTGACATTACACAAGAGTTTATAAAATCATTAATCAGAGTAGCTCATTTAATTACAGTGTTTCTACTTTGCATTGCAGAAGATTATCAATTAATTATCTCCTATCCTATATGTGTGAGCAGAAATACACACACACACACGAAAGTGAGCTGTTCCTTGAGGGTGAGAATTACCCCTGACATGACATGGACTGATGAAAATATTCCAACTATTTTCACAGTGCCTGCAGCTTGACAGCTGGGTTGAAGAGAGCTCTAAGCAAACCTTTGTTTTGCATTCTAGTAGCATTTTGTCTTGAAGTGACCTGGAGGAGATCAGAGGTTGATACAGATCTTATCGACAAGGTTTCTAAATATTCTAAGTGAATAAGTCTACAAAGCAAATTATGGGGAACCTTTTACTGTATAATAATTACTTTATGCAGGGTTCTAAGAAAAAAAAATTAAGTCTCTTCTTCAGATCCAGACTATTTGACTTAATTTCTGTATTTTAATATCAGTGTAACAGCATGTATTTCAGCTATTCAATAGCCATTTAGATGTTTAAAATTTCAGATGAATCAAAGAATTATCACAGCTCTGTTGATAATGATTAGCTGTTCCTGCAGGTGACAGCTTGGAATGAGGATTCCCAGGAGACCCAGCTTCTGTTCTCACTTCAGACTGATCTGGCAGATGACCTTGAAGGGTCAGAGAGATTGCAGAACTCCTTCTAGAAATATCTATTTTTAAGTTGGGCACCTATGTCTCTTTAGGCACCTGCTTGACTTAGATCTTTAGATTTCCCTGAAAGATGAGAGCACTTTGCTTCAAGTCCTTTGGTGTTCTGGAACTGCTACCTCTGAACAGCTGTCTCAAAGTCAAGCCACCACTTAAATCTACAATACCTGTCTAACAAGGCAGTAAAGCCTACATACATCTTTTTGACAGGACAGCAGAGTTCCCCTGCATACATCAAGTACCTCAGGGAAGAAACACTAGTCTCCTGTTACACTTTGGAACCTATTAAGAAATAACAGTACATCTAAGAAATACACACAGCAATTCTGAAATCATGAATGTTTTAATGCATGGCTTCCTTCAGGCTCACTGTAATTAGAGCTGAGCCTCTGCTATTCTTCAAGGAGTTCTGTTTCATCTCTCCTTGCCTGCTTCTTAAAATTCAAAGAAACAGAAACAGGACTAAAGGAAGGGGAAAGACAGCGAATYCTAATGTCCACATAAAGACAACTGCTGTGCTCAAGTGTCCCATCCCCTGTTTAAGATTACAGTTGTATCTACTTAGGCATGGGAAGCCTTGAGCTCTGAGCCTCCAAGAAGAGGTGCAGCACTTGGCTGACTGATGCACCCCACCTGKCAGAGACTCTCCCTACTGAGGTTAATGGCTCCTGTGCACTCAGCAGCACATTTCTGGATATCTCAAGAGAAGAGTGGAGAAATGGGGCTCTTTCTACACCTGACTATGTCCTCCTATGTCCCATTTTAAGCCACCCTTCTAAAAAACTCAACCAGCCACAGTGACTCTGCCTGCCTTCCTCTAACAGCTGCAAAACAGCCTTAGCTGCAGTATCTTTCTGCCTGTGCTCCCTCAACAACAGCACCATTCACAGTAAGAATGAAAATAAGAGAACTGGAATAGAACAAAATTAGTCTGTCCCTGTGGAATTACTTCTTTTTGTGGGGTTTTGCTTTCGTTACAACTGCCATACAAGATAATAATCCATCACTGACTGGGATGCTGTAGATTGTCCGTACCATGCTGCTGAGGGAAGAGCAGAACACCCCTTATCTTAACATAAGAACACCTGCCAAAGGGTGAATACTAAAGATGTACCTTTAGCTCTGGGCCACCCTATAGAATATGGGCTTGTGAATGTTTTTCTACACTGCTGCTGCACTCCTGCAATAATTCAGTTCTCTAGCAGATTCTGGATGGCTGACAGTCAGTATCGGATTGCCACAGCACTGCAAAGTCTGTGCGCTGCAATGTATTCAGTCAGCACAGCAAGTCATTTATTTTCCCTTAACAAGATAACTGGTTGATTAATATACTTTACCCTAGGGTGCACAGCAGATTTATTTCCTTCTCAGATACATGCTGAACACAGGAATGAGGAGTAAACAAGGTTGTTTTCAGTTGTTATTTGCTGGAACAATTCCTGAACTTTTTATCCAAGCTTTTTTCTAGCAAACTAATGTTGAAGTTAAGGGCAATTCTGACTAAGAACTTTAGGATTGGGTCATTTTACAAAATATTTTTAGTCCAATGATACAAAGTATCCATGCTCAGGATTCTGGGTTCAGATCAAACACAATGTATTTGAATAAAACACTTTGGTGATCACTGTTTCTGTTTTGCTGATGCAGATTACAGATGACAGCGCTGTGTCTTTGGTTCTTACACGGCATTCTTGTTTCAGGATCTGAATGGTATTAAATCTTTGTTGTACACATGCTGAAGAACTGCTTCCAGCCAGGGCAGTGATCCTCTACTCATTCTACAAAAGTTCTGGACACAAAGAGTTATTACATGAATTGCCAAGGTTCACTAAAACTCCTTGAAGACACACAGGAATGAAACTCAGTCTCCCAGTCACCCAGGACCACCTTGCTGGAGGCTGTGCCAATACTACTGCTCCTTGCTTTTCAGAAATAGCAGGCCTGGACTACAGCAGGAGGTTACAAATGTGGAATAAAACTCACAATAAGCCACAGTGTACTTGTAGACAACAACCTCTTCAGACATGCTAAACTTCGTGGACTTGGGAGTAGATGTACTGGAATCCAGGACACAAAACTATGCTTGACACTCATCTATGAAGGATAATATTTATGTAATTAAAACAATCTTGCATGATGAGGAGGGGTGACATCCGATGACCCACTAGAGTTCTCTTTCAAGCTCAAACTCAAGTAAATATATCAATTATTTTTAAAAACTTGTAAGACAGATTCAGCATTCATGTATACTTGCCACCTATAAACCCTAAGGGATTTTTACTYGGCCTGCAACTTCCCCAGCTTTGTAAATAACCTCTGAATATTTCTGACCAAAACATCATTAGATGAGCTAAAAATGGTGCAGATCCCCAGAAGTTATTTTCTCAAATAAACTTCCACCTTGCTTCTGTCCAGAACCATTTATCATGGGAAACATATTTTGTTTATGAGGGTGGGGTAGTTTCACAAAGAGTCAGTAAAAATTCTCTTCCACTAAGGAAACTGTTCACCAGAAATATTGTTTGTTCACTAGGTAATCTGCTTTGCTTCCCATTTCTCAGTGCCAGAAATATTTGCACTATTTTATTGGAAAATTATTTTCTCACCCTAAAGAGCAGCCAATTATCTCCACCTGATGACATTAAAGTGATCAGCATACTTCCTACCCATTTTTTCAAATCCCTGTTTAAACAAACATACAAAAAAAGGCTATTTTTCTGGGAAGACTTTATTCTTTTCCACTTGAATTGCAACATATGTGGGAGGAGGGAAAGAATCTAAATGTCAGTGTGTTTTTAAGAGCAGTTTATCATGCTGTAAATTTCTATAGCGTAGAACACCTTCTAATTCTAGATGGACTGAGATTAGAAGGTCTAAAATAAACTAATGCACCAAGAAGTATATGGGAAATATGCAGAAATACAAAATCAACAACTTTCTGAAGAGAGCTAAGGCAAAAAGAACTGAACATTCTCAGATATCTATTGAAATAAAGCTAACACAAAGCTTTCAGGTAGATATGTAGACCCTCAAGAGACCGTCACACACGTGACTCATACCTTTCATGTTTTTGAGATACGATTCCTTACTACATCATCACAGGATTGCATATGAGCCCTGGTAAACCACACCAAGATTTAACACAATTATCCTACAATTGGCTTAGTGTGAGTGGTTCTGCCCTACCTACAGAACCCTGCTGGCTACACAATCAATTTTTTAAAAATTAAATAATTAAATTAATTGGGAAAAAATTATCGGTGTTAGAACAAAAGACACTAGAGATACTCTAATTGCAAGGAAAAATCATCATGCCAGATATAGAACCAATGAAAGACGACATTAATCCTTCAATTTAAAAYCAATATTAAATACAAAACATCTCTACTTGGAGTCAAAGCTAAAATCTTCACTCAAAGTCCTAGTTTAGCAATGAACCTTTCAAACACAAGAAAAGGAAAACAAYAGAACAGTACAAGAAGGAAAGAATCTAAGAGTAGTCCTAAAGGGTGACTTGATGCATTAGGTACCTCCATATGTCCCTTCATACTGCATTGGAGAKCCCAGTTCAAATAAGTTYCAAGGTATTGGACTGAAATTATTTTGATGGCACTAATTCAGTAGACTGTTATGCATCATAATATTGARCTAGTGATGAGATATTTTTTATCCATCACAAGTTAGAACTGGGCTGCAGCCAGAGTTCACGGGCACACATTTTTTCATTTGAAAAAAGAACAGAGCTTGCCTTTGGAGTCTAAATCAAGGCTATTCTTACTGTGTACCTTTGACACATCCACCTAATTCTGCATGACACTGGGGAAGTAAACTTTTTCTTTATGATTCATATCCAGCTGAAAGCCAAAAAGCAAATGTTAGGCCTGAGTCCTCACGGTATTTCCCATTTCTATATTTCAATGCAAATCCCCTGAAATTCCAGTCACCAACTTAGAACTGGAGTCATAACCTCAAACCTCACACTCCACCCAATATCRTTTTCTCTCTCTTGTTTCCTTAAGGGACATAGCAACACTGACTTTTTTTAAGGAAAGGAGAGCATTTTTCTGCCTTTCTCCTCCCCTCCACCCTGTCCCCCAGAACCATTTGATCAATGGCTAGAAGTTTTGGCACCTTAGGTTTCTCAGTCAGAATCACAGAATACCATGTTGGAAGTAAACCTCAAGATTCATATGGTCCAAACTTTCTTTCATTCCCATTTGCTTATATCGGTGACCATTTATGAGAGCAAAGAGTAAATTTGCCATCCCTTTAATGGGACCACTCATGCAAGGACTTTGGGATTAGATCTTAAATTGACACCTTTTAAATCTCTGAATCATATAATAGAAGCTTCTTTTTAACCACCCTTTAAACACTGGAACATGGTTATAAGGTCTCCCCTCAGCCTTGTTTTCTCAAAGCCAAACAAATCCAGTAGTTTCAGTCTTTCCTCCTATGGCAAGCTTCCCAATCCTTTGATTATCTTTGCGGCCCTCTTTTGGACCCACTCCAGCCTGTCCATCTTTTCTATATAGCAGGGACCAAAACTGAGCACAGTATTCTATGTGTGGCCTGAAAAGTGCTGAATAGAGTGAAATAACCTCTGCTAGTGATGCCCTTGTTGACATAACCCAGCATCCTGTGGCCCTTCTTTGCTGCAGCAGCAGAATGTTCRGCCATATTTAGCTTGTTGTCCAYCAGGATGCCCAGGTCCCTTTCCAGAGAGCTGCTCCCCTAGCAGGTAGATCCCAGCCTGTCCTACACTCCTGCATTGAATTTCCCAGCTGTAAGACCTYACACTTRTCCTTGCTGAACTTCACTCTTTTAAAGCATTGTTGCTATTTCACTTCTYCTACCTAACAGTGAGCCAATATTTCTGTCTGTTTCTGCTTGTTGTTTACATACCTGAAGAGTGCTTTTTTGTGGTTTTTTATGAGTCTGGCCAATTTCAGTTCAGTTAGTGGTGCAATTCCTTTGTGCTGATCTGTTTATGCCAGCTACTGCCTATGCAATTAGATGCAATTTTACTGGCAGGAAATTATTCTGCCATTCAAGAGCTGCTATAAGCTAAATCAGAAAAGTGACTTTTTTGCTGGTAGAAATGGGGCTTTTAAGCATAAAAAAGGCCTAGAGCTCAATATACTTACCCTTTTAATTGAGGGCTGAGAGAACTGCTAGCTTGAGCTGCAAGATAGGATATTAATCCAGTGCTTCCAGAGGAACTCAAATCCTCCAGGAAACAGATAGAAAAGCACCAAGTCCTACTACACTATAAAAAGCTAAAAAGAAAATTTCCCTTTTCATTTTTGGATGGAAAATCCCTTCAAAAGGCTGACTTCATATAGAAATGAAAAAGGAGCAGTAAAGAAAGGATTGCATTTTGGCAGTGGATTTTGCAGTTCACCTGTAAGTTTCAGTGYGCACAAAGCACTATCCCAAGTTACCTCTGCTGAAATCTCTCTGAAGACAAAATGACAGAGGAACAATAATGGGCAGGTCAAAAGAGACTTTTAGGGATTCTACAGTCATTAGTTCCCTTAAGTGAATTGCAGTTATTTTTTATGAAAATAGACAATTCTGCCAAAAAATCCTCAGCTCRGACTCTATACCCTACCTGCAACATGCAAGGAGTTTATACTCTGAAATCCAAGCAGAATCTACACTCTGCACTAAAAAAAAAATAAATGCCAAGTTTGAGAGGGTAAAATAAATCTCAGCCATTCTGAGGATGCAAAGATAACATCCAAGATAAAACTCATCTGGGCCTCAATAATACCAAAATAAAGGCAGGGGATAGGAGAGTATTCTCTCACTTTTCCTAGCATATTGTCTGATGAGGCAATCTCTTACTCAGCATTTGAGCACACATTTCTCTTATGTGGAAGCTACTTGAGCACTGAGAGGAGTGAAGAACTTAGCAGCAGCATGCCTCATGAAACTCCCAAGCTAGGGAAAGAAGTGGTTTTCAGAAGGACTAGGCTCCCATAAAGTGGGCTGAAAAAAGCCTCACGAGATTAAAAAAAAACAAAAATTATATAATGAATGGGGGGGAAATGCATAACAAATCCAGGGAAGCAAATCCCCAAGATCCTTAATTTCTTGAGAGAAAACTTTGTTTTCAATAGCTGCCAACCTGCATAAATCTACACGGTAACACACTGTTCTAAAGTAGATTTCTTTATGAAACTATAGTACCAGCTCTGAGAAATAAAGATGGTTATGTATATGTTCAGACACTATAGCAACAAGCACCTCAAACTGGATGGAACAGCTCTACTACCAACTTAGCACAAATAAAATAAAACATCTGCCTATTTTGAGTGTTTCGCTACTGAATTGAGTCATGTCTCTAATATATTCATTCACACACCAGAAAAAGAATGGAAATTATTTTATTCCYTTTTTACTTAATGTGAGGCATGCAAAAGCTAAGTGTCCTGCCAAGGTCACAGAGAAGGTCTCTCAGTCCCCCTTCTCTGTATCTCACAATACCTGAAATGGAACAGGGCTGGAGACAGCAGCATCCCTTCAATTCCTCCTACTCTCTGTCACTGGGACAGTCAGTTCTCTGGAGGGATTGAAACTTAGCTCAAAACTTGGCTCAATGCAAGGACATGTGGGTGCTATCTGGCTGTAATCTCTGAGTCAGATACATGAGCTAATCATGCCTTTTGCCCTYGCACTCTTTGAACTATGAGCTCAAGACACAGCCAGCACAGCATCACATCCTGACTGCCCAATCCTGGGCTTTCCTTGCTGACAACTTCAAACAATAGCCATTAAAAATATTTATGTACAGAAAAACAACGCTTTCACTACTACACGCAAGGCTTAACTAAGACATTTGCCTTTGCCTCCCTGAACAAATAATCTAGATTGCACTCTCTTTTACATTTACATTTTACATTTATGAACAATCTTCTGAGATGACTGACAAAAGAGGTAACTGACATATAATGTGAATCTTTATGCTGTTATCCATTCCAAGACATGCAGCTGAATAAAATTCTGCTCAGTCAGACATAAAATCAAATTAGAGGAGTTCGCTCTGAAGAGAAAGAACTAAATTTGAAACAAATAAAGCAGTGCATAATTCACTTTTAATRGGATAAGTTTCTAAAACCACACTAATCATAATCCTAACAAGGTAATACTTTCCACTGCCAGTTTACCAYATCACTGTTCAGTACACAGCAGAACAGAGCTTCAGTCACGTGAGGGATTTGCCCCATATGCAAAGTGAGCAACTGTRTTTTTGCAGTCAGGATTTGCAGAACACTCCTGTTTATTATTAATTATTCCTTGGGGCCTTACAACACATCATTCATCCCACATGTGTTCACAAAGACCTTCATCCATCTTTGAAATCTCCTGGACAACACACAAGGTATTGCTCTACAAAGCCCTGCAATATTACTCAACAGTTTAGAAAAAAACCAAAAACTGCTCTTGACTGCACAAATTCAGAAAGAAGGTAACAACTCARACAGGAAAACTGGCTATCCCTGAAATAACATTTCCTATGTTTGGAAAAAACRCCATTGGATTTTTATTGACCATAGGTATTCAAGACCTTGGGTCTGGATCTGATTTTTAAAACAGCATTTTTCATCATCACAGCAGCTCACAACTGTGAGAATGCCTGAATTAAAAGACAAAGTATGACCACCTGCTTTGCAGCTACTCTTCAAAGCAGCATCCCAGGATGACCATATTTATTTGGTATATAAGAGCTGATACATTATAACCCAAGATGCTGTGGTGACAGGGCATAGATAAATCAGAAACAAGAAAAGACTTCWAGTAATTTCTCTAACAGAGGAAATCTTTTTACACCTTTATTAAAAKGTTCAACTCTGAAAAGCTGTTCTAGCAAAACCCAACATTCAGCATGCTGCATATTCTCTATCTCTCAGCATCTGTCTGATCCAAAAAATGTGCCCTGATGACTGGTTAARAGAGATTAAGATGAATTTTTGCATGAGATTTTAGAGTCAAGCTGGGTTTTTCCCGTATTGTCAGCAATCTAAATTTTCTGACTGAAACACAGCAAATCACTCTTTTAATCACAGAGCATGGATTGTAGCTTGCTTCTACATCTGCCTCAGTTTTAAAGAAATGACAGGCTAGAAACAATRAAAAAGCTAATAAAAAGGATATGATCAAATGCACATCAGGAGCAGGTAAAGTAAGCAGATGCTTTYCTACATGAATCTATATACTCTGATCCTTACTTAGTGAAAATTTCCATTTATATATCCAGCTGAAACCCTGTTCCTTGCACTTTTATTTAAAAGATCATTTACCAAAAAGTAAAAAAAATACAACAGAGCTACAGTCCATACAATACAAAAGGAATTATTTTTCCCTTATAAAAACATTAYGGCTCTGCATGAGTATGCAGCAGGGTGAATGCCCTACAAATCAAACTRTAGGTTGCTGACACTGGGCTCAACCATTTCTTCACGTGGGTTATTTCTAAACTCCAAAGGTGTTTTTAATACTCAGTATTCAACACACARGGAGTTTTTTACCCTATTTTATTAACACACTTTGATTTGAGGGAATTTATGCTACACAATATGTACATCAGACACAGATACCAGCTTCACCTTAAACAAGTATCCTGTTTGCTAGCATGATGGCCACACACACATGAAAAAAGATTATGTATGGCAAGCAAGAGATTAAGATAATTTTAAAGCTGATACACCCAGTGGCCATGCCCTTGTTACAGGGCAAGATGTGAATGAAGATGACTGGGAGTGAGGAAGTGTGACTTAYGCAAGCAAACACAACACAGGGATAGCAGCGGCTCTCTGACCTARTAAGTTTGTATCCCTCAGTCTGCAGGCTCCAACTCTGAGTATGGGGGATGGTCTGCCAAGCAGGCACAGGCTAGTCATCAGCAATTCCCCTACTCCTGCAAATGAGCAGTGACTGAACTGAGCTGAGCTGACTTCAGGAGAGACCCATATTAAAAAGATGCTGAATGCCTTTAAGCATGAAGGGTTTACCAGGATAAAAAAAAAAAGAAAAAAGAGAGAAGAACTCTCTCAACATACAAATTATATTGAGGGAACAAAATTAAAAATTCCTGAAACTGGAGCTGAATCACTGCTATTTCCCATAATTCTAAAGTTCAGTCAGGATCAAATCCTACACTACCTTTTACTTCACYTCAAATACATTTCAAATCTTTCAAACTGCCCAGAAAGTGGTTTAGTAAAGCCACCCTCCTGGTGTGTGAAACTCAGTTCTCTCCAGAAAGCTGATGTTGTAGTTCTGTTTACTTCCTTCTGCTGGAAGTGTTCCTTGAGCTTGCTCCTACACCACAGCAGTTTGGAATTTGGTAACATCAGTTTAGTAAGTTATTAGCAAGGGTTTTGTATTGGTGAGTATCAAGGTATGATTTTAGAAAAGAGATGCTACCACCATAGCAAGGACAACCAGTCCAAAGAATAATGAAATGCCTCATACCAGGTTATCCAGACACTCAGCAGAAGCAGCTCTGCTAGCACCCTTAATTTGTGATAATTGTGCCAGTGAGCTAATCAGTAGCACTTAGAGCCCTTCAAGGGAATGAGCTGGGGGTTGTCCTCCATCTCTGGTTACCTCCTCATACCCACACCCTGCTATGAAAGAACCCTTTTTTTAGTCGTGGTGGAGGACTCAAAACCCTGGAAAAACAGAAAAGAGCTCAGAAACATTGATGTTTAATCCCTGAACAGAATGTGGAGCACAGTATTTTTGGCCCTCACTATTATTTCTCCAAGGGAAACCTTCATTTCAGCATTGTTACACAGGAAATTGGTGCCTGAATTAAGAACACAAAGGAACTCATTAGCAATTCTAGCTATAATAATTAGATTTTATATAGCCAAACCCTGTCTTAAATCTAGAAAAATAAAAACATCACAGAGTTGCCATAGAAGGACCACTGCAGAGACAAAGATTATACCAATGGCTAGTACATTAATGTAAGCTCAAATACCTACTATTTCAAAGATTTTCTGGTGCAGACTACTTAATACCTCTATATCTCAGTTCTTCAGCTGAAAATAATAGCAAAATGGGAGCATACTAAGGATAAGGCCAGATATGCAATAGAGACTGTCCAAAATCTAGCAGAATTCGTTTTGTGCATGGGTAAAGCACAGTAAATTTGGAGTATTTTTGCTACATTTTAAGCTAACTATTTCACTGACAGCATTTTAGTGCTATGCAACAAAGATGACATTTTTCCAAGCAGAGGAATAATACACCATAAATTACATTCAAATGAAATTTCAGATCAATGTTTTCCCATGAAACAATAAATAGAGACAAACACTATTTTGATAAGATCTGCTGAGCCTCTTCTCAAGACAGAGGGAGACTGAGGTCACATTTTACTCTCTAGTGAGTGATATCCAACACAGATACACAAGACTATTAGGCTATTTAAGATGTTAAAATCACATCTAGAGCTGGTAACCTATAGCTAGCCCTACAGTCACCAGAAAGACCAGATTAACACCTCTGGTTAAAGCCAGGACTCTCTGAAGTCCTCCTCTGTTATATTTGATAAAAATGCTTGTACTATAGGAATACAGTCTTTCCTTCATCCTACAGCATAAATCTTACTGTTATCACTGGGGTTAAGGGACATCTGATACAGTTTAAAAAAAGATAAGCTATCGGAAAAAAAATTTTTTTTGCAAAGTTCAGCACAAAAACCTTGAAATCAAACATGCCCCAGCCAGCAGTATATCTAAATCACACAAACTCTCTAGGATTCCTCGTGGCAAAAGCCAAGCTAAGCACAAATGGAATCAATCAGGAATTTTCCCTCATGTTCTGGTCAAAGCATACTTATTTAAAACAACATAGAAAAACTTTTCAAATAGTCTAAGACTGACCTGAAGACTAATCTCTGACATGAATAAACTAAAGCCAACCTTTAATTGTATTTCCCAGAGCTGACCAGGTATCAGTAACCAGAATATAAAAAAATCAACTAATCTGATGCTGTTTGTTCTCTTCCAGTGAGTCAGTGCTGCCATCTAAAGCTACCTAAAGGGCATGCAAAAGATATCCAAAGTCTGCATCTAAGTAACATTCAGAAAGCACATGTCAGTAGACAAAGTCAAATATATTAATGAGATGTAACAAAATAATGATGCTGCAGTACCTGAAGGAGAAATTCTTTCTCTATCACTTCACTTGTCTTGCTGATAAGTCTCTTCTGTAGTCTCTGAACTTTCAGAATCAGCTCATAGGTAGTGGGGTCACTGGCCTAGGAAAGAGCAAAGGAGTCTCAAAAATTATATGTGGTAACAAATTACTGTTTCTTTTTAGCAAATGAAAACCATAATATCTCAGTGTTCAAAAGTAACAAGTGTAAAAGGGGGGTCTGGGGGAAGATACATTCAGCTATTTTTTTTAAAAATTGCATGTATATAAGCAGTCTGTGAACTTAATATATCTATTTTAGCAGCAACTGGAACTGTCCACTGACAAATTAAGAGCAGTGCAAGTATCGCCTGCTGTACAAGAACTTCAAACAGTGCCAACTTAGTTTTTAAGGAGAAGMTTTTTCTATTGAACAAAGTACTAACTGCAATTTAGTCTTGAAGCAGGTGGAGAATTTAAAAGGATTTGGGGGGGGGGGGGTACACTGATGAATTATTATGGGGTTCTAAAGTGTCCATACATGTGAAATCCCATTCTTCAATGGAATTAAATGCTTAAAATGGTGACAATGTTTGCACTGTACTGTTGCCTTCTACCTACRCAGCCCATAAGAACAGGAGCTAGCAGATGTCTGTCCCTCCATCCCTTTACTTTTTATTCCTTTGGCAGATAGATTGAATCTGGGGAAAGCTCTAAGGAGCAAAGAAATAAAYCTGTGAGGCGAAGCCAGTACAGATTACTTTCCCAGTACTTTGTGTCTTCTTGTTGGATCTTTCAGTGAAGGGCATACTCTGCCTGCAACTTTTCCTCACTCAGGGTCTCATATCAGCTCTCTCCCATCTGGTTTTTCCTCTCTCATGGGGTGCCTCACAAGGATTAAACTCGCACTGCAGTAAAGGCTCCAATATAGTCCTGTTCTCTTATATTCACTTGAGCTTATAAGGAACTTSGTATCTCATTGTTCTTAATCTTTTGTCTGATTTTATCTAAATTGACTAATCAATTCAAGCATAACTAGGACACTGACACAGATACACATGCAGTGCTTACAACATAACATCATCTCCTGAGAAACCAGGCTAAAAAGTAGACCAGTCCTCATGATCCACTCAGYCCTTGATTTTTTTATAGCACTGCCCAAGCATGGTGCCAATTTGTGACTACTGTAGTGATATGAGAGTGTTTGTTCATTAGGAATTGAACCAAAACCCCATCAGGATTATTTCATATGGATCTTGCCATCTGCAGGCCTTTCTGTGTTCCAAATACAAACCAGTTATCTAGAATGGAAARACATGATTTCCCATTACCAGTCTCTTCATACGTTCATTTCCCCATCGCTGGATGTTTTGACTGGCCTGATTTTTCTTTGTTACAAGGTGCTGCTAGAGTTTGTACCTAGAGGTGTTTAACCTACTTCAGCATCCTGCATTATATCTCCCTTCCATGAGAAAAGCTAATCACACCATCCATCCACCTTTAAGCTCAGCATGGAAAGATCAGAAATTCACTATCATGCAAGTAAGCACAGTTAAAATATTCAGCTCTGCTTCTRCAGGGACAGAGCACATTATCACTCAATATTAGAGAAGCTAAGCAACCCAGGCTGGCATCAGATCAGAGATCCATGCAACTGAGGAATCTCAGATGGCACTGACTTACATCAAAAATACCCAGTGATGCCAACTGATGTTCATATATTTCATCTATGCTTGATGGATTTTTTATTTTTCCCCTTCACTTGCCAGGTTCAAATCATGTGAAAACTTAGATTTGCTGTTTATGTAAAGCAGTTGAACTCACATTACCTGGAATTACTATCTTTGTGAGTCCACCACCATTTATGTGGAGGACTCTGTTTTTTCTCAGATGTAATTTACCTTCTGACTTCTTATCTGTTCCTTCKCCAATCTACCCACTCTATTAGCCTTTCAATTACTGGCTTTCTTCCCATATACRTTCCCAAATACATCTCCCTGCTCAGTGAGGGTGGGATTGTATATTTCCCCTATCATCTTATTTCTCACCATCCACATTAAGGAATCAGCCCCTTCTAAATTCACCTAATGCATTCTTATTCCCTTTAGCACTTCACTGTCTCTTCACAAATCTCCCTGCAATTTTTCATTGAAAAAGTGCCACAAAAATAGCACTGATTGCATTGTGCAAGGAAAGCATTCAGCAGGTAAAGGATTCCATTGGTACTATGGAAATTTCAGTCTGCCCAGTCCCTCCACATCATTTCCATAACAGTAAATGAAATAGACTTTTGCTAGGTCATTGATGTGATAATAGGGGCTTTGGAAACACAAAATCCTCACACATCACCTCTAATTTTCTCCATCTGTGAACTTGCAAGGGCTTCTGCAGTTCTTCTTCCAAAATTTTGCACCGAGTCTGTTCCCTTAACAGTTCCTTCTGCATGTGATTAAATTCCCATCTGAAGACCAGCATAAAATAAAAAGAAAAAACACACCAAAAATACTTCAGTGTGACCAAGGCACTAATGTAGACATTAACAAATCATTCTCCCATGCACTATGGTGCACAGGAAGCACTACATGGAAAGCACAAAGAGGCAGTTTGCCAGTGCAGCAATACTGCAGTGGCAAAATGTATCAACACAATACCACTAAACAGGTGGAACTATAAAATAAGACACTTGGACCTCTTCACTTGCTTCATTAAGAATAGCTCAGAAAAGAGACTCCYAGGGAATCTACTCCACAGACTACTGGAACTCACTCTTCACATCTTCCCATGTACATTAAGGCCAGAAGGACAGTCTATAAACCTACAAATCAGTCATGGGTCATACCAGTTACTCCTGTGTTGAATCTAACAGCTTGTGTTTGAAAGGTTTTAAATCTACATGGCTCACACAATCCATCAAATAAAACACACTCCAGGACCTAAGCATGATGGACACCGTTCCTAAGAGAAYTGAACTTTGATTTCTTTTATTACATCTCCTCAAGGAATTTCRGAGGTGACTTGCTGAATTTAAAATTAACTGAGCACTACCAAGATTCTTTGACAACTAGGCTTTTATGGTGGGGATAGGAGGATTAAGGGCAGGAAAAAAAAGGCATATTTTGTAATTATCTGACCCTTATCACTTTAGTGGTGGGATCCTCTAAATTCTCCAATGTCAAAAGGGGGTGAAAGATTGTGATGTGCCTCCTCCACCACTGAATCTTTTCCTACTAAACTCAGAATTGCATTTAGCTCACTAGAGAGAAAAAGGTCTTTTTTTAACTGTGAGGTTGGACAAGGTTATGGAAGAGGGGAAAAAAACCTCACATTTCCAATTGGCAAATCGGGAAAGCTAATTAGCAGCACAAGTGATAAATAGAATGTTTTCGACAGGCAGTTTTCATGATGGTTTTGGACTTCATTAAAGTATGAGACTGCTGCTGCAGTTAGCAAGAATTGATCCRCCCATCATGGCATGCAGCACACTACACTTCAATACTATCACTGAGTTTCAATACAGTAACAGACTTTCAGCTGAATGCATTTGGGCAGCAAGTTCAAATTCCATTCCTATCTGCAGTCAGTCAATGAAAACTGCAATTGCYAATGCTGTGTGCCCAGTTCTCCTTTCTGTTTCACCAAATCAAACTGGCATAATTCCACCGGAGTCAATGGGACTGACCATGGACTGAAGTTAATTTGTTCTGCTGAAAGCCACAGAACCAMACTGAAAAAGTAAAGATCTCACTCAAAACTGTGATAGCTACACCAAATTGGTACTATGGTTATCTGCTAAAACATAACTGCCTCTCCTTSCAAATCAAGACTAATTCTTAGAAAATATCCAGAGTTTCCCAWCAGGAAAGAATATACCACAAATACATGAGGGGTAAACAAAAAAGGAAGCATTAAGCTGGAGAAGGAGGAGATAAATCAGATTTGGGCTATTAAATTGCTATTTTAAAGAAACAAAACCTTCAATGAAAATTTAACTAAMACTTTCTCAGAGATCATAGGATCTGCATCTAAATCTAGAAGAAGAGAGCTCTGAAAAGAGGATTTTGTTCTGAATATGTCAAGTGTCTCCCATAGTCTGTGGATTGCTTAACCAAAAGAAGTTCCACTAATCTAGGCCTTGTACCACTGTCCCACTTAGGAGCTCACTGGACTGTGAACACCTTTTCTGCTGCTCTCAGGTTTATTCTGTAGGCAGTAACTAACAGTAAAAAGGGAAATATATTAAAACTATTTCAACTTCAGCCAAGATCTCTTGTTTCCTTATTACGATATTTCAATTTTCCTAATTGTTTGTAAATKGTTTAACAAATTTAATCCAGTCTATGTTTGAGGTCAAACCAAAAAAAACCTTTCTCCAAGGTTGACACACGTCTTTATTATGCATAAACCATATTTTCTGTCTCAAACACAAAACCATGGTTGCAGTCACTATGGAAATGTATTTCACTGGGTTTCCTACCTGAGCTCCTGCACATTAGCCACACTCCTGCCAAGTATTCCCTTCTCACGCCGAAGTTTTTTGATCTCCAGCTTGAGAATCCTCATGTCCTCCACCCGCTGCCGGTACTCACTCTCGCCCCGGTTTAGGATGGACTGCTGGATTTTGATCTTCTCGTAGAGCAGCGCCACCTCGTCATTGCGGCGAATAAGCTGCGTCCCCAGGGCGTGTCTCTCACCRAGCACCTGTGGGCACGGGGCAAAGCCATCAACTCACTTACACTTMCTTCACACAATCCCAGAAAATCACGACTACGCTTTGATCAGTCAAAATCATGGACATTAAGAGACTTCACTGTTATTAGTTAAAGAAATATTGCAAGAACCTTATAATTTCCCCTACAAGAGTTTGATCACCTGAAGAGTACAAACTGCAGATTTCATTCACTTCAGTATCTTAACATTTTGCTTTCAATGGCCTTATAAAGTTTTAGTACTCCCACATTCACAGTAGCCACGAATCCTCATCTTACGAATACACTGGACAAATGAGGGAACAGAATGCAGGGTATTTGAAAATTCAAATTAGGGATTCCAACCTTGTCAAATTCCTTCTTCTGCTTCAGTCTCTCTGCATCAGCTTCAGCAATGATTTTTAGGAGTCTTTTCTCTTCTGCCTCCTGATTTTCAATATAGGCTTTGGCTTCCTGAGCCTGTTTTGTCATCTTAAGCAGTTCAGCCTGATGGAGATAAAGAATATACRTGAGCGACTGTTAAATAATAACTTCCCATTACAGAAACCTACAATTAAGAGTTACTTACAAATATTTCCTACATTATTTTACCTTCCTGAGAGGTACACATTTTKTTAGTTTTTGAGAACTAATCACCAAGATAAGCAAGCATGAACACCCATAAAGAAATACTATAAATACTATTTTAATGTAATTGTCTTATACACAATAGAAATTTCAAAGTATTTTTATCTATGACAATCGTTCAAGTTGTAATTCAGGAATACCTCTTTTTTTCTTTTTAATTATACTGCACATATTTAGAAAGCTTTTCAATGGAGTTGTTATTCATASTCAGTCTGGGATGTGAGAAAGAACAGTTCATCTCGCTGAAAASGGCAACAATCTCTGCTGTATAGTACAAAGCAGCATCAACTCAAGGAAGGCTTCAGACTGGAGTAAAAGGATTGGTGGCAACCTTGAGAGGAACAGCAAGATTTAAGAGCCATAGCACTTTGTTTAGTGGATGTGTAAATGAGGAAGACTGTGAAAAGAGGGGTTTTTCCAAAGCAAGGAGCAGCAATGCACTGCTACAGCACCTGCCCAGCACCAACACAAACTAACACTGGAATCTGCCCAGTCATTCTATCCCACTGTCACAAAATCTGCAGTTTAAGGCATGTATGTAGATAAAAATAATAGGGTCTTCCTGGATTATTAGAAGTTTTTATCACTATTAGGCAAGAGCCAAGGTGGAACTAGCCGATCACAGTTCATTTTCATAGCTTTGAGAACTTTCAAGCCTCAACTCAAAGACTTCACCACAACTCTGACCCTTATAAAGAATGATGTTCAAAATAAGCATCATCCAATGCTGAAACATTGAGCCTGTGATGAAGGGTGYGCCCGCAAAAACATTGATTTAAGACAACCAGTTCCATCATAATAATAAAATAGCTTGTTCTATTCTTATTTTCTTTAATAAAATTCTCATTTTCCTATATGTGTAAGACATAGTTCTCTTAGTCAGTGTCAGATATTCATCAGCTGAATAAAAATGCAAGTCACTTCATGCTGAAATTCAATAAACACTGTACAAAAGCTGCCCACAAATGTAAAACTGCTCTTGTGTTTGCCATTGCTGATAATATTTTTTTAATAGATCACAAATCTATGGTCCTCTTATGTCAAAAAAATATTAATTTTAAACAAGAAGTGGCATTAGATGTGGTCAGCAAACATTCATATAAACAAATGTCACTGGAACGCACTCYGTTTAAATAAATCTGAGCTGCCTTGGATAGTAAGGAACATAAATACTTAAAGCCACACAAGGATTTCCAGTTAGATTAAATATGCCCAGAAGCACAGTACAAGGGTCTATGTACATCAGGTAAGAGAAAAGGAAATTAATAAACACAGTCACTGTGCAAGCAGAAAAATGGTCATGTCTGAAACTGCTGTAAATCAGCACAGCTCACCCGAAGTCGGTTCAGAGAATTTGTTAGAACTGAAAAACAGTCAGCAAGAAAAAATAACATATATGGAACCTACACCAATATCTCAAACCAAACTCAAACTAAATTCTTGTTTAAATTCTGAAATATTAGTGCAAGTGATACTTTTATTGGTATGGTATACTAGAGGTGGGAGGAAAACAGGAGCTGTTATGAAAGTTATAACTGGGACTGAACACAGAACACCRAAATAACAAGTCAGATTTTATATTCAGATTTCCAGAAAAAGTACGCATAAACACCTACAAAATTATACAAGTCCCTTGACTTGCCAGCAGCTCCAATCTCAAGGGCCACAGATTTATTTTTTTTCAATATTCAGATCCTTTGTCTAACAACTCTAGTCTGCAGCCCTGCATGAAGGCCAACTGAAGCCAAAAGATGTYATTGAACTGGCTTTAATAGAGCTTGGATTTACCATGATTACATATTCTTAAGGCCTTTATGCCAGCTGAGGTGARCATGTCTGTATAACCTCATTCCTATGAATCCCAGTCCTCCATGATTTAGCACATTCTTTAAACTTATTTCCCAGGAACAGCTTTCTTACTTCCTTCACATCAGTGCAAACAGGACAAATTGATGCTGGCTTGTAACACAAATAATTGGGTTCTTTTGTGYCTGTGACAATCAGCTGCCCCTGAATTCTCTTCTGGTTTAATACTCAGCAGTGACACTCAGGTAGAAGACCACAATGCCCTGAAGCAAGTCAGTAATATCATGTCAGTGTATGGACAAACCTGCTGGTGAATAATTGAGTGGGTAAACCATGMAGCAATCATATGTTTGTCAAATAAATGGCAGACATTTCTGAGGTGATGAGACAGAWTTGGGGACTAGTTAAGGCTGAAAGCTGCACACAGGGAATGAGATGCTGTTTGACTTCTCCATCACTGATAGAACATCCCTGAGACAGACCAGGTACAAGAATACAAATTCATCACCATTTTACAAAGCCCTATTGACATCTTGTCATAACTCTATGTGCTGAGACAGGCTGAAAATTCAAGGAGTCATAGCAGCAAAGCAATAAGCTGACAAAAAAAAAAACATTGTGAAAAGTGACAGAGAACTTTTGGTTTTTGGGGGTATTGTTTGCATTTTTTCCTGGTATTTTTTTACCTACTGCTTAAAGAAGATTAAAAAGAAACTCCTGTGAACAAACCTCCATAAATCTTTTCAGAATACAGCAAATTGGGTTGAGATACCACCACAAATCTAATAGCTTATCTAAGGATGGGCTGCAGCAGCACTGAGAAGAACCCGAGCATCATGCTTCGATTTCCTTTGATTTAAGACAGAATCTTGCTGCTTTATACCACAGTATTAAAATAACTTTCTCTGCAGAGGGACCTACTAAAAGGCACTGCCTAAATCCCAAAAGACTAATGCTTGCTAGTCACATAGAAATACAACATTGTGCAATATAATGGGATTTGCACTTAAAAACAGTAGAAAGAAAAAAGTCCTTAAAAATAAAAAGTTGAGTTATAAGGGTCTACATTAAAAAGTTTGCTAGAATCAGTTTATACACAAAATCAACATCTCTACAAGCAAAGTGGAACTTTTTAGTAAAATTGTTCAGTCRCCAAGAGATTTAAAGCTTCCAACAGACAATTCCGGACTCTTTTATTACAATTATAGGCCGAGATTAAATTTGTCAGAGAGACAGATTTCTGCAACTATTATCTCTAAAGGGTGCTGAGATCTTGTGCTTCAAGTACAGAATAGTTTATTAAAATACAGCAAAACAACTACCACAGGTCAGAACACAATGCAGTCTGGGAAGTCATGGAGTCCACTCTTTGAAAGAAGGTATCTGTCAAGGGTCTTACTTTCATCGACTCTTTCTCATCCTCTGACTGCTGGAATTCCACTTGTACTTTCTCAAGGGCTATATCCTTTTCTTTGATCTCCTCTTTCAGCTGATCCACCTGGCGTGTGGAATTTTTCAGTTTCATCATCATTTCTGCCATCTCATCCTAACAGAACAGGAAGTGTGATCAAAGAGTGGGTTAAAACAAGAGGTTGTTTGTGGAGTTCAGGCTATTTAGATGTTGGAAAATGTAGCCATGGTGTATGAAAGTAGATCTGTTGTACCTACTATAAGACATCACTTTTTAATCCAACAGAACAAAACAGTTTAATTAAACAACAGTTTTTTGTTTAAGCCAGCATGACATTGCAATAAAAAAACTTTTTAAAGATACACTGACAAAAATAATGATCATCAATCATGAGTTTAATAAGACTTTTAATTTAAAGTGCTGGACACAGTATAAGAACTAGCAGTAAATCCAAATCACTAAGATTCTGATCACATCCATCTGTTTTCATGCTTCTTATAACTTGCTTTTCCAATAAGGTCATGCATAGTTGAGCACAAATCTTTGGAGAGAAGCTCATTTTGTGCAAACAAACATAGCCCTCAGTAAGATACCAATACATACTAGTTTGCACAGAGGTGCAAAGTTCAAAAGAGGGCTCAGTCTCTGAGAAGACTCTGTGAAAATATTTAGCACATACTTTAAGCTCAAACACAGAGCAAAAACACTGGTAGCACTGAAGAGAGATTCAGGTCAGTAGGAATACTTCTATTCACAGCACAAAGGTGCCTGCCTGTACAAAATTAGCATTTCAGCTCAGCACAGTGACAGCACATGTTATGCTATGGAAATGGAAGCTAACAGAGTCAATGGTTAGACAGATATATTCTTCTGGATGTAATGAAAGCAGCTTTAGAGGCTATTACTCCTCTGCCAGAGCCTACCACCTCACAGAGAAGACATCATAATCCCTCATGTGARTACACCCTCTTCCTGTGCCAAACCAGGGTAGCTTAAAGCTCCTTCAGCACTATCCACCATAGGTGTGGATTTACTCGAAAAATGAGGGGTTTTTACCTGCATGAAGTGCTTAACATAGCTAAACAAGATGTTGAGTCATGGCAATCCTCACCCAACAGCACAGAGAGAGGACTGATTAGCAGTAATATGTCACTAGGCTCAACTGTTTGCACATTCAGCCACTTCCATGAAAGCATAAGTTATTAAAAGCTGTCTTTGGTACACAGCCTATAAATCTCTTTGGTGTTGTAAAAGATGACAGATTTAACATATAGAGCCCAAACACACCCAAATACATTCTTAATTCTTTATTTTATGCAGAACAGTAAGAATACACAATTTTGCAAACTGGTCTCCTAATCAACTTGCTTAAATAAATGAACTCCTAACACCAAAAGAAAGCCCCAGGATGAAAGCATCAGCTATTTATATCATAATAACAGCCTGCCAGGATGCCTTTTCCGTTTTAATGACTTGAATATTATGGTACTCTGGAGACCACTGGCAAGGTGGACATAAGATCATTTCATGTTAAGCAATCCAAAAATATTTGCATTCAGCTTTATCTAAACAGACTCATGCAAATTTTACTTGCCAAAATGAGAAAGTGTTTGCCATAATGCTTAAAACAACTATATTTTATGGTTTTCTTTTCTTTCATGACTGGATGACCCGTTACTGAACATTGAATAGCTATTTTTCTCATTGCTAAACATAACACTGCCTTGACCAAAMGATCTTTTGGGGTCAGCGATTTTCTCACACAGGACTTGCCAGAAGAGTTTGGTAGTATGACAAGTAAGATATTAAAGTCTAAATATTGTCCTCTAACAACTGGAACTGTGAACAGCATAGTGTTACCACCAYGTAACATTCAAAACCCAAAGACCAAAAGGCTGCTCCATTTTCTAACTCAGCAAACAGATGCCTGTTCTTTATAAATAACCGAATTTMTTTAGTGTGTTTTAAGATAAAAATAACTAGGAAAAAAATCAGCATTGTGATTTTTCAACCCCATTTCTCCTGACAGATTGTTTGGGAGCCACAAGAATCCCAACACTGAATCCACCAGCTGAGAGGCTGACTGAAGTCAACTAAAACATCCCACAAAAATGGCAAAATGGTGCATTCCTCATAAAATTCAGCACACAGCTTGTTASGAACTTTGACAGTTCATTCCCATGTGCTTCTCAAACATAACACCTACCTTTCCAAAGTATATAGTAAATTTGTAATTTACTATATACTTTATGTCAAATTCTTGTTTGGAAATAACCCAAGGCTTAAAATGACAGCTATCAATGGTCCCAATATCTGCCAATTACAATAGGATTTGTGTAGTATTTTAGATCTTTACATCAGAATAACAGAATATATCCTTAAGGGCTCTGTTCTCTTCTTCTAGTATTGTTAGTGAGATCCCCAAGGAGGAGATATGAATGGAAAGAATCATCTCCTGAGGAAAATGACACTCTCTGAAAGAAACAAGCAAGGTGGAAGCATTTGGTTCTCATCAGAATATCCCACTTTAGCTGGGAAAGTGTTTCTCTGCTTCCTAAATCATTATTCACAGTAATGTGCATACTCATTCAGGGCTAAGGAGGCAATCTTATTCCCCTCATACCCTATTTCACATACATGCATACAACTCCTAAAGGGATAAAACAGACTGGAGGCAGGATGGCTTTACGAGTCTGTGGCTCCAGTGTACCATGATTTTACGCATGGTTTGCAGCAGGGATATTTCCACATGATGACTGAGGACTCCTATTTCCAGCCCAAATACAAATGGTGTAGATAAAACTTCAGGGACTTAAAATAWTCATTTCCCCAAAACCCACAGGAATGAAGAAATCACTTCTGCCATTGAGCCACTGAGCTTCCCTTTAACAAATTAAAATTAAAGCAGGAAAAAAAAACAACAGCAGAGAGAGAAGCACAAGGAAAAATGTATCCTTCTACCTTAGCTTCAATCAGATTTTTACTGTACAGGGTCCTCTCTGTTCTCAGACTTTCACAAAGAGCTTGTTGCTGTTTTAATTTAACACCTTGCCCTTCTATTTCCTTCTCATAGTTGCAGATCTGAATTTGATGCATTTCAAGATCTTTCATGTGATTGAGGATCTGGAGCAAAAGGAAAGGAAAGAAATTAACATGATTAAACCATCATCACAAAATTAGAAGGATRGAACAAAGTTTGTGATTTGAAAATGACAAGTTTAAATCCCTGGTATAAGCAGTTTTAACTACAGCTGAAAATTGCTCCAGTMGAAATAAAAGTTTAACCTTTCTGACTTGCTTATGTGGGACAAAACTGTATTTTAATCTGATACCTAGGTTTCACTCAAGACTAAAACTTATAGAGGAGCACATATTTAACACCAAGCTACTAAAAGAAAATATTGCCACAGATTGGTTGCAACACAATAAACATAAACAGTTTCCATCAAGAATAGATTCAGATTCTTTTATGAAGCAAGTCTAGATTTTGGATGTTGTTTTGGATGTGAGCTGTATGATAAGATAAATTAATACACACGTTTTTCCAGAAGCCCTGCATGTGCTCCTACATTCTAAGAACTCCATTTTTTTAATGAACATGTAATCACRGAGTTGATGATTACAAACTGTTCAGATATAATTACTATAATAAGAAAGTCAGTTAATGTAGCTTACACTTGGTCTAAATAAGTAGGTAATCACCACTGGTTGCTTCATGAATGATTAGAAATAATTACATGAAGATTAGCAAAGGAGAATGGAGTATTGTAGACTATAGAAACAAGATGATCACATGCAGTATCAATAAAAAAACCACAAAATTTTACAAACACATGTATTAAGCAGTTACTGTCATAACACATAATAATTGCTACATTACAGGGGCAAAAATGCAAATAGTTGCTAATTATTATGAGGAGATTCTAATTTTTTAATTTAAAAATATTTTTAATAATTTCTTCTTTTTCTCCTCCTATACAAAGCTGAAAACTGTAGCACTCAAGGAAGCAGCATTCATATAGAATTCAGCATTACAAAAAAAAATGAGAAACAAAAACAATACTAAGGAGCACACACATCAAAAACAGTTTACCAGGTTCACTACCCAGGAGGAGAAAACAACGTCATTCTTAAAGGTAGGGAAAAAAATAGGCATAAAAAAAAGCTGAGGAATCACACACACAAAATCCAGGAGAGGAGTCAATGTCCAGATGCAGTTCATATCCCGTTCTCCTGACTCCACTTTTGAAAGTAGAGTTTTGGGCTAAAATACATRCTTGCATGTCAAAGCAGAAGAAGAAAACAAATGTTTACATCAAATAGTCAATAACTGCAAAGTTTGCAGTTTACAGTGTTGTCCCTTCCTCAGCAGTAAAGTCTTGGGGGGCCTAACTAYGGGACAGGAACTTAAATAATTAAATATTCCACCAGGTACCTCCAACCAATTTTGAAGATGGGGGAGAGCTAAATATCAAAAATTTTATTACAGAAACAGGAATACAATTCCAGCACATTGTAACTGACTTCAGGTGATCCCAGGAACTGCTTACAATGCAATACAAAAACACAATCCCACTTTATAACCTACTCCTGTCTTTTCCTTTGCTGTTTAAACAATCTGCCAATAGCAATAGCACAGAAAAGAAATCAATAAGGCATGTTTTCTATCTGGACTATGGTGATAATAGGCTGGAGCAAGTTCTGAAAGTAGGTCACTGYATTTATAAGCTTTTTACTTGTTTCTGATACGATATAAGTGCAGTAAGATTGTGGACAAAGTTTTCTGAGTTGTGCWCACAGGCTAGATGCTGACTTTGCTGTCTCAAGAATGATTAAACTCAAATAATTCTTTCTTATAAATACAGAAAAGATTCATGCAGTGTTTCACAACACAGCCCCATGGGAGGCTGAGCATGCTCAATTCCTGTTTAGTCAAAAGGCACACTACACATCTCAGATTTGGCAATGAGGGCACAAAGCTAAGCAGAACGGATTTGGGATTCATCATTTTTCCTCTATCCTCATAGCTCTTTTATTWGTACACTTCACTATCACCTACTACTGGTTACTGTTTAGTTCTATAAACCTACTCARTATGTCAGTAGTGGTGCTGTCCTCATTTACTTATCCATTTTTGATCACTCCAGGAAGTGCTGCCATGGCCTTAGTGAAATGCCTATTGAAGAACAGGTTTTCCAAAAGAGTATGTGAATTTAAAAAAGAAAATTTATCTTTTCATTTTTCCTGGATAGGTTGTTAACTGCACACTCAACATTTTAAAAGGGTTTATTTGAATAAAGCTAACACATTAAAGACTGGTTTTGAGACTCCTCAGAAAACACAGCCAAGGAACAGTTCAGATGGAACTGAAAGGTATCAATGAAAATTTCACTACCTCCTTTTCAGCAGCCTAAACCTTACACAGAGAAACCAGTATTTTATAATTTAAGAATTTCAATTCAAAAAGACAAAATATCTGCTAAAAGTTGTACACAATAATACAAGCTACATAACAAAGAGCAAGAAACAGATGTTGTTACTTACTTGTGCTGGTTAATCTGGAAGTAAGAATTTCCAACAAGTGGCAGTGACTTTAAAATAAGCAGTCAGCCAAGGCAATAGTTAGAAGARGAAATCATGCACAAACTCTCACCCTAAAACCATTTTACTGTTGTAAAATATTCAGTTAATAGTAAATGATTGTTGTYACAATACACAGAGTATTACCATACAATTTCAGAAAGCTTTAAGCATTTGCCCTAACAGAGTAACACCATATCACACCAGAAGGCTTCAGACATCTACCCATAMAGAGTAACTTCCAAAGTCTGAACCTCTTGCTCTTCAGCCAAATCTTTTATCCCCTCYTGTTGATGCACTGCACCTGTGTGCCCTCTGCTCCCTTTGGYGGTTGGTCAGTGCCCCTGGGCACTCCATGGCTCATTGCTGTCAGTGCTTCTCACAGCTGTACCCATTGGGGATGAGGCTCTGCCACAGCCCTACTCCCAATCACCACAAACTRTGTGATATGGTAAATGATGATTTTGAAAGATGAATTCTGCAGCTCTGTAGAGTATGTGCTGCTATAAATATCCAGGCAGCTTTCAGAGGCAGAATAGCTTCATCTCTGGGCTCAGATGGATTTGGCTCTTTTTCAGCTCTTATGCAATTCCAAAGGTGAGGTGCAACTTCCTGCAAAACCAGGTTGGTACCAAAAGGTGAGAGAAGAGCACTGACTGGCCATAGCCTTACTACCATCAGTAGCTCATTCCCCACCAGCTGTGAAATGACTTCTGTAGTTTTGACACAGCTTATCAAGTCTGAATAGGTCAAACAGTGAACCTAAATATTACCTATTTACATAATAATCCTGATCCTATGTTGTCCTACCCTGCATTTGGACTTGAAGGACAAGACTGCTGTCTCACATACCCCCGTGCTCAAAACCTCTTGCTGCTCTTCACCTATAAGCAGAGTCAGGAACTGCCCCTTTGGTGATCCAAGGAAGCCTGCCAGTCCTTTGGAAAGCTGCAGTCACTGCAGGCATAATTATACAAACAGCTCTAGTATCATAAGCCATTTACTGAGCCTCTGCCTTATAAGAAATTATAGAAAATTTACATCCAAAGTGGCAGGGGAAGAAAACAAAAAGTAAGGAAACAAGCATTTGTCATTCTCACCCTCAAAATACTATGGGCAGCCCCAAACAGAATTAAGAGAAAGAGCCTTGTAGTTCTCAGTGTTATGAATTACTCTCTGGCCCTAGCTTACAATGTTCTTAACTCATATCTACACTGTTAGAAATGCACTATGAGGGAAAGAAGGAAAATATGACTTTACAACAAAGACAAATCTCACTTTTGTGGAATATTATTTACAAGGAAATGACAAGAGGTATTCCAGGCAATGGAGCATATGCCATTCTAAAATGATTTAAAAGCCCCTGGTCAAATGAAGTTGGAAGGATAATTTTACTGTGAAAAGAYAGCAAATAACTTTTGAGTTGAAACTGCTTGGAAGCTAATCCCAGTAAATCAATGAGCTCCTCGGAGGGCTCTCCAATGTGATACTCAGCAATTAATGGAACATGTTAAAAACATGTTCCTGATTTTACTTCATCAGGAATAAAGTTACACATAATAATAGGCACTAGGCAACACGAATTTTATGCCTCTGCAGCTGCTCCTGGAAAACTTGTTTTGCAATCTATTTTGAACATGCTGAGCTGTTTTCACATACTGAAGTAAGCCTTCAAAATGTTAAGTACCTTATAAAGATGTTGAGCACTGTAGCATCTCACTGGCCTCAATTTTAGGACAGTGGTGATTTGCAAGATAAGGTCCTTTGCAGATAAGACAGGACAATCRAAGTGTAACTTCCAAGTGCATATGAGAGTTTCAATTGTGGGACTCGTGTATGAGAAGTCAACAGGCCTTGGTTTGAACTCCAGTAATGGCARTATATGGCTGGACTCCATGTCTCTCACAGAATTACCAAGTCTCTCTCCCATTGATAAGRTTTTCCTAGAGAGAGCTGAAGCAGTAGCAGACAACATGCATTGACAGCAAGAAATATTTGTTCACTGTATGAAGACCGCCAATCTAAGCTCTCTCCCACTGGCATGTTAGGAAAATTAATGTATCATCTTCACAGTTCTGAGAGTAAGACGGGAAAGAACCCCTTGCACAAAGAGCTGTTCCTACCTTCTCTTTGAGCTCACTCAATTCCTTGATGAAACTCTCTCTCTCCTTCTCCAATTGGTAAATAATCTTCCTTTGTTTCTGAGCTTCTATTTTATAATGTTGGATTTCTGTCTCCAAGTTCTGTTTTGACTGCTCATGGAACTTCACCAAATCRATCTGCTTCTGAGTAGCATTTGCAGCCTTGATCAAATTCTAAAGGGAACAAAAATTAATGAGTCTTGAACTGAAAATGCAACATTGTTACCACCATGACAAAAGCATGCCATTGTCAAAGCGGATTATGCACTTTTCAATGTTATTATTCCTTATCTAATTTGTTCAGTTGAAATACTTGAACCTTAAATCTGATTTAAAAAAACAAAATCTCTAGCACAGCTGCTAAATAGAGCTTTTTCTGATTTTGTTAARACACTAGTGTCTGCATTACAAAAAATAAAATTGATAGGATTGTTTACAAGTGGATATAACTAATGACTGGAAAATCCTTACCAGCTTTAAGGCATTTTGATTGTAAAGCATGCCAATAGCCAGTAATATTAATAATAAAGCCAAATACACTTTTTGCTCATGTCTTCAATAGAAAGTRAAAGCTTGAAATTAACCAAGCTTACTTTAAAATTTTGCATAAAGATTAAACAGAAAACATCAACATATCATCTTTACAAAATCAGCCTCCTGGTCCCACTTTAAAATTTCCTTCCCTATCCAAAACAAATATTTGTTACCTGTCAAATCAGAASCTCTGCTAGATTCAAGACACAGGACAGTAAATCTACACCAAATAAAGCATGTCAGAAATCATCTTTTAGCATTGAATTTAGTAGATAACATTTCAGGTCTGCTCATAAACCTGAGATGCTATACTGCAGTACAGGAACCTTGGGCTGATGGGAAACAACCAGTATGAGAAATAGATCTAAAAGCAAGGATTACTACTCAAACAACCTGCCAAGCTGCTACACAGTGTATCAACACTCTGGTTGTCTTCTCTTAGCAAACACTTCGTTTCCCTAAATTAGTACCAAACTTCGTAAGATACAGAGTAAAAGATCTGTGTAAAAACACAGATACAGCAAACTCTTTGGATACCAAATAATGGGTTTGCAGTTTGAACTTCCTGGTGGTTTATACATTAAAACTTGGAAACCTTCTGTGTTTTTATGGATACTAACATTATTTCAGTGCACAGAAAAGTAGTTTGTASAGCTGCTTAAGGAAATCTGAAGGCTTTAACTTAACGTTATGAATTCTAYATTTCTGTGCTGCTGTGAATGTTTRAGCTACAGGCATTTCATTCTCAAGCTGTGAGGCTCATCAATATGACCAATGCAAACTCACCTGGTTTAGCATATCCCTTTCCCTCACAAGCCCATCTATGGCTCTCTTGTCACTCTCTGCCTGCTTTTTGCCTGTCTCCAACTCTGGAGAGAAAGAGGAAAGACAGTGAATTCTCTGTTAAACTTGTACAGCTGTTAAAAATGCAGAAGTCCACAATTTAGTGGACTTTTTTTAAAGCCTTGACATTACATAACCAGTTCAAGTAGTTTTGAACAGGTTTTACAACCCTATGTATTAACTGATGCTAGAATAACTTAACCCAGAATAACTTAAAAGAACTCAGAAAACAGATCCACCTATCTCTTAGGCACCTACCTTTCTCCAGTCTGATTATTTGATTTTTTAGCATGTTTTTTTCATGTTCTGCATCAGCTTTTTGTTCCTCTGCAGTACGCAGCTTATTCTGGAGAACATCCCTCATTTTGCTCAGCTTTGAAATTTCAAGGCTCATATGAGCAGATCCATCCTCTATCTCCTACAGAATAGCAACAAGGAAAGGGGAGAGAAAGCATCCACAGAAAGAAGGAAGAAAATGCTTTTTTATTTGGTTTACATTTACTCAATGAAACTCAGGAAGAAAACATMCAAGTGCTGTGGGTCAGCTGCAGAAAGATAATTAGCTAACTGAAAAATATTTAATATAATTTAAACAAAGCCAGCTTGGGAAATGAAAATGATAATCAAATCTTACACTTTAGKGCTGAAGATGATCAACAAAGAACTTCAAGCTGCAAACCTCACACAGCACTACCCAATTAGTTCAGTAGATTAAAAACAGGCAGATCTATTTTCATTTGAAGTACTAGGCATAGTGATTGTGATGAGAAAGATATCTGTAGTGTGGTCTGATTGCATGTCCTTAAATAACAGGTATGTATTATCCCCATCTCTTTTATAATCTATGGCTTTAAAGAAAAGGCAAAAYCCAGAGTCTGTCTCATTTGCTATACAATAGAGGGAAAAATAATCAATCATAATACTACATAACTGGGTCCTGGGAAACATAACCAATAATCACAACAGCAACCAGTCTTTTTYCTTTTAAGAAGTATAACTTTGTATAATTCAGTGTCACTGCTAGGTTTTACAGTCATCACAGACTGCAGTGTTCCACTTACAGCCTCAGATACTGATTCTGTGAGGAGGGAACCCTGCTATGAAGCATCCTCTGGGAGAATGGGAATCTCCTCAGTTCTCACTGACAATAAGCGTCAAGAGGTTTAAGAGTAGTTTGACAATTCACATTGCCCAGCACACAGCACGCTGTAGGATAGTATTGCAGGCACAATCCCTACAAAACCTGCACCCTAGATCATGACTAGGGCTMTTAACCTTTAGCAGCTGGCTTAACTGCTAACTGGGCAGTATCTTCTATTTTTTTGTTCCCAGAAGTCCTTGAACATGACTCTGAAAGTTCCATCAACTTTTCCTGAAATCAGGATAAGATCATAGAAACAAAATCCTCTGACACTCTAAAGTCCCAGATGTAAGTCATATTTGTAAAGTTTTACATAATGATAGCATTGGTAATGATAAAACTGGATAATCTGGAAAAGACAGTAATCTGTTTTTCAAATAAGTAAGAAAAACAACCTTCACCTTGACTAATAAAATACAACAGAAAGAAACCTCCTATCATCCTCCATTAAGGATCCAAATCAGAACCATCCATGTCATATCAGTTGTGAACTAAGCTTTTAATCTCTCAGGGGTTAGTTTCTATCAGACTAACAAGCAAACAAGCTTTTTATTTAGGTGAATTAGTTATACTCAGTAAAACTCAAGAAGATAATTATTTTCTACCTGAATTTTCTAACGTTTACTATTTTAACCCCAATGGTGACACAAAATGCAAGATATGGTAAATAGCATAATAGCATCCAACATCTATACATTACCCTTTGTTAAGTGCTCTCAAAAWACCCTAATAAGAATATGCGGGAACCCTTTAATTCCTCCTCAACAGAAACTCATCTGCTTCTGAGTTGTATAAAATTACTGTTGAGTAATGTGAAGTGAGGCAACAAAACTATTTCRATCTGAAAGTAAACACCATCTTGGTTATTTACATTTAACTTTCTCAATCGATACTGAGGGGGAAGAAATTTTAGTGTTGAAAGCAATTCCTTTCAGTGGAAACTATCCAGGACACCATCATTATAATTTATAACCATTTTTCAATGGATTTTGGCAAAACTCAAATTACATTAATCATTGTAAGAAAATCATTCCTCTTATTTGAAGATCTCAGGATTGAAAAGAGACCCCATGTTTGTGACCACCCATCCTTTATGAACAGAGTGTTGAACATTTAGGTTCATGTGTTTTATGAAACAGCTCCTCCAGGAGAACAGGTGCAAAAATGTCAGATGAGAGGCTTGGAGACTACCTGCCACAGAAAGAATGGCATCCAGCAGCAGCCAGGTCTATTCCTAAAAACTACTCATGTTTCCTCCAAAACCACCCATGGGGAACTATCAGGATAAGAACTGAAGTCATCCCTGTCCCAAGTGATAAGATGTCATTGGAATGATACAGCTAGTAGGATTCACCCTCTAGAACTTACTTTCAGTTGTGCCGTCTTCTGACCAATGTCCTTCATCACATCATCAAGCATTGCACTCTGCTGCTCATTGTCTTGTGAGAGCTTTTGATATTTCATCTTCAATTGCTCAAGTTCCTTACCAGCTTTTTCATTCAAGGTCTGTTAAATTAAAGAACAAGCCTATCAATTCTTCTAAATCTCATTACAACACCTATGTACATCTGAAGACCAAACCTTCCTGCTACCCAGCTGCTGCAGATTGTTGTCTGCTTAAAAACCAGCCTTCGCTGCTRATGAAATTACTAATATTATTAAATATGATACATGGTCATAATGACATGGAGAAAYCATAATGTCTAATGAACAACAGATCCAGTGTCTTTTTTTTTTTCTGGAAGCTTAGCAGGTGTTTATTGCAGGTGGTAAATAGATATTTTCCTTCTTGTTAGGCATCTGGCAACCAGCACATAATACAGCTTGCTACATACAATTACTGAAAATGAGTATGAGATTCAAATCACTTCAATCAGCAGAGGGCAGGGAAGCTCTGTTTTATGAGCAAGCATTCTCCATTAATGTGCTGATAACATTTCTCTGGGTACATGGTTTGCTGAGACCAGGACAAAAGCATTCTGCTCTTTAAACTGTCTTCAGTTAAACATATGGAATAGTGGTTTTGTGGTTTCTATACAGAACATATATTTCAATACTGGAGCTACCAGATTTATCTTCTGCTTGATGGAAATTTCCTTGCAGATATTACATATATAAATAAAGAAACAACCATCATATCTTTCACTCCTGATGAAGTCATTATACGTTGCTCCTTTAGAAAACATTAAAGGAAGATRAGTAGAACCTAGTGTAAAAACAAGGAATACTCCTTTTTATATTGCAAATGTCAGGATAACACTGTTTCAGACAACTCTTTATTGAGTCTTGGATAGGGGTGGGAAAAAGCTTATAGCAGCTGTATCCAACCATTTTCAACGTCATGCAAGAAAGGGTATTTCATTAGAAATTTCTTATAAAATAAGAATAAAAGAATAGCAGGCACCACAACAACTATTCAACTGAGACAATAACCTGATGAAATTGCAGTAGCTCTCTTACCTTCTTTTGAAGATTTCTACCCTGACCCTTGCTGAGTTGGATAGCCTGTGTTTTGGACAGACTTCAAGCAAAAGACCATTTAGGGCATTCACAGACACCTTCAAGCCAGCACAGGCAAGGAAGACAAGGCAGAAGTCTGGTTAATTAGCCCACACACAGCACTTTATGTGAACTCTTATTTTCCAGGACAGTAWGGATAATTGAATGTCCCTAAAATCTACACTTTGAAAGCCTGGAAGAGACTATAAAAAGGAGGAAGAATGGAACAGAGCCAGTATATACAATGTGATTGCCATGCCACATGATGGAGCTGCCCTCAAAAGCTGCATCAAATCAGWGATATTCAGAAAATTAATCAAGTCTTCTGTCTATCTCTTTCCTGAGTATTTTAGTAAGACTTTGTGTTGATTAAAAATTGGCGCAGACCTCTACCTTTTCAAACTCAGGGACCAGAAGGGAAGAAAAAGCTATAAAAGTTATAAATTTACAAGATACACACAACTCACAAGGAAGTTTCCCTTGAGGTAGGACTGGTTTACAGTGATGAGATCTCCCCTGCCATTTACTGAAATTGCTTCTCTGAGAGTTTCTCAAAGTCAGGGGAAATGGACTGAAAACCTGAAAATTCACACACTTGCAGAACACTATGTTAGGACGTGTCCAGATAATGTTTTTAGAAACAGAATGAGGAAATCAATCAAAAAGGTTTATGAAGACAGTTCCTTGCCCTTTCACAGGCTTGAGAGGCAGATAAAAATTATTTTGAAAAAGAAGAAAGAAGGGGATGGAGGTAAAATTATTTTACCAATGCCACTAGACACAATCAATAGCAAAGCTGGCAATATAGTCAGAAGTCCAACCTGGCAGTCTCCTGCTCCTATAGATCATCCATGTTCTTCACAGATTGTGTCTCATATGCTGTGATTTTTCAAGATGAACAATATCATTGTGATCCACTACCAACTTCTGTGAGAAATCTATCTGAAATCTGTCAGCAAGCTTTACATACTTATTTATTAGTAAATTAATATTTATATCAAAATAAGCGTTTATTAAAATTTAATAAGTCACTCTCCCTCCCTCTCTTTTCAGAAAAATCTATTTTCTTCTTAATTACAGATTTTACTCTAATCTTAGACCTGATAAATACAGTGTGCCATGTACCCTACCTTCTGCTCTTTAAGATTATTTTCTATTTTCAGTTGTTCCTCTTTGTCATTCTCTATTTGCTGCTGTAACTTCTGGACCTCAGCTTGCTTCTTATCCATTTCAGCTTGAAGATTTTTCAGCTCAGTCTCCACTTTTTCCTTCTTTCGTATCTCTCGTAATTCCTCGCTTTGACGCAGCTGGATGTCTTGCTGAAGCTATAATAATAGAGAAGAAAACTATTTTAAATTCTGCTGCCTTTTACTCAGGAAAACAAGTCCTCTCACCTCTCTGATTTTAAAAAGAAGAGCTTCTATATTACTGAAACCATCACTGTATGCCAGATCTTCTCAGAAGTAATTATGTTTTCTAATGGTTGAACAAAAAATTATTCTGCATGAGGGCYCTATTTATTGATGACAAAAATTTGTTAAACACCAGTCAGTTCACCCAGACAGAAGTACAGTCTGACACAGTCCAAACATAAAAGCATTCCTCTGGAGATGCAGTGGCATAAATGTCTTTACTGTTGTAAGTTACTTGCAAAATGGTACTTTATGAATGCAGCATTAAAATTAATTGGGGCTTGATGCTGTATTGCAAGGATTTTTCTTTTTATTATTCTCTCTGACCAGCAGAAACACTTATAACATTGATATTAAAGGAAAGAGAGAGATGTTAGACCAGTGTTCATTTTCTCAACTGGTCTCAATCTTTCTACTCTCAAAGTTCCTATGTGGGAACTCTGAAAGAGGAAAATTTTCTCATATTTAATAGACTGTCTTGTGAGTCCTGCTCTCTCCCTCCACAAAAATTTGGTGGAGCAGAATCAGCAGAGAGGAGACACAGGGGGCTGATCCATATGGAAATATTCAGTTCAGCCAGGGACCAGCAATTGAAAGATGTTCTTTGCTTAAGGATTCCTCTCACTCTGAGCCCACAGATGAAAAGTTGCCAGAACTAACAGGGTCTTCAACAGGATCTTCAAAGAGACATTGTCATTTAAGCAGTCTGAAGTGGAGAATAATTTCATACTGGAAGAATGGGAGGTGATTACAAATGCTGTAACAATTCTGTAAATTTAAGGGTTGATGAAGTGAGTATCAGAAGATTAAGGCTGCCAAGATTCAACAAGTTTTGACTCTTTTCTCTCACGCCAACAATGCTGTCAGAAAAACAAAGATTTTATATTCTCTTCTTGTACATTACCAATCATCCTCTTTAAAAATAGAAACAATTTCTGTGCATGAAACCTAGACTGATAATTACTTTCCTATTTGTGATTTATAAAAAACTGWAAGCCAAATGCTCCTTTTACCTCTTCTCTGTTGTTTGTTTAAGTGTGATTTTCTACCCTTCCTTTCTCCAGGTATCTTGCTCCAGCCCCTATTTATATTCTGCTTTAATTCTTTCATCTCTCATTATTATGCTAATATACTTGATATATCAGAGTCCTGTATGCCATCTTCCATCTTCTTCTACCCTCCACTCAGTGGCTATTCCACTGATCCTCAGCCTTGTCTATCTCTATATATTTCAAGAAAGCTGTACATATTGATCACAAAGAACAACTGTCTACTCAGATGGTCAGAAATATAGAAAGCTTAACTTCATGTAAAGCTGAGATGGAGTATGACTGCTCTCTACAGACAATTGTGTGGTGGAAAAATTAAGTGGAAAAACAGTAAAGCAGAATCRSAGTAAAGAAGAAAGTAGGAGGTACCTAACTTTGAAAAAAGCAAAAATCTGGAAAAGGCTTCCCATAAAGGAGAGAAAATAACTTCATTATTTTTAAGCCACATTTTGATACATTCTTAAGAATGATGGTATCTCATAATATGGCAACCACTGCCAACAGCAAGGGAACAAGAATCTCCATTCCGGGTCTATGTTCTCAGTGTCTCTTTTGAGGCATAAGGATTTACAATAWAGAAAACATCCCATTTCTTCAGCATTAAAGATGATTGCAATTCACAAAAAACAACCTTGGCCGCAGTGGGGTATTGGGAAGCTGTGGAAGCAGCTGGTACATGACAATACACTTTGCAAAGTACACAGCCTAAAACTACAGAAAAATATAAAAGTCATCCACAGCAGAGTCCACTCAGAGCATTGCTGAAAATGTTTAAGATGCAAAATAACAGCTAGTAGCGTCCTAGTCACTGGAGATCAATTGTAAGTGTGGAGAAATGTTGGGATTTATAAAAATCAGAAGGTTTTAAGAAAGCTAAGAAAGCAGGCCTTAAGCAGAAGTTATGGGAACAGATGCTAAAGCAGCAAAAAAGATTTCTAAGCTATGGTGCAGACGTGAGAAATAAAACAATAAGCTTATGTTAGCTCGCCTTCTAAGTTGCAACAAGTTTATTTAATGTATATTTTAGAAGGTTAAGTATGAATGAGACTCTGTGCTTAGGCTTTTATGAACAAGCTATTGTGTTGAGAATAAGCCCTTATTGTTTTAACCAGAATTACGTATGCTTCAAGATTATTGGATAGAATTATTGTCAATATGCCTTTTCTCTATGTGATTGGATGAAACTTACTCTG